>VZQC01012735.1:574596-809640 GCA_009823505.1 Rhizomys pruinosus | reverse complement strand
CCAGGAGAACTCCAGTTCCAGGGGAATCTGACACCCTCTTCTGACCTGCGCGGCATTGCACAACACGGGTGCACAGACCTACATGAAGACACATACAGAAATAAATAAAATTAATAAAAAAATTTTTAAACTAATTCTCACCTCAGAAAGTTGACTTTCTGGTTTGAAGCCAGTTTGGGGTTACAGCTCAAATGTCTTCAGTCTAGTATAAGGTCATCCCAGAAAATCTTCTGGAGGACTGTGACATTACTGCTCCATTTTAATTAAAAAACAAAGGAGGGGCTATAGGAAAGAAAGTTTGCCTGGCTGGAGGTGGACTTGTAAGACCTGTCCCAGAAATTCTGAGAGTTATTTGATATCTCTGTGAGAATTCAAATTATCTCTATGAGATATCTGTAGCTCCATGAGGTCAGGATATTGCAGTTATTCCTGCCTCACCTGTCTCTGCAACGTCCCAGACCCAGATGGCCCCATCCTTTAAGGTATTGAGCAAAATGTCACACCTCTAGTTTACTGGTTGCACAAACAGGAGCTCTGCAGCTCCCTGGTAGAAGGCAAGGTGGCTTGCCCTTCCCTTCCTCCTGCTCCCCCACCTCATCCTAGCCCAGAGTCCAGTAGCTTTTAGTATATAAACACATTGCTGGCATGAATAAAACTGAGTCTATCTCCTGGACCATTTCTCTGAGTCTGTTTCTTTCATTTCTCATCTCCAAATAACTTCTCACACTCTCCTCCCCCTCCTTGCCAGAGCTAAGCCTAGGGACTGTTGGCCTGCTGGCAGGAGACAACCCTGAAGCTTATAGCCTTGTGAAGCTGCTAGCCTGGTTCTAGGAGAGAAGAACATTGTATGGATTGCAGCCACACATGATTAAAGGACCAACAGATGATATATTTAACCAACACCCTACCTCTCACCCTGTATAAAAATCAAATCCAAGTGGATCAAATATTTCAACGTGAAACCCAACACTCTGAAGGTGATAGAAGAAAAAGTTGGTAACAACCTATGAGACATAAGTGTAGGAAAAGACTTTGTAATCAGACAGCAGCTGCACAGAAAATAAGGTCAACACTTGTGGGACCTCACCAAACTCAAAAGCTTCTGTATAGTGAAAGAAACAATCAAGGAAGTGAAGAGAAAACCCAGAGTGAGAGGAAATCTGCACCAGTGATTCATCTGACAGACCATTAACATAAAGAATATATGGACTACTCAAAAAACAACGAAGTAAGAAAACAAATGATGTACTCAAAAGATGGAATAAAGAGCTGAACAGAGACATCACCAGTGAGGAATTAAAGGTGGCTGAGAAACATCTTAAAAAGTGTTCAACATCATTAATAATTAAGGAAATACAAATTAAAACCACTCTCACATATAATCTCACTCCGACACAACTGGCTAAGATCAAGAACACAAAAGACACCAAATGCTGGAGGGGAAGGGGAACACTCATCCACTGCTGGCGGGAATGTAAACTTGTACAACCATTATGGAAAGCAGCGTGGAGAACCCTTAAAAGACTCAAAGTGAGCCTACCACCTGACCCAGCCAAACCACTCCTGGGTATATACCTACAAAACTCATCCTACCACAAATATACATGCACATCCATATTTATTGCAGCTCTATTCACAATAGTGAAGAGCTGGAACCAACCCAAATGCCCCTCAACTGATGAGTGTATGACAAAAATGTGGTACATCTACACAATGTACTACTACTCAGTGGTAAAGAAAGATGACATCATGAACTTTGCAGGTAAATGGATGGAACTCGAAGCCATTATGCTAAGTGAAGTAACACAGTCCCAGTAAAACAAGCAGCAAATGCTCTCCCTCATTTCTGGATGCTAACACCAAATCCCCAGATGAAAGGCAAGCTGAACAACATTATTGCTTTATTTGTGTTTATCTGAAAGCAGCTATGTTATTATAATGTAAATCTCTTAACTGGTTCTAGAATCAATACACCAACTTTAAGACTTTGTAATTACTGTATATGAGTGGAAAGTATGTATTCATATTTTAGAGTAATATAAAATTAAAGGAGGAAAATGTGAATTCCTAAATATAAAAAAAGACTGAGAGAAATGTGCAGGACAGTTATGGCAGAATGCATGGTCTGGAGTGGGATGGGGGGAAGGGAAAGGGGAATATGTCTAAACTGAACTGAGAAATGATGTCTGAAATATACAAAACCTCAATAAAAATATTAAAAATATTAATAAAATAAAAACATAAAAAAATGGCTGTGCATGTATCTTTGCTGTAAGATGAGTCTTGTGGATATATACCCAGGAGTTGTATGACTGGGTCAGGTAGCAAGCTCATTTTGCGTCTTCCAAGGATTCTCCACACTGCTTTCAACAGTGGCTGGATGAGTTTACATTCCCACCAGCAGTGGATGAGTGTTCCCCTTTCCCCACAACTTCTCCAGCACTTGGTATCATTTGTTTTCTTGATCCTAGCCAGTCTTATTGGAGTAAGATGATCTCTTAAAGTGGTTTTGATTTGCATTTCCTTAATTATTAGTGTCATTGAACACTTTTTAAGATGTTTCTCAGCCATCTCTAATTCCTCACTTGTGAAGTTTCTGTTCAGCTCTTTGCTCCATCTTGTGAGTCATTTGTTTTCTTTCTTCTTTGTTTTTTGAGTAGTTTAAATATTCTGGAAATCAATGCTTTGTCAGATGTATTTACAGTGAAGATTTCCTCTCACTCTGTGGGTTTTCTCTCCACTTCCTTGCTTCTTTTGATGTAAAGAAGCTTTTGAGTTTAATGAGGTGTCATTTGTCAATCGTTGATCTTATTTCCTGTGCAGCTGCTGTCTGATTTAGGAAGTCCTTTCCTACACCTATGTCTTGTAGGCTGCTGCCAACTTTTTCTTCTATCACCTTCAGAATTTTGGGTTTCACATTGAGGTCTTTGGTCCATTTGGAGTTGATTTTTGTACAGGGCAAGACGTAGGGGTTTAACTTTATTCTTCTACAAGTGGAGATCCAGTTTTGCCAACACCACTTGCTGAAGATGTTGTCTTTCCTCCATTGTGTCTTCTTGGCCCCCTTGTCAAATATGAGGTGGCTGAAATTGTATGTGCTCAAATTTGAATCTTGAGTTTTGTTCCATTGGTCAATAGGTGACAATCTTCTATAATTCAATTTCAGGAGATCTGACACTTACTTCTGGCTACCATGGATATTGTATTTGAGGTCCACTTGCATACATGCCATCAAAAGACTGATACACATACAGAAAAAAGAAACATACCTCAGATTTTTCTAGGTTCTTACCTGGATTATTTCAAACTAAAGAAAAAAAATGGTCATTTCAAACCACATAGTGGTTTCCTACTCAACTGGTATACACCTTATCAATTATTATATTCAATTTTATGTCCTTGAGATCTAAATTTTCTACTTTATTTCTTTTAAGAGTCATATTTTTGAAAGTAGAGATTTAGGACTAAGGATTTCTTAATGCAATGGAGAAAATTTTAGATAATCTAACACAAAAACTGGCAAATTATAAATAAATATAAATAAAAATTCTTTGGTTTTAAAATATGTATTTATGTATGGCTGTGTGTCTCTAATTATTATCTATGTATGGTCATGTTTTTATACTGTCTACATGGTACCAAACTGGATTTCAAGTGGTCACATACACTGAAGTTGTAAACCCAGTTTCCTTTAGCTCATGGTATATAACTGGACATTTAGACTAAAAATCCTGGCTCTCGACGACCTCACTCATTTAGATTGATCCTTTAGTCTTAATATGGCTACCAAAGAGGTACTAATGGTAAATGATACAGTACATTTTACAGTCATGACCATGTAAGGGGAAGCAAGTAGAGCTCTGATGGATACTGATTTAACTTTAGGGTACATCCATGGGTTTTAAATTTCAATTGAAAAAAAAAAGCCAGGGACAATACAGATCTGTAATTGGACAACCTCAACCTTCTTCAGGGTGCTGTCTGTTTGATCATTTTCTTAATATTTGCTCTGCTGGAGAGGATGGACCAGTTCTCGGGAGGCAATTTGCTCCTGATCTAGGGGAGAGTCTTACCCTCAAGGATAATCACATTCATCAAGTGAGGGAGGGAAAGAAGGGAGTCCTACCATGCTCTTCTACACCTAGAAATGAAGGGTTGAGATGATGACTTATCTCTGTGATTTACTGCACTAGGTACAGGATTAAGTAGGTAACCTGAAGAAAATATTTAAAAAACAATGTCAGAGTTTGTTTTTTGTCTTTCATTTAGTCTAAGAAATAATAAAAATGTCTCCAGGATAGTTAACATAATTTGCTTCTGTTTTAGATACAGTTTCCCATGGTTGCACTAGAATATTGTTATTTTATTGATAATAAGAAAGCAATAGTTTCCAGAGCAATTAGACAGAAAGGAAACTTCAAGCCAAACAAGGAGTCATGAAATTTTATTTGGATCAAACATATTTTTGGCAAAGAATGTTAAAGAGGGGCTAGAAAGATGACTCAGAGGATAAGAGCACAGACTGCTCTTGCAGAGGACTTGGGATCAATTCCAAGTACTGACATGGTGGCTGACAACAACCTTTAACTCCAGTTCCAGGAGATCTGATGCCCTCTTCTTATCTCCAAGGGTGCATTTACAAATGTGCAAGCAATACACTCATACACAAAAAAAAAATCAAAATAATAAATAAAATATTTTTTTAAAAGAGTGTTAAAGAGGACTGACAAGCTTATGGCTCAGGAGGTAAAGGTGGTTGCAGGCAAGGCAGTTACCTTTGTTCCATCCTGTTATAACCATGATGGAAAGAGAGAAGAGCCTCCTTTATGTTGTCTTTGACCCCCTCAAGCACATTGTGGCATGCGTACCGTACCTCAACCCAAATAAACAAATGAATAAACATATTTTAAAAAACAAGATTGAAAAAGAATGGAAATGTCAGATGACAAAGGATTTGGCTTTTTCCAAGACAGCAGCTCCTGAGGCAGTGGGTGCATTCCGAGCAGCTAAGGGCAAAGTCAGGTAAGGGGATTTAGGGGCTCCTGAGAGCATTAGGAAGCATGGGAGGTGATCTGAGAGCATTTGGATCCTTAGGGACAACATTATGGTTGTATAGACATCACCCAAAGGCATCAGGAGACAAAAGGGAAAGACCGTGGCACCTGGCCCTGGAGGATCAGCTGGTAGATTAAGGGTGGTGTACAGTGGTTCTGTGAGTACATCTCACTTCGTGGGTGAATGGGGTTCACACCAGTTGGATGTGGGGGACTCTGGCTGGATTGCAGTGGAAGCATTGTGACCTTCCAGCCTACTTCCAGAACCGGGAGTGCCTGGGCCCTCAGGTGCAGGTTTTGCAAAGCCTGGGGGTTCAACCAGCTTGGGTGTCCCATGGCTTAGTCCATGGAACATGGGTGAACTGCTGGTTGGGTGAGGGGTGTTGGTCTGTACAGTGTTAGGATAGAGTTGAGATTTTGGAGCTTAGAGTGTCCACACCTGTGCATCAGTTAGGAAGTCAACAAACACCTGAAGAGTATAACAAACTCATTGTCAGGTCAATAAGTACCTAGGCTTCACATTAGAACCACTCCCAACAGAAGCTACCCAAATGCCTAAATCTCAATGAAAGACTCAGGTAGATCTCCACCAAACAACAATACCCCTATACAAGTACCACTAATGAAGACCCCTTGGATATAACTCAGAAGACAGCTCTCAGAAGAACAATTATGAATATTATTACAGAAATTAAGGAGTTGTGGGAATTTAAGGAGCTTATAAACAAGGCAGTCCAGGATCTAAAAGAAGACAGGAATAAATTGAAAGAGGACAATGATAAATTTCAGAATGAAATTACAAAAGATATGGAAACATTGAAGAAAATTCAAGTTAAAATGAAAAAAGAAAAGCAACATTCCACAAACAACTTGGAAAGGATGGGAGAAACTCTTAATAGAATGGATGAAATAGAAAATAGAAGTTGAAGATTGGAAGACAATAGGGAGGAATTGGGTAAATCAAGTAAAGATTATGAAAAAATTTTTAAAGTGTAAGTATGGAATAACCAGGAACTCTGTGATATATGAAAAGACCAAACCTACAAATTATAGGAATAGAAGAGGAAGAAGACTCACGGGATGGTGATATGGCCAGGTCTTCAACAAAAGGAAAATATTCCCAAATTAAATCAACGATACCTGTACAAGTATTAGAAGCATATAGAATGCCAAGCAAACAGAACCAGAAAAGAGATTTTCCATGCCATATCATAGTAAAACCACTAGATGCTCCAAGCAGAGACAGGATACTGAGGGCTGCAAAAGAAAAGCAACAAGTTACCTACAGAAGAAAACCTATCAAAATTGCAGCTGATTTCTCAGTGCAGACTATGAAAGCCAGAAGAGCCTGGTCTAAAATATTCCTGGTTCTAAAAGACTATAGATGCCAACCCAGAGTACTTTATCCAGCAAAAAGTTCTATTATAATTGAAGGAAAAAGGAAAATGTTCCATGTTATAAACAACTTCAAAGAATTCCTCTCCAATTGGCCAAACCTGCAGAAAATACTTCAAACAATACAAAGTAGCAGAGGGCAGGGATGACTATAACCAATCAATACCAGAAAACAAATGATACAACCACTGGAAATGAAAACCTAGGGTAAGAATGTACTAGAAATCAAAATGATTGGAAGCCATTTAATTCTCTCAAACAACAGTTTTAAATATCAATGGAATGAATTCTTCAATTAAGAGACAGAGATTAGTAGAATGGATTAGGAAACAGCAGGGCGTGGTGGCGCACGCCTTTAGTCCTAGCACTTGTGAGGCAGAAGCAGGCAGATCTTTGTGAGTTCAAGGTCAGCCTGGTCTACAGAGTGAGTTCCAGGATAGCTGGGGCTACAGGAAGACCCTGTCTCAAGAAGACTGGAAGAAAGAAAGAAAGAAAGAAAGAAAGAAAGAAAGAAAGAAAGAAAGAAAGAAAGAAAAAGGCCAGCCAGGTGTGGTGGCACACGCCTTTAATCCCAGCACTCGGGAGGCAGAGACAGGCAGATTTCTGTGAGTTCAAGGCAGCCTGGTTTACATAGTGAGCTCCAGGCCAGATGGGACTAAAGGGAGACCCTGTCTCCAAAAGACCAAAACAAATTTTTTTAAAAGAAAAAACCTATCTTTTTTTTTCTTGTCTCCAAGAAACTTACCTTTAAAGATAGATATTATCCCAAGAGGAAAGGAGGGTAAAAAAATAATATAAGTAAATGGCATTAACAAAGAAAGAGGATTCGCTATGCTAATACAAGATAAAATAGAATTCAAGGCCTTTGGTTGTGTTCTCTGTGTGGGATATTTGATCACTAGGTGGAACATCTTTGGGACAGATAGACAGGCATTTTGCCAGGCCTTTATGGTGCATTTCTGAATATCTGGAAAGATTTGGTTGGCTGGGGCCAGCCCCAGGGACTTTAGGGTCACTTTAAGTTTTTCATTTTGTGGTGATGTGTTTGGGGGAACTCTCCATTCATCTGGATAGGCATAAATATTGCAAAGTTTAGTAGAAAATAAGATAATTTGTACTGTATTGAAGTGGTTAAATGTTTCTTGAGTTGAATGGTATAAACATTAAAGCCAGTTTACTATTAGTCTAAATGGGATTATAACCACACAGGGTTGTGGTTGGTTTTCAGTCCATTCCTGGCTTGTACTGGACTTCTAGTTGTAGATTTGGATTAAAGGGGCATAGACAAGTTGTGGGTTACCTTTGACTACTGAAAGATTTTTTTTTTTTGGTCTCTGTCTATTATGAAAGTGTTATTTTTGATAACTGTTCTGCCCATTTCAGGATAACTTGACTCAAGAAAAGCTAGGTTTACTTCCCTGAACTAGTGGCATACACCCCAGAAGGAGACAGTTTGAATGGCCTGGTAAATTTTTCCAGCTTAATTCTGGTCAACAGGTATGCTCCCTTTTACTGGAAAATTACAAACAAGGATATGGGGTTTGGGAAAGTAGAGACTACTTATATTTGTAGTAAATTGTTTATATTTATGAAATGCCTAAAATTGTTTAAATTTCTCTTATAGGTTTTGCCTGCTTAGCCTATGGTATTAAACTTCTTCCATTCAATGTTTATGCACGGCTTCTTCAGCTTTTCTTCAGGCTTTATCTAAATATGATACAGCAATTAAAAGTACCAGACTGGTTTAACTTAACTTTTTTGGATGCTTAATGCCCATACCTAAGGCCCATACCAATTTGGCCAAGGGATTTAAGGGACAGTTTTGTTCCTTGACCTCTGAGGTCAGTTGTTCCCAGGGGATTTTGTACGGGGACAGCTCTTAAAATGTTCTGCAATTGTGAGTCACCAGGCTTCTTGTGCAGGAAGGTCTTGGAGAGCCACAAACAGAACCCTAGCTAGTGTCTGGTCTATAAAGAGGAAGCTCAATATAGAAGAAAGTCCCCTTATGCTCCAAAGGGAAGCCCAGTCTAGCAAGAGCTGACCTTGTCCTCAGTAGAGGGAACTAATTAAGAATGTCCAGAAGGAGCCAGCCACTCCCCCCCCAAAAAACCCGAGTGCCCTCTGAAGACCAGAACCTCAAATGAACTTGAGAAAACAAAGTTTGATTAATCTGGGATGACTGTGTGGACTTAAGCACCCAAAAAGAAAGTATAACCAAAAGATAGTCAATATATTTTTTAAAGCCTGAAAAATTGTGCCTCCATATATTGGGTGTAAAGTTACATGATATAACATTAAACAGGCATAAAAACCTTAGATCTTGGCCTTTATTAACAGAGTAGGGTCACCTGCAGCCAAAGAACAAGTTCACTATTGTTGTTAATTAATGCACAAAGTAACAGAAGAGACAGCTAGATGAACAGGCCTTGAACCAAAAGAAGAAACACTTGAAATTCACATCAGACTATGAACAACAAATCAAATACATATGCCAATAGCACAAGGGAAAATCAACAACATGGGAAAAGCCAATAATTAATCCTCAACAAGATCTAGCAGCCCTTAAGAAGACTCCAACAATGAGTTCTCCCTGGAGATAAACCAGGACACAGATCTCAAAAGAACAATTCTACTCAAAGAAATGAAGGGAGAGAATTACAAACTCAAGAATGAAGTGGAAATGCTGAAAAGATCCCATGCTGAAATGAAATAGGAAACTGACCAGAGAATCAAGGATCTAGAAGGAGAGAATGGCAAACTCCAAATGGAACTGAAAATACTAAAGAAATCACAGGATGAAGTGAAAAAGGAAATTGCACACTCATCCAATCAGCAGGAAAAGATGGGAGAAAGCCTCAGAAACAGATTGTAGAATATCAACAGTGGAAGACAAGGTGGAGGAACAGCAATGCTCAAACAAGGAGTATGAAAAATTTTTTAAAAAATCACGAGTGGGCCAGGTGTGGTTGGCTCAAGCCTTTAATCCTAGCACTTTGGAGACAGAGGCAGGAGGATCTTTGTGAGTTCAAGGCCAGCCTGGTCTACAGAGTGAGTTCCAGGACAGTTGGAGGCTACAGGGAGACCCTGTCTCAAAACAAAACAAAACAAAAAATCATGAGTGGGAGCTAGCTGCTCTCCACATAGCACAAGACCAGTGTGCACCTCGCTGGGCAAGCAGACTTCACCTGTGTCCTGCAGAACACCAACCTGCAAAAGACCAGCCTAGGGAAGTGGTGGTGCAGAGGATCTAGCTCTGCAGCCAACGCTGAGGCACCAGAACCCAAAGAAACAAATAAACAAAAAAATCCACATGCCAGAGAGACAAAAAAATAAAAAAACAAAAAACACGGGAAAAGCTCATAATAAATCCACACCGAACTCTACCAACCCTACAGAAGACTCCTACAACAAGAACTCCCTGGAAGGAAACCAAGACATGGAGTTTAGATAAACAATTGTGGACATATTCAAAAAAATTAGGGAACTAAGAGAAGAGAATGAAAAACTCAAGAAGTACCAAGAGGGTGATAATGATAATCATTGGAAAGAACTAAGGGGAGAGATTGAAAAACTCAAGAAGGACCTAGAGGGAGATAATGACAAACAGGGGAAAGAACTAAAGGGAGAAAAATGACAAACTCCAGAAGGAAGTGGAAATGCTGAAAAGATCCCAGGCTGAAAGGGAAAAAGAAAATGACCAATGAACCAAGGACCTACAAGATGAGAATGACAGGCTCCAGAAAGAAGTGGAAACATTAAAGAAATCACAGGATGAAATGCAAAAGGAAACTAAACATTTATCCAATCAACAAGAAAGGATGGGAAAAAGCCTCAGAAGTATAATGGAAGAAGCAGAAAAAAGAATATCAGACCTGCAGGATAACATGGTCCAACTAGAATGCTCAAGAAAAGATTATGGTCTCCGTAAGCTATGCACTTAAGCAAAATATATTAATACAGGAGCTCTGACATCAGCAATGGATTATTCTACCAAGGAGATGGTGGCCAGGGGATCCAAGCTCTCACAAAAGGTAAAGGCTCCTTGCCTCTAAACTAGGATACCTGCAAGAAGAGAGGTGATAAGGCCCTGCTGTCTAAGACCTGATGTAAACATGGGAAAGATGTATTGAGACCACACTTGCAAGTGTACAAATGGTCTCTGGAATACCAGAGAGTGTTACCAAAGGCCACTAAACCAATAAAGCAAATATAGGTCTCCTCGAGTCAAGCAAGACTCCTCCATCAGCACCAGCTACACCTCACCTGCCTGGAAATACTGTGCAGCAGAGGCAGCCACATGCCTGTATATCCCAAATCTAATTGGCTATTGGTTCTCTCCTTGGAGGAATAACCCACGGCTGATGCCACAAGCTTACATCCTCTAATTGTTAGGAGATGTTATAAGCCACAGTAAAATCCTGTCATATTTAACAGAAAAAAATGTAATTCATTGATTAACATACCATCCAAACATCTGTGTCTATACCAAAGTAACCTACCATAGCAATTAGTACTGTTTAAATACCTATATATCTAATTGCTTGTGGTTCATTAGTAGGATCAAAAGGTTATTCCTGGACAAACTGTCAGCCCATGAAAGGAAACAGCCAGAACTGACCAGAGTCCAGGACAACAGCTCCAGAGAGAGTAGACTGTTTTGCTTCTCATCCATCTGTGCCCCTTTTCTAAGCCTGGGGAATAATCTGCGGAAGAGGGGGCATGGTCTAGAATGTAAGGCTCTGCAATGGGGGTGAATGGTGAACACTACAGCAATATAGTCTGGACCACTCATTTGATCAACTGATTGAACATATAAGCCCCCCCCCTTGCTGGATGGTGGGACCCATGAGCTGTGTGGTTTGGGCACAACTGCCTGCAAACTGGTTTTACATGAAGGATGCTTGTACTCATAAATTATCACTTATTGCTAAAAAATGAAAAAAAAACTGAGAGAAAGATGCAGGACAGTTATGGCAGAATGCATGATCTGGGATGGGGTGGGGTGGGGTGGGGGGAAGGGAAGGGGAAATATGCCTGAACTGAATTGGAAAATGATGTATGAAAAAAACCACAAAGCATCAATAAGTTGAGTATTTTATCACAGAAAGAGGAAACAAAACGAAAACTACTTGTGTGTTTAAAATAGCATATGACATACATCTAAGAATTAAATGTAATAAGATGTTACAACATAAAACCATTAAACATAAATTGGGGAGCTAGACCTGGTGGCACACATCTTCAGTCCCAGCACTTGAGAGGCAGACAGATCTCTGTGAGATGGAGGCCAGTTTGGTCTACATAGTGAGATCCAGAGCAGCTGGAGCAACAGGGCAACCTTGTCTCTAAATCCAAATAAACAAATAAAATGAGAGCCTATAAGATGGCTTGGAGGGGAAAAGAAACATACTCTCCCCACCCTGACAACTTTAGTTTGATCCCTGGGACCCCCACATGGTGAAATGAGAAAATCAGTTTACATTACTTCCCCTCTAAACACAAGTGTACACCATATGCACACATGAACACGTGAACACATGAACACCCAATCAATAAATGTAACTTAAATTTTAGAGAACAAAAATGTAATTTTTTTGAAATACACACATATGGAGAAATAGTATGCTCAATGATTTTCTGTAAGCAAAGCAGCCAGGTGAGCAGGCTGAAGGGAGCTCACAAAGGGTGTTATTTCTCAATTGCAACCATCTTACTGAAAATTTCATAATTACACTTTTCTTTACATCTGCATAAAATTCCATTATGTGTATGTGCAACATGTGCATCATCCATTCATCGCTTGATAGATATGAAGACTGGTTTCACTTCCCAGGTATTGTGAATACAGTAGCATTGAACATGGATATGCAATTTCTCTGTAAATGAATACAGGGTCCTTTGGGCGTACGCTCAGGAGAGAAACCACCACACTCACTTCCAAAGTGGGTGCACTAGTTCACACTCCCAGTGACACTGTCTTCTTTTCCCACTGCTCCCCAAATTCAGTGTAGCTGGGTTTTGTGCAAGAAACATTCAGATAAGCTTGTAGTCTAGTGCCTTCTCCAAAATATCTCCATTATGTTTACAGTTATTACTATTTCATAATCAGAGGATTACATCATGGATCATGAGTAAGATTAATGGCTGAGTGGGATAGAAGTTAGAATATGCAAATTTATCAATTTATTAGCAAATCGTATGTGTGTATATAGCAATAATAGAGTATTCCAATTGGACTGAATTATTTAAAGTCTCAAATTATTCTTTTTATTATATTTTTATTTTATGGGTATGAGCATGTTTTTAAGTGTACCCATATTGTGCAATGCCCACGAAGATCAGAAGGGGTCACCAGATCCCCTTGAACTGGAACTCCAACAGTAATTACCTGCCATGTGAGTGCTGGGAATCAAACCTAGGTCCTCTGCAAGAGCAGCCCTCTCTACAGCCCCAAGTCTCAAATTATTCTTGAATTACTATATCTGCATATTGTACTTAATTCAGAAAAATGTTGCCCCAATTAACTTATTACTCATAAAATCTACGAATACACAAATGAAAATAATGGCACTGGAGAGATGGCTTGGTGGGTAAGAGTACTTGCTGTACAAACATGAAGAACTGAGCTCCGATCCCAGCAGTCCAGAAATCCCATGCAAAAGTCCAAGCATAGATGCCTGTATACCTGTAAATCTAACCCTGGGTGCAGAGGCTGGAGGATCATCAGTACTTGCTGGCCACTATCATAGGTTCAGATTCAGTGAGATACCCTGTGTCAAAGGATTAAAGCAGAGACTGATAGAGCAAATTAACCAACATCCTTTTCTGGTCTCCACACATGCACAGAAATACAATGTTTTAAGATAATCACTTCTTAAATGTGTTTTGAATTTTGCCAAACTTACATACATGACTTCAATCCCAGCACTGGGGAGGCAGGTGGATCTCTGTGAGTTTGAGAACAACCTGGTCTACCTAGCAAGTTTCAAGCCACCTGGGGCTATAGGGAGACCCTGTTTCAAAACAAAAGACAAAAATCCCACCATATATGATCCCTAGGGAAAAAATGTTTTGTAGAGAATAAGGCATTACTATTTATTAGTAATTAAAATAATCTGACTCAGAGGAAATTGGGTGAACAATATTTCTCTTCTCTTTGCTTGGGATCTAGATAATTATTGACTTTATAACAGAATAATAAGCTGACTGCCCTCTTTAGTAAACTTATGGCAAAGAAACTCGCTGATCTTCAGTGGTTATATAATTTCAGGATGTGGTTAATTGATCTCAAAGTACTCCAAGAACTTGTGTTTCCTCATCATATTACTAGTGCATGAGTATGCAGGAGGAAGCAAAAGTTTCACCTCAAACTCTCCTCTCATGTATCCCTTCATGATGCCATTATAAAAGAACTCTATATGAGATCTTCTCAGAACTTAAATTCAATTTTGTTGGGAGACTTTTAAAATTTTTAATATTTTTATTTACTGTGTATGAGTGTATTGCCTGAGCGTATGTAAGTGCATCCATATCAGCTAATGTCTGCAGAAGTCAGAAGAAGCCATCAAATTCCCCTGGAACTGGAGTTGCTTATGGTTGTTAGTCACCAACCCTTAGAACCCAGATGCTCTGTGCAACCAGCCAGTGCTCTTAACTGCTGAGTCATCATTCCAGCCCTGGGAAACTTTTTTTAAATTTCTACTTCAATATTATTGCTTATCATTGATCTATTGATATTTTTATACCCCCTTGGTTCAATTTTGGTAGGAAATATGTGTCTAGAAATTTGCCTATTACTTCTTGCTTTTCCACTTTATTTGCATTCAGTTTTTTCAAAACATACCATAATCCTATGGTATCTTCTTTTTTTTCCCACATGTTTATTGATAGATACAAGTACATAAAATCAGGGCATGAACATGATTTGATAGATTAAGTAGACTTAATTTCAATACTATAATAAGGGAACAGTTCAATGTCTCACCATTTGTTTCACACCCACAAAAAACACTACAAGGGCAATGACGATCTCTCAGATCTGATCAGTTTTGTGCAAGTAAACCATGTTTCTTTTTTAAAAGACTGTGCATTTGCCCAGGCTCAAGGATATTGAAATCTAGCACATAAAGCCCATTACTAGAGGTAGAAATACAGGCAGTATACTATTACGGTAACAACCATCAATTACAGTTAAGGATTTTCTGTAACAACCAAATGGATAGTCTAATATTACAACAACTCAAGTATTACTGAGCAAAATGCATTTCCACAATGTTCAGTGTTTCTATTCAGTTTTCTAACATTAAATAGCCTATGATAACTGGCAGCAGAGGACCTTGCAATAGACTGCCTCTGCTTGAGAACCTATGATGTAATTATTACATGATGTTAATATACTATCTAAACATTAAATATATTCCTAAAATATTTGATGGTAGATTATGATTAAGACATTACATTAAAAAAACCTTATGCAGAAGGAAACCCTTACTGATGTGCTTCTGCTTTAAATATTGTGCCCCCAAATGAAGTCCAGTAAGCACACGTCCTGTCATGATCCCCCTGCATTGGCCTCCATGATACTGCTGAGGTAATCCAACAATGTCAGTCAATCTTCTGAGGAGGATGAATTTCCATTAGCTACTTAGTTCACAAGCCAAGTATCTCAGCAGTCCTCAGTCCACATTGGAAGGCTAAAAAGTAAAAAAAAAAAAAAAATCTATATCTCATGTCTTTGAGGAGTGCCTAAAACAGTGGCATCTACAGAGCATATGCGCCTGCCTGTTAGTATTGTAGACAGACCAAACAACGATGCTCTCGCTTTTATTTTTCATTTTGTCTTTTTACTTAGACCTCAAGTTTTGTATCTGGATTACAGGTTCTCTGGTCTAATTATTTATTTCTGGTTGTACTTTCCTTCTGGATGCTTAAGGCCATACAGATAGCCCAGATTAACCAAGGGTTTTTTGTTGTTGTTGTTGTTGTTGTTGTTGAGATCAGTTGAGGATCTGAACCTCAGGGGTCTCTCAGGGTTTTTTTTTGAGGGGGGAGGGTGGGAGCCCCTTGCTTCTTTCAGCTCCTCATCCACCAGTTCCATCCACATGAGGACAAAATCAGGTCTTGCTAGACCAGGCTTCCTTTTCTGAAGGATGAGCAGACTTTCTTCTTTATAGACTGGACACTGGCTGAAGTCCCATTAGTGGCTCTCCAAGCCCTCCCTGAACAGGAAGAATGGTCACCCACCTCTGCAGGACTTTTCAAGAGATGCCCCCACGTATAATCCCCTAAGACTTGGTTGACCTCTGAGGGCAAGGACCAAAGTTGTCCCCAGGTCCCTTGGTCAAATTGGTAGGGACTTCAGATATGGTCGTTAAGCACCCAGAAAAGCTAAGTTGCACCAGCCTGTTACATTGCACCTATATTAACACTGTATCCTTTGGAAACAAATTGTATGTTATTTCCATAGCATATTTCTTGATTCACATCTTTCCATTTTAATCCCATATTACTCTAAAAGATGCACACATGTCCTCCATAATATACTAAAAGTCCAATGTCTGAGAATATGTGTTAGGTCAGCTCTAGAACCTGTGTAGGGATTCCCAGTACAAGAGCTAAGTTGTCTTTAGATCAAGTATATTAATGTTGCTCATTTTGTCTTAAACCTAGGTACTTGGTACTAGCATCCACAGATGAGGGATACCATTCATCTTTCGTTTTTTCTGGGACTGTGTTACTTCACTTAGCATAAAATCTTCTAGTTCCACCCATTTACTTGCAAATTTCATGATGTCATCTTTCTTTACCATTGAATAGTACTCCATTGTGTAGATGTACCACATTTTCTGTATCCACTCATCAGTTGTGGGGCATCTGGGTTGGTTCCAGCTCTTTGCTATTGTGAAGAGAGCAGTAACAAACATGGCTGTACATATCTCTGCTGTAGGAAGAATCTGATGGATACATACCCAGAAGTGGTATGGCTGGGTCAAGTGGTAGGCTCATTTTGAGTCTTTTAAGGGTTCTCCATACTGCTTTCCATAGTGGTTGTACAAGTTTGCATTCCCACCAGCAGTGGATGAGTGTTCCCCTTTCCCCACACTCTCTCTAGCATTTGGTATCATTTGTTTTATTGATCCTAGCCAGTATTATAGGATGAGATGATATCTTAAAGTGGTTTTAATTTGCATTTCCTGAATTATTAGCGATGTTGAACACTTTTTAAGATATTTCTCAGCCATCTCCATTTCCTCACTTGTGAATTCTCTGCTCAGCTCTTTACTCCATCTTTTGAGTGAGTCATTTGTTTTCTTGCTCCTTTGTTTTTTGAGTAGTTTATATATTCTGGAAGTTAATGCTCTGTCAGATGAATCAGCAGTGAAGGTTTCCTCCCACTCTGTGGGTTTTCTCTTCACTTCCCTTATTGTTTCCTTTGCTGTACAAAAACTTTTGAGTTTAATAAGGTCCCACTTGTCAGTTGTTGACCTTATTTCCTGTGCAGCTGTTGTCTGATTTAGAAAGTCTCTTCCTACATCTATGTCTTTTAAGTTGCTGCCAACTTTTTCATCTAACACCTTCAGGGTTTGGGGTTTTAAACTGAGGTCTTTGATCCATTTGGAGTTGATTTTTGTGCAGGGTGAGAGGTAGGGGTTTAATTATATTTTTCTACAAGTGGTGATCCAGTTTTTCCAGCACCATTTGCTGAATATGCTGTCTTTCCTCCATTGAGTTTTTGGCCCCCTTGTCAAATATGAGGTGGCTGAAATTGTATGTGCTCAAGTTTGGAACTTCAGTTTTGTTCCATTGTTCTACAGGTCTATTTTTCTGCCAGTACCAGGCTGCTTTTATGACTATAGCCCTGTAGTATAGTTTGATGTCGGTATAGAAATTCCCCCTGTATTGCTGTTGTCACTCAGGGTTGCTTTGGCTATTCGGGGTTTTTTTTTTGTTGTACCATATGAATTTAAGAATTTTTTCCAAGCCTGTGAAGAATATCTTGGGAAATTTAATTGGAATTGGGTTGAATTGATATATTAATTTGGGAAGAATAGACATTTTTGCTATATTAATTTTTCCAATCCATGAGCATGGGATGTCTTTCCATCTTCTGATGTTTTCTTCAATCTCTTTCTTTAGGAGTTTATACTTTTTGTTGTAGAGATCTTTGGTGTCTTTGGTTAGGTTTATTCCTAGGTATTTTATTGTTTTTGAGGCTATTGTGATTGGGAAGGTCTCCTTGTATTCCTTCTTCAGTTGCTTGTTGTTGGTGTAAAGAAAGGCTACTGATTTTTCTAGGTTAATTTTGTAACCTGCCACTTTACTGAAAGTCCTAATCATTTCTAGGAGTTTTCTTGTAGAGTTTTTAGCATTCCTTAGGTAAGCTATCATATCATCTGCAAACAGGTATAGTTTTACTTCTTCTTTTCCAATCAGTATTCCTTTAGTTTCCTTTTCTTGCCTTATCGCCCTAGCCGGTGTTTCCAGCACTATATTGAAGAGGAGTTGTGACAAGAGGCAGCTTTGATGGATTCCTACCTTTATGGGGAATCCTTCTAACTTTTCTCCATTTAGGATGATGCTGGCTGTGGGTTTCTTGTATATGGCTTTGATTATGTTGAGGAACTATCCTTCCAGTCTAATTCTCTCTAGTACTTTAATCATGAAAGGATGCTGTATTTTGTCGAAAGCTTTTTCTGCATCAATTGAGATGATGGTGTGGTTTTTGTCCTTCAGTCCATTTATGTGTTTTATGATATTTACTGATTTTCATATGTCAAACCATCCTTGCATTTTTGGTATGAATCCAACTTGATCATGGTGGATGGACTTTTTGATGTGGGTCTGTATATGGTTTGCAAGTATTTTGTTGAGGATTTTTGCATCCGAGTTCATTAATGAGATGGGTCTGTAGTTCTCTTTTTTGGTTGCATCCTTGCCTGGTTTTGGTATTAGAGTGATACTGGCTTCAGAGAAGGAATTTGGGAGATTTCCCTCAGCTTGTATCTTTCTAAACAGTTTGAGTAATAATGGTTGCAAGTCCTCTTTAAATATTTTATAGAATTCTGCTGTGAAACCATCTGGGCCTGGGCTTTTTTTAGTTGGGAGGTCTCTTATTACATTTTCAATTTCTTCATGTATTATTGGTCAGTTTAAGCTGTCAGTCTCTTCTTTGTTTAGTTTTGGTGATTCCTTGGATTGCAAATATTCATCCGTTTCTCTTAGGTTTTCAAATTTGGTAGAGTGTAGGTTTTTGAAGTACTCCTGTATGATTGTCTGGATCTTTTCATTGTCTGTTGTGATATTTCCCCTTTCATCACAAATTCTATTGATTTGGAGTTGCTCTTTCTTTTGGTTAACTGGGCTAGGGGTCTGTCTATCTTGTTTATTCTCCCAAAGAACCAACTTTTGGATTCATTGATTATTTTGTATTGTTTTCTTTGTTTCTATTTCATTGATTTCTGCTCTGATTTTTGTTATTTCTTCCTGTCTGTTGTGCTTAGGGTTCATTTGCTGTTGTCTTTCAAGTGTTTTTAGCTGCAGTGTTAGCGCATTTATTTATGCTCTTTCTATTTTTTTTTTAATGTAGGCATTCTTAGGACTGCTTTTAAAGTGTCCCATAGGTTTTGTTGTGTTGTACTGTCATTGTTGTTTAGTTCAAAGAATGCCTTTATCTCTTTCTTTATTTTCTCTTTGACCCATTCGTTATTCAGGAATGTGTTGTTTAGTCTCCATGTGTTCCTGTAGGTAACAGGACTTTTTGTGGTGTTGATATTGAGCTTTATTGCACTATGGTCTGATAGAATGCATGAAATTATTTCAATTTTTTTGTATTTGTCAAAGCTTTTTCTGTGTCCAAGTATGTGGTCAATTTTGGAGAATGTTCTGTGGGATGCTGAGTAGAAAGTATATTCTCTGGTGCTTGGGTGGAATATTCGGAAGATGTCTGTGAGGTCCATTTGCAGTATTGTATTGTTCAGTTCAGATGTCTCTCTGTTTATTCTTTGCCCAGTTGATCTGTCCAGAGGACTGAGTGGGGTATTGAAGTCCCCTACTATGAGTGTACTGGGGTTAATCTGTGCCTTAAGGGCCTATAGAGCAGTGTTTATAAAGATTGATGCACTGGAGTTTGGTGCATATATATATTCATGATTGTGAAGTCTTCATGGTTAATTTTCCCTTTGATAGGGAATGTAATGGCCCTCTTTGTCTCTTCTAATTGCTTCAATTTTGAAGTCTATTTTGTCTGATATTAAAATAGCAACTCCTGCTTTCTTTTTGATACCATGTGCTTGGAATATTTTTTCCATCCTTTCACTTTAAGTTGGTGCCTATCCTTAAGGGTAAGATGGGTTTCTTGTAGACAGCATATAGACAGACTCTGTTTCTTAATCCATCCTCCTAGTCTATGCCTTTTGATTGGAGAGTTTAGTCCATTAATATTTAAGGTGATAATTTAGAGAAGTGTGTTGCTTCCTTTCACATTATTATCCATTTGCAGTTTTAGTCTAGGTTTCTACTTCTGCAGTTCTGCTTTTATTAATTTCTGCTTGGAGGTGTCTGGGGGTAGTTGCTTTCCTCCTCTGTCTTTTGATTTGCTTCAAGTATTCTCTGAAGGGTTGGTTTTCTGGGCATCTTGTTTACATCATGGAAGATTTTTTTCTTTCTTTCAACTAGAATTGACATTTTTGCTGGGTGTAGTAACCTGGGTTGGCATTGATAGTCATTTAGCACTGGGAATGCTTTGGTCCACGTTCTTCTTGCTTTCATAGTTTGTGCTGAAAAGTCAGCTGTAATTCTGATAGGTTTCCTGTTATATGTAATTTGTTGTTTTTCTTTTGTGGCTTTCAGAATTTTGTCTTTATTTTGGGTATCTAACGTTTTAACTATGATATGGCAGGGGGAGTTTCTTCTCTGGTCCAGTCTATTTAGTGTCCTATGTGCTTCTTGTATTTGTATGGGTTTATCTTTTTTCAGTTTGGGGAAATTTTCATCTATTATTCTGTTGAAGATATGATCAATACCATTCTCTTGGGATTCTTCTCCTTCCTCTATTCTTATGATGAGGAGGTTTGATCTTTTCATTGTGTCCCACATTTCCTGGTTATTCCATTCTTTTGTATTTTTAAGATTTCATAATCTTTGCTTGAGCTTTTAAGTTGTTCTGTGTTATCTTCTAGGTCTGATATTCTATTTTCTGCTTCCTCCATTCTGCTTCTGAGGCTTTTTCCCATTCTTTCCTGTTGATTGGATGAGCGCTCGATTTCCATTTTTATTTCATCTTGTGTTTTCTTTATTATTTCTACATCCTTTTGGAGCTTCTCAATCTTTTATTGTTGCTCCTTTCATTCGTTGGTTTCCATTTTCATTTCAGTATGGGTTCTTTTCGGTGTTTACACTTCCTTCTGGAGTTTCTCATTATCTCCTTCTAGGTCCTTTCTAAGTTTTTCATTCTCTCTTCTTAGTTCTATGATTTCTTTGACTATATCTGTGATTGTTAATTTACATTCTGTATCCACAGACTCTGTAGAGTTTGGTGTGGGGTTATTCTGGGCTTTTCCCATATTGTTTTTGCGTTGTGCTTTTGGCAGGTCCTTTACTTTTTGCCTGTGTTCTGGTGTGAATCTCTAGTGTCTCTTCACTGCGTTGGAGGAATGCTTTCCTTGATTCTTTCAGGTGCTTGCCTTGTAATCTCCTTATTTATGGAGCATTGACTTGCTTAGGTTTCCGGTTTTCAGGTTTTGGTTATATATTGGAAGGTATAGTTCACTCTTCCCTTTCTGTTTCACAAGAACTGGGTGGGCAACAGTCCAAATGACACCTTCTGACTTCTGACCACTGGAACCTCTATCTGGAGTTCCAGTTGGGGTGGGGGGGGGCAGGGAGTGTTGTTCGCTTAGCCTGGCATGCCGGTACCCTGCACCCCAGCTCTCTGCCATGCCCAAGAAGCACTCTCTAACCAATTCTGGTTAAAGTCTGTGCGCCTCTCTCTGCTCCTTACTGGCCTGCCTGCCCAAGGGCCTGCACCCCAGCTCTCTTCAGTGTCCCAGAAGCAATCTCTATCCAATTCCGGTTAAAGTCTGTGCGCCTCACCTCCCAGGGTTCTCTTCTCCCTACTGGCCCGCCTGCCCAAGTGCCTGCAAACCAGCTCTCTGCCGTGCCCCGGTATCTTCTTTAAAGTACCAGTTTTCCTTAATATTTTATTTACTTGGGTCTTCTCTCTGTATGGGGGTGGCTTGGTTAAGGTGTGTTCATTTTGTTCATTTCAAAGTTCCTACTTTTTTCACTTATCCTTTGTATTGTCCTTTAGCTTCTCTGTGCTGTTGATTATTTCTTCCCTTCTACTGACCGTGGATTTAATTTTCTTCCTTTGTAAATATTTAGAAATGTATCTTTAAGTTCTGTGTTTGAGATGCTTTTTAAAAATATAAACACTCTTAGAAATATAGCTCCCTCTAGCACAATTTTTTATTGTATTTCATGGGTCCTGGTGTTTTGCACTTCATTTTTGTTTGAATCTAAGAACTTGGAAAATTCTGTCTCTTATTGTTTCAATGGCCCAATGTTTATTCAATATCTTATTGTTAATCAGCATATGTTTGTACAATGTGTCTGGTTTCAATTGCTTTGAGTCTTGTTTCCTTCTGTTATGATCTAAAATGCCTACAATTATTTTATACTGGGAATTTATTAAGACCCATTTTGTGACCAACATTATGACATATTTTGGGAAAGTTCGATGTAGTAATAAAAGGAATGTGTGTATTCTTCCATTATTGAATAGATTATTCTGTAGAGATCTGTCTAGTGGTCTTCATTGTCATTTAATTGCAATGTTTCTTGATTAAACTATTTTTTATTCTATTTATTATTTTATGTGTATGAGTATACTGTCTGCATGTAAGTAGGTGCACCCATGTAATTCAGTGCTGCAGAGGTCAGAAGAGGGTGTTGGATTCACCAGGGACTGGAGTTAAAGACGGTTCTCAGCTGCCATGTGGGTGCTGGGGATGGAACCCGGGTCCTCTGCAAGAGCTGTCGACGCTCTTAACCGCTAGGCCATCTCTCCAGCCCCTTGATTAAAGTTTTATCTGAGTGTTCTAATTTGTCATCTGTCTACTGGATTAGTAGCGCATCCACATTAAAGATTATCATTGTATTGAGCCAATCTGTACCTTTATGTGCCATAGTGTTTAGTATTTAACATTGGATGTTCTATTGGGCAGCCCAGACACACTTAAAATCAGTACATATTTTTTATGGACTTTTCCCTTTATCAGTATGTATCTCTATTTTTTCCTCTGACTAATTTTGACTTCAAGTCTGTTTTTTTGCATTTGAATACAGCTATTTCTTCATGCTTTCAGATTCCATTTTCTTGAAATACCATTTTCCATTCTGGGCTTAATAATCTAGATTAATAATTATTCTTGTTTCTTCATGTGCTCAACCACATGAAATGTATTTTTCCAGTTTTTCCTGAACTTTAGAGTTTCTGTGTCACATGCAGATAGTTTACTGTTAGAACACTAGGTCCCTATCTTCTGCAATTTGTGGCTCAATTTGTTGTCTTTGGTGGGTTTGATATTTTTATGTGGGTTTGCACTGGGCCTGTTAGGAGGTAAAGATTTGAGAAAAGATTTCATCAGCAAGTGACTGAGAATCAGTCATTAATTTATTCATTCATTCCAGACAAGACGCTAGATGCCAGGAAGAGAATGCAAGTCATGCAAGAGGAATTTATGTTCTGTCCTGCCCACTAATTTCCTGAAATTAAAATCTCCCTTTGAAGAAGTCTTGTCTGTTTTCCACCTACCCTATAAAACAGAGGAATTTTATTTGTAACAGAAGATAGCTATAGTAATTTAAAACGTACAATTGATTGCTAAATCTAAGAGAATAAATTTAAACTAAAAGAACGATTAACCATTTTATTAGCACTAAAATTTAGTATTAAGAGTTGAGGTAAAATTTTGATATTTTTTAAGCTTCTCTTAAAATTGAATTGTTCTGAAGTAAATGTAATTTTCATAGACCGCAAGCAAATATTAAGTCATTTCAAAACACTAGAAAATGAAGTTGGTCTTTGCATGGATTTCTCACTCAGCCTCACCTCTATAGTTATTTACCAGGAAAGAAAAAGCAGGAGGCGGTGGTCCTATGCTGCCACCCAGTGGCGAAAGGAAATAATGTACGGGTAACAGGCAAAGGAGAAAAAAGCAGAGGCTAACATCTCAGGTCCTAAGGACCTGATTATAAACATATATCACCATGCCCAGCACAAATTTTTATAATAAAACGATTCCGTGGTAAATTTCTAGCATATTAATTTCTGTATCTCATTAGTTGTCTAGTATGTAACTGGTGACAAGGAATGTTCACTAATAAAACTGTGGCTATGAATTAAAAAACTGTTCTCTTAGGATAAAGCAAATAAAAACATGGAATTCTAGGAAAAATATGTGAATTGATGTTACCTCACTCACTAAAAAATATTATACACCTAATCAATTCCAAAATAGTCTTTTAAGAATCTTGGTAAACACTGCCAATGTAATTGATGAAGCTTTATGAGTTGAGGATGCAGCTCACTGGGATAATGCTTAATTAATATGTCCAAGGTCCCGAGTTCTCTCCCATTACAAATAAATAAATAAATAAATAAATAAATAAATAAATAAAATTCTTATTGGTATTCTTAGTGAAATCAACTTTTACAAACTACTTTTTGAAATGTGAGAGTAACTCATCTGTTTTTCAATTGAATTACTTTCTTCCTGTAGAATAGAAAGTCAATTGGCATAAAAAGGTCTGGATATCAAGTTTTTCCCAAACAGTATACAAATGTTTCCTATGTGGTTATGTTTTCTTTTAGGTAGGTATTATTTAATTTTTCATGAATTAATATATTCTTAATCTAATATGTGAGTTGACTATGTAAATAATTTCTTACAGAATTATGATCTTCAAACTATCAAAGAATATTATTTTAAGACATCAAGCACATTAAATATATCCTTTTTGTAATAATACTGGAGATTTTACTTAAATTTTATTGAATATATATATTTCCCAATGTATAATCCTAAAATTTGTCTAAATCAATGTTGGCTTATTTATATAAACACCTCACAGGAAAGTAATTTCATGTCTAACTTGTAGAATTAAATTAACATTACTTCACAATATGAAAAATAACAAGGTAAATGTAAAGAAATATTTTTGCATTTGGATAACCTTACTAAAACATTTTAAAGCCTTCTGGTTCTTTGTGTCCTTTTTCCTAAATATTTGGATTGCTATATGTTTTGATTTAGGCTTTGTATTTGGGGGTCTGTGAAGTGTTTATTATGAGTTTTTTTTCCATAAACCTAAGTCCATACATTTGCTTATGGTTGGCAATCAATCAATAGTTGCTACACCAATTCTAAAAATGATAAGCTTTCCTACAGCACATACCCATACCTAAATCAGTAGACCTTCAGAGGCTTCTTGCCAGGTTGGCTGTGCTTGCATTTTGTTGCTAATGTCACTGGCTTGGTTACTGTAGGGTGTCATATGTGAATAATAATAATAATAATAATAATAATTGCCTACTTAGGGTTAAGCATGTGACATAGTGGAGGAATGTTATAGCTGTGGGTTCAACTCCAAGAAACACACACACACACACACACACACACACACACGCATGCAGTCAGGCACGCGTGCACGTGCAAACAGTATATCCCCAAATGAACTTAAAAATGTATGTTTGAATGTGGAAGTGGCAGAAGTGGAAAGAGATAGAAAACGGTGGCATCCCTCCAGTGGAAGTCAAAAGACTACTTTAAGAGTTGGTTGTTCCCTTCCGTCATGTATGTTCTAGAGATGGAACTCAGGTCATCCACCCTTCTAGAGTGTTACCGCCTCGACTACCCTACCGACAGTCTTGAACAGTCTTAACCTGTGCTCTGAAGCTAACAATGGCAACAGCTGAGTTGGTGATCTGAGCCCATGATAGCACCTGATATGTTCGTGGAAGAAGCAGAAGATGATCACATACATATCCCTATTTTTCCCTGATTAAACAAGTCTGCAGGAGCTTGTAATTTCCCTGCCGCTGTCAGGAGGGCCCACAGCAAGAGAGCACTCCAGGACAGTATGTCAGGCCGTCCCCTTGTCACCTGTACACCCTGGGCACCTAGCGAGCCGCTCTCTGCTGCTGCCAGCTGGGAAGGAAGAGAAGCCAGCGCAATGCTCAGCCCACACCCTTGTGGCTGGGAGGCTTTGCTTATGTCTTTCCAGAGTCCTCCAGGAAGCCACTGTGCGTGCCCTCAAAAAACATTAAAGAAGAAAGGGTTCCAACCTTTTCCAGATTTGAAGACAGTAACTAGGTTTTGTGTTTATGGTGACTGTTCTTCCATGTGTCTAAGATTTATGTAGTTGTGTTCTTCATGCGTCCAAGTTTTTGTGTGTAAGGTGTGTCTAGTGTCCTCTCAGTCTAAGTTTTTGTGTGTGTCAGTCATTCTAATTGTTTTATGTTGGTTCTGTCAAAGTGGCCACTTTTTTTTTATGCTTTTTAGAACTTTATTTCAACATTACTATGCATAAGAAATACACTCATATTGGTTAATAGAATGCAATTAAGTTTAACTTATCCTACACAATCTTGACCAGAAACCACTTTTAAGTTTCCATTCATTATGTGCTCAGAATTATTCGTTTTGGCATGCAAGATTAGATATGCACGTGCAAACTTTAAAATGTGAATATTTAAAAAAATGCATTGAGGGGCTGGAGAGATAGCCTAGCGGTTAAGAGCACCGACGCTCTTGCAGAGGACCCGGGTTTGATCCCCAGCACCCACACGGCGGCTGAGAACCGTCTGTGACTCCAATTCCAGGAGAACTCCAGTTCCAGGGGAATCCGAGACCCTCTTCTGACCCCCGCGGCATTGCACGACACGGGTGCACAGACCTGCATGCAGACAGTACATTAATACACATACAAAAATAAATAATAAAAAAAAATTAAAAAAATGTATTGAAAGGCCAAAAATTTGGATACCATAGAACAAAAGTTTACTACTTTTTTTTCGAGTTCAACTAAAGTCCTAGGCATTAAAATCTAAAAACATCACACAGCTGGTCTACTTGAATGATTTTGTTACCTAGGTCTGCAGGGCAGGATTTTCTTTGGGGAGGGGATTCAGTTGTGCTGCAAAGTGATTGTTCATTATTTTGTTATCTTTCATTGTTACATTAACACCAGCTGCTAAAAATAAGCTTACCAAAGGCCACTAAACCAATAAAGCAAATATGGGTCTCCCAGAGTTAAGCAAGACTCCACCGTCAGCACCAGCTACACCTCACCTGCCTGGAAATACTGTGCAGCAGAGGCAGCCATGTGCCTGTATATCCCAAATCTAATTGGCTATAGGCTCTCCCCTTGGAGAAATAACCCATGGCTGATGCCACAAGCTTACATCCTCTACAGGTTAGGAGATGTTATAAGCCACAGTAAGACCCTGTCATATTTAACAGGGGGGAAAATTGTAATTCATGGATTAACATATCCAAACATGTGTCTATGCTAAAGTAACCTACCATAACTATTAGTGCTGCTTAAATACCTATATATCTAATTGCTTGTTCTTCATTAGTAGGATCGAAAGGTTATTCCTGGACAAACTGTCAGCCCATGAAAGGAAACAGCCAGAATTGACCAGAGTCCAAGTCAACAGCTCCAGAGAGAGTGGACTGTTTTACCTCTCATCCACCTGTGCCCCTTTTCTAAGCCTAGGGAACAACCTGCGGAAGAGGGGGCGTGGTAGAATGTAAGGGCTGCGATTGGGGTGAATGGTGAAACTACAGCAATGTAGTCTGGACACTCATTTGATCAACTTGATTGAACAAACAACCTGTCACCCCCCACTGGATGGTGGGGCTGTAGGTGTTTGGGCACAACAGCCTGCAGATAGGTTTTGCATGAAGGATGCTTGTACTCATGGATTATCACTTATAGCTAAAAATGAAAAAAAAAAACGGAGAGAAATAGCGGACAGTTATGGCAGAATGCAATGATCTGGGATGGGGTGGGGGTGGGGGGGAGGGAAGGGAATAAGCCTGAACGAATGGGAAAAATGTATGAAATGCACAAAGCGATCATAAAAACTAATTAAAAACAAAAGCTCCAAATTGGTTGTTAAAATCTGATTGCCTTCAAATGTTGCAGTTGGATGATCTGTAATTTTAATACCTGCTGCATATCCATTAAATATTCTGTTTTTCCTATTGGTACTGATGAGAACACCTGTTTGAGCATTCCTGAAAATATCATCTTCACGTTTGGCCATTTATGACTCGCGGGGGTAAACCCCCATGCCTCTACTCCCACCCAGACAAAGACTATTCCTAGCATCTTCCCTCGGTGGGTGGTTAGTCAATGATGGGTAAGATCCTGTTAACCAGGACAACCAAAGACAGGCACAGTCAAATGTCAGAATGCTAGAGGTGGGGCCAACAATGTCTGAGCTATGCACTCAGGCTCCTACTTTGTTTTTCGCTCTCTAAAAACAAAGGAGTGGAAATGTACAGTGTTATGCACCTGCGCAGCAGTGTGCTTACCGCCTCCTCGTCTACTGAACAGACTTAACCTATGCTCAGAATCTAACTACGGCAACAGCTGAGTCGGTGGTCTGGGCCAATGATCAGTGGAAAAAGCAGAAAATGATCACATATACATCCCTATTTTTCCATGATTAAACAAGTCTGCAGGAGCTCAAAATTTCCCTGCTGTTCACCTAACTCCCCAGGTCTGTGGTGTTGACTCTGTCACCTACTCACCCCCTCCTCAGTTGGGACCTGGAACCCCTCCCACTGGCCCAGAGGAGGTTCCTACACACCTTAGCAGAAGGGGCCTTTATCCACTGAGCTGTGTCAACAACCTGATAAATAAAAGGTCATCCTTTCTTATCTTGAGACAAAAATCTCCTGTTCCTAACATTAGCAAATATCTTTTATCAATTTAAGACAATTCTCCTGTATTGCTATGGTGTTAATAATTCTATCTTAGGACCTGGAGAGATGGCTCAGCAGTTGAGAACGCCAAATGCTCTTGCAGAGGACAGGGGTTTAATTCCTAGCACCCACATGGCAGCTAAGAACCATCTTTAAGCCGGGCATGGTGGTGCATGCCTTTAATCCTAGTTCTCTGGAGGCAGAGGCAGGAGGATCTCTGTGAGTTCAAGGACAGCCTGGTCTACAGAGTGAGTTTCAGGCCAGCTGGGGCTATAGGGAGACCCTGTCTCAAAATAATAATATAATAATAATAATAATAATAATTTTATTATAAATGTGTATACAATTATTTTTCTGATTTTTCAAAACGTAGTTATATAATCATATCAATCTTTTTAGCCATAAAATTTGTATGATGGATTATACCAGTTGAAGAATGTAAACCCAGTGCTCTTACCAGGAGATGGGAGAGAGAGATAGAAGAACCACCTAAAAGCTCATGGGCCAGCTAGTTTGAATTAAACTACAAATCAACAGAATCAACAGAAGAGACTTGACTCAACATGGATAAAGTCATACACACAGGAAACTAAGAAGGGAAAATGTAAGGGGGGAGACAGTCAACCAAAAGAGATAGGAAGCATTAGAATGCTGACATAACAGGAAACAATGAAATGAAGTTAGTTCTTAGAAAAGATTAACAAGATTGGCAAACCTGTAATCAAATTAACCAAAAGAAATGAAGGAAGTGAGCTTTTAAAAATAAGCTATCAGATCGAGCAATGATGAATGTTTTCAAGGAAATCACTAACACGGCAGACAGAATCAACCTCCCTCAGAATATAATTGATAGAACAAATAATTTACTCAAGCAAGTGTATGAGTAGAAGAGCGTGAAGGGAAGAGTTAACGATGCGATACCTTCTGCCTGTCTGTATATTGCCTGTAGACAAGAAGGCGTCCCAAGGACGTTTAAAGAAATATGTGCTGTTTCACCAGTTTCCAAGAAAGAAATTGGTCACTGTTTAAGCTTATTTTGTTTTAAGCTTATTTTGAAAGCTTTAGAAACCAGCGTGGATTTGATTACAAGTAGGAATTTCATGTCCAGGTTCTGTTCCAACCTTTGTCTTCCTAAGGAAGCAGAGATGACAGTTACACACATTGCCCTGTGGAACTGGTCCTGGTTCCTGGGAGGAGCCCCATCTCCATGGCTGCAGCTGCAATTTACATGGCCTCACAGGCATCAGCTGAGCAGAGAACCCAGAAGGAAATTGGAGATATTGCTGTTGTTGCTGATTTAACATTTATTTATTTATTTATTTATTTATTTATTTATTTATTTATTTATTTATATGAATGTACTGTCTGCATGTAGTTCGACACCCCAGTGGACCACAACTATAAGCTGAAGCAGTTAGCATCGCACTCTTATATACATGGAACTTTGTACATAGCCCATACACATTGCTAGTTGAGCCTTTACTGAGGAAAAAGAAAAAGATGATACACATTCCAGGGCTGATTATTATTGCTCAGCATTCTCTATGTATATACTAGTGTTGTATGTATATACTAATTTATGTATGTATATACTAATTTAAATTTCTTAGTGAACTTGCTTTCTTTTGTAGTGATCTAGGAGACTGTATTTTGGAAGATATTTGAAATATGTAATTCTGAAATAAAACATTTTTCAAAACTAAAGTTTTTGTTATAACATGAACATATATAATTTTCAGCTCTACATGTCATTACAGCTAAAACAGCTTCTTTCCCATGATATTTATATATATATATTTTTTTTTCAATTTTAATAAAGTCATGGAGCAAGCAAAAACTTGAAAACCATTGTTAACATCTACAGCATATTTCTTGTAGTTTGAAAAAGTGAACATCTGTAAACTTCAAACACATACATGTAAAAGAAGTTATAGTATCAGAAGTGATAAGGCAGACTATGAAAGGCACCAGTTCAAAGGATAATACAATCTTTTTGTCAATGAACTTACTGAGCAGAAAAGATGATGCTGGTAAGAAAATAACAACAGCAGAGCACATTTACATTTGGAATGTTAGTAAAACCTAACCAAAGACACCAAAGAATTCTAGAATAAAAATTTTAAACGCCTAAAGAAGGAGATTGAAGATGACATCAAAAGATGGAAAAACCTCCCATGCTCATGGATTGGAAAAATTAATATAGTAAAAAATGTCCATTCTACCCAGATTAATATACAGATTCAAATCAACCTCAATTAAAATCCTCATGAGTTTCTTCACAGACCTGAAAAAAAAATCCTTAAACTCATATGGAAAGACAAAAGACTCCAAATAGCTAAAGAAACCCTGAGCAAACAAAAAAAATGCAATGCAGGGGGGATCACTTTACCACACTTCAAGCTATACTACAGGGCTATAGTCATAAATACAGCCTGGTACTGGCACAAAAACAGGCCCATTAATGAATGGAACAAAATTGAAGATCTAAACTTGAGCTTATACAATTTCAGCCACCTCATATTCCATAAAGGGGCCAAAAAAGCTCATTAGAGGAAAGATAGCATCTTCAGCAAATGGTGCTGACAAAACTGGATCACCATATGTAGAAGAACAAAACTAAACCCCTACCTCTCTGTACAAAAACCAGCTCCAAATGGATCAAAGACCTCAATGTAAAACCTGAAACTCTGAAGGTGTTAGAAGAAAAAGTTGGTAGGAATCTACAAGACATAGGAGTAGGAAAAGGCTTTCTAAATCAAATTGCAGCAGCACAAGAAATAAGGTCAACAGCTCACAACTGGTACCTCATCAAACTCAAAAGCTTCTGTACAGCAAAAGAAACAATCAGGAAGTGAAGAGAAAACCCACAGAGTGGGAAGAAATCTTCACCAATAATACCTCTGACAGAGCATTAACATCCAGAATATATAAATTCCTCAAGAAACAAAGAAGAAAACAAATGATTTGCTCAAAAGATGGAGTAAAGAGCTGAACAAAGACTTCACCAGCGAGGAAGTAAAAATGGCTGAGAAACATCTTAAAAAGTGTTCAACATCATTAGTAATTAACGAAATGAAAATTAAAACCACTCTAAGGTATCATTTCACTCCAATAAGACTGGCTGAGATCAAGAAAACAAAGGACACCAAATGCTGGAGAGCTTGTAGGGAAGGGGTAATGCTCATCCACTGCTGGTGGGATTGTAAACTTGTACAACCACCATGAAAAGCAGTATGGAGAACCCTTAAAAGACTCAAACTGAGCCTACCACCTGGACCCAGCCATACCACTCCTGGGTATATACCCACAAGACTCATCCTACTGCAAAGATACATGCACATCTATGTTTAGTGCAGCTCTTTTCACAATAGTGAAGAGTTGGAACCAACCCAAATGCCCATCAACTAATGACTGGATAACAAAAATGTGGTACATCTATACGACAATGGAGTTCTATGCAGCAGTAAAGAAGAATAACATCGCAGGGTACGGGCAGCTGGTGCCAGAGCAGCGGTGGAGGATAAGCCCACAGCCAACACCCCCCCCACCCCCACCAAGAGAGTGGCTGGCAGCAGAGGGAATACAGTGCTCAGAAGTTGTTATCTGGGTTGTTACCCACCCAGTTCTTGAGAAACAGAAAAGGAAGAGCGAACTACACCTCCCAATATATAACCAAAATTGAAAGCCTGAAACCTAGACAAGCCAATACTCCATACATAAGAAAAGTACAATGAAGGCACCTGAAGGAATCAAGGAAAGCAATCCTTCAACTAGGTGAAGAGGCATTCAAGATTCACATCAGAATACAGGCAAAAGGCAAACCACATACCAAGAGCACAACAAAAGCGCAAGAAAAGAACAATATAGGAAAAATGTAGAATAACTCCACATCAAACTCTATGGAACATGTGGAGGACTCCTACAATGGGGGTATCCCTAGAGGTATCCCAGGACACAGATGGTAGAATAACAATCACAGGTATTATATTCAAAGAAATCGTAGAATTAAGGGGAGAGAATGAAAAACTCAGAAAAGACCTAGAAGAAGACAAGGACAAACTTCAGAATGAACTAAAAGGAGAAAATGACAGACTCCAGAAAGAGCTAGAGGAAGAAAATGACAAACTCTGGAAGGAAGTGGAAACACTGAAAAGATCCCATGCTGAAATGAAAAAGGAAACCAATGAGTGAAAGAATGAGCTACAAGAAAAGAATGAGAAGTCCAAGAGGAAGTGGAAATAGTGAAGAAAACACAGGAAGAAATGAAAAAGGAAATTGAACAGGCATCCAATCAAAAGGAAAGAATGGGAAAAAGCCTCAGAAACAGAATGGAAGAAGCAGAAAAAAGAATATCAGACCTAGAAGATAATACAGAACAACTAAAAAGCTCAAGAAAAGACTATGAAAAATTTAAAAATGCACAAGAGTGGAACAACCAGGAAACGTGGGGCACTATGAAAATATCAAACCTCTGCATCATAGGGATAGAGGAAGGAGAATGATCCCAAGAGAATGTTATTGATCAAATGTCAACAGAATAATAGATGAAAATTTCCCCAAATTAAAAAAAGTCAAACCCATACAAATATGAGAAGCACATAGAACACCAAATAGATTAGACCAGAAAAGTAACTCCCTCCACCATATCATAGTTAAAATGCTAGACACCCAAAACAAAGACAAAATTCTGAAAGCCACAAAAGAAAAACAACAAGTTACATATAAGGGGAAACCTATCAGAATTACAGCTGACTTTTCAGTGCAAACTATGAAAGCAAGAAGAACGTGGACCAAAGTATTCCCAGTGCTAAACGACTATAAATGCCAATCCAGGTTACTCTACCCAACAAAAATATCAATTCTAGTTGAAGGAAAGAGAATAATCTTCCATAACATAAATAAGATGAAAGAATACATGTCTGGAAAACCAACCCTTCAGAGAATACTCAAAGAAATTCAAATGACAGAGGAGAGGAGCAACTACCCCCAGGCACCTTGAGAGAGAAATTAATAAAAGCAGAACTGCAGAAGTAGAAACCTAGATGAAAAATGGAAATGGATAATAAGGTGAAAGGAAGCAACACACACCTCTCAATTATAACCTTAAATATTAATGGAATAAACTCCCCAATCAAAAGGCATAGACTGGGAGAATGGATTAGGAAACAGAATCCATCGATATGCTGTCTACAAGAAACCAATCTCACCCTCAAGGATAGGTACCAACTTAAAGTGAAAGGATGGAAAAAAGTATTCCAAGTAAATGCTACCAAAAAGAAAGCAGGAGTTAGCTGGGACTGGTGGTGCATGCCTTTAATCCTAGCACTTGGGAGGCAGAGAGGCAGGTGGATCTCTGTGAGTTCAAGGCCAGCCTGGTCTACAGAGCAAGTTCCAGGACAGCTAGGGATACAGGGAGACCCTGACTCAAAAAGACTAAAAAAAAACCCCAAAACAGAAAGCAGGAGTTGCTATTTTAATATCAGACAAATTAGATTTCAAAGTAGAAGCAATTAGAAGAGACAAAGAGGGCCATAACATCCTTATCAAAGGGAAAATTAACCATGAAGACCTCACAATCATGAATATATATGCACCAAACTCTGGTGCACTGACCTTTATAAATACAACTCTACAGTACATCAAGGCAGATTAACCCCAGCACACTCATAGTAGGGGAATTCAATACCCCACTGAGTCCTTTGGACAGATCAACCAGACAAAGAATAAACAGAGAGACATCTGAGCAATACAATACAGGAAAGGGACCTCGCAGACATCTTCTGAATATTTCACCCAAGCACCAGAGAATATACTTTCTACTCAGCACCCCATGGAACATTCTCCAAAATTGACCACATACTTGGACATGGTAAAGCCCCAACAAATACAAAAAATTGAAATAATTTGTTGTATTCTATCAGACCATAGTACAATAAAGATCAATATCAACACCAGGATAAGCCCTGCTACCTACACAGACACATGGAGACTAAACAACACACTCCTGAATAATGAATGCGTCAAGGAGGAAATAAAGAAAGAAATAATACTGGCAAATCTCATACAGACTATGATCAAGAAGATCATAGATCATGACCAAGTTGGATTCATACCAGAGATGCAGGGATGGTTCAACATACAAAAATCAATAAATATCATCAAGTATATAAATGGACTGAAAGACAAAAACCACACCATCATCTCAATTGATGCAGAAAAAGCCTTTGACAAAATCCAGCATCCATTCATGCTTAAAGTCCTAGAGGGAATTGGATTGGAGGAATCATACCTCAATGTAATCAAAGCCATATACAGGAAGCCCACAGCCAATATCATCCTAAATGGGGAAATGACAGAAACATTCCCTTTAAAGGTAGGAACTCGGCAAGGCTGCCCCCTGTCACCACTCCTCTTCAATATAGTGCTTGAAACACTTGCTAGGGCAATAAGGCAAGAAAAAGAAATTAAAGGAGTAGTAATTGGAAAAGAGGAAATCAAGCTATCCCTATTTGCTGATGATATGATTGTTTACTTAAGCGATGCTAAAACCTCCACCAGAAAACTCGTAGAAACGATTAACAGCTTCAGCAAAGTGGCAGGATACAAAATTAACCTAAAAATCAGTAGCCTTTCTTCACACCAACAACAAGCAACTGGAGAAAGAATTCAAGGAGACCTTCTCACTCACAAAACAATAAAATACCTAGGAATAAACCTAACCAAAGACACCAAAGATCTCTACAACAAAAATTTTAAACCTTTAAAGAAAGAAATTGAAGAAGACATCAGAAGATGGAAAAACCTCTCATACTCATGGATTGGGAAAATTAACATAGTAAAAATGTCCATTCTACCCAAACTCTTGTATAGATTTAATGCAATCCCAATTAAAATCCCCAAGAGTTTCTTCACAGGCTTGGATAAAAAAGTCCTTAATCTCATTTGGAAAAACAAAAGACTCTGAATAGCCAAAACAACCCTGAGTGAAAAGAGAAATACAGGGGGGATCTCTATACCAGACTTCAAACTATACTACAGGGCAATAGTCATAAAAACAGGCTGGTGCTGGCACAAAAACAGACCTGTTGACCAATGGAACAAAACTGAAGACCCAAACTTGAGAACATACAATTTCAGCCACCTCATATTTGACAAGGGGGCCAAGAAGACACAATGGAGGAAAGACAGCATCTTCAGCAAGTGGTGTTGGCAAAATTAGATCACCACTTGTAGAAGAATGAAATTAAACCCCTACCTCTCACCCTGTACAAAAGTGAACTCCAGATGGATTAAAGACCTCAACATGAAACCTGAAACTCTGAAGGTGATAGAAGAAAAATCTGGCAGTAACCTACAAGACATAGGCATAGGAAAAAACTTCCTAAATCAGATAGCACCTGCACAAGAAATTAAGGTCCACAATTGACAAATGGGACCTCATTAAACTCATAAGTTTCTCTACAGCAAAAGAAACAATCAGGGAAGTGCAGAGAAAACCCACAGATTGGGAGGAAACCTTCATTGCTGATACATTTGACAGAGCATTAACTTCCAGAATATATAAACTACTCAAACAACAAAGAAGTAAGAAAATAAATTATTTGCTCAAAAGATGGAGTAAAGAGCTGAACAGAGACTTCACAAGTGAGGAAAGAGAGATGGCTGAGAAACATCTTAAAAAGTGTTCAACATTCCTAATAATTAAGGAAATGCAAATTAAAACCACTTTAAGATATAATCTCATCCCGATAAGGCTGGCAAGGATCAAGAAAATAAATGATACTAAATGCTGGAGAGGGTGTGGGGAAAGGGGAACACTCATCCACTGCTGGTGGGAATGCAAGCTTGTACAACCACTATGGAAAGCAGTGTGGAGAACCCTTAAAGATTCAAAATGAGCCTACCACTTGACCCAGCCATATTGCTTCTGGGAATATATCCATCAGACTCTTCCTACCACAGAGATACATGTACAACCATTTTTTTTTTTGCAGCTCTCTTCACAAAAGCAAAGAGCTGGAATCAACCCAAGTGCCCCTCAGCCGACAAGTGGATAGAGAAAATGTGGTACATCTACACAATGGAGTTCTATGCAGCAGTAAGAAAAGATTACATCATGAAATTTGCAGGTAAATGGATGGAACTAGAAGATTTTGTGCTAAGTGAAGCAACACAATCCCAGAAAAACAAAAGATGAATGGTATCCCTCATCTGTGGATACTAGTACCAAGTACCTACTTATAAGACAAACTGAGCAATGTTAATGTTATATTCCTCATGAGCTAAAGATAACTGTGCTCTTCCATTGTCCCTAAACAGGTTCTAGAGCTGACCTAACATTTATTTTCAGTCCTTGGGTTTTCGGTACATGATGGAGGGTATGTGTGCATCTTTTAGAGTATTATGGGATTAAAATGGAAAGATGCAAATCAAGAAATATGATATGGAGATAACATACAGTTTCTTTCCAAAGGATAAAAATTTTAATATAGGTGCAATGTTATAGGCTGGTGCAACTTAGCCTTTCTGGGTGCTTAAGGAATATACTTAATGCCCATACCAATTTGGCCAAGGGACCTAAGGGATAACTTTGTTCCTTGCCCTCAGTGGTCAACTAAATCTTAGGGGATTATGCATGGGGGCATCTCTTGAAATGTCCTGCAAATGTGGGTCACCAGTCTTCCTGTTCAGGGAGGTCTTGGAGAGCCACTAATGGGACTTCAGCCAGTGTCCAGTCTATAAAGAGGAAAGTCTGCTCATGCTTCAGAAAAGGAAGCCTGGTCTAGCAAGACCTGATTTTGTCCTCGAATGGATGGAACTGGTAAATGATAAGCTGAAAGGAGCAAGGCGCTCCCACCCTCCTCCCCCCACCAAAAAAAAAAAAAAACCCTGAGAGACCCCTGAGGATCAGATCCTCAACTGACCTTGAGAAAACAAATCATTGGTTAATCTGGGCTAACTGTGTGGCCTTAAGCATCCAAAAGGAAAGTACAACGAGATATAAATAATTAGTAAGACTAGAGAAACTGCAGACATAGAACTTGAGATCTTAGTAAAGAGACAAAAAGAAAAAAGACAGAGTATTGCTGTTTGTCCTGTCTTCAATTCTTAGTGGCAAGTGCATCAACTCTGTGGCTGCCACCGCTTTTGGCACTCCTCAAAGACATGAGACACAGCTTTGTAACCTTCCAATATGGATTGAGGACTCCTGTCTCTTCAAGAATCCTCCAAACCTTTAATGCCAGATGGGGACTACTGAGATACCCAGCTTGTGGACTAAACAGCTAAGGGGATGTCAGCCTCATCAGAATATAGACTGCCATTGTTGGACTACTCAGGCTGTATCATGGAGGCCCGTGGAAGGGGATCGAGATAGGGTGCATGCTTACTGGACTTCATTTGGGGGACCATGGGAGGGAAAGACCCCCATGCAGAGCAAAAGTGCAGGATTGATAGTTGTTTGGGATTGCCAAGGAAGAACTCTTGAGAACTTTCTTAGGGAAAACATGACATCTTTTAGGAAAAAAAAATCCTACAATTCAAGTGATATATATATGATATATTTATATATATTATATATATATCATATATTATATATATATTATATATATATATATATACTGTAGCAATACAAGTTGAAGAGAACAACAACAAAAGAACTGAAAAAAATCTCTTGAATGACTCAGAAAAAGATACAGGACATGTATGGCAGAGTGGAGAGACTTGGGTGGGGTGGGGGGCATGGAAAGGGAAGCGATTCTAGATTCCATTGAGAAATGATGTATGACCTATGGAAAAAGTTTAATAATAAAAAATTATTTATAAAAAATAAAAATAACATCATGAACTTTACAGGTAAATGGATGGAACTCAAAGCCATTATGCTAAGTGTAGTAACACAGTCCCCAAAAAACAAATGGGGAATGGTTTCCCTCATTTTTGGATGCTAGTACCAAATACCCCAATTGAAAGGCAAGCCGAGCAATATTATTGTTAATTTATTTCTAGGTGAAAGCAACTTTGATGTTATAATGTTAATCTCTTAATGAGCCCTAGAATTAACTTATCACTTACTTTCAGACATGGTAATGTAGAAGGTATATATTCATATTTTAGAGTAATATAAATCAAAAGGGAAAAATGTGAACTCCTAAACATATATCAGAGTTAACATACAGTTTATTCCTGGAGGACATAATTCTGATACATATATGAGGTGTATATAGGCATACTTTGGAGCAATACACAACAACATAAGAACTGGGTCCAGAACAGACTGATATAGTTAAATTCTGCCCAAAACAATAAATCTTTGCAGGGAAAAACTTTAAAAAGACTGAGAGAAAGATGTAGGACATGTATGGTAGAATGCATGAACTGGGGTGGGGCGGAAGGAAAAGGGGAATATGTCTAAATTGAACTGAAAAATGATGTCTGAAATACATAAACATCAATAAAAGTATTATATTAAAAATAACATCAAGAATAAATCATTTTATAGGAAAAAATAAGACATGGAAACCCACTGAAATTTCAAAATTTGATCAAAATACATAATGTTGGGGCCTTCCAGTGAGATTGCATGAAGACTCTGGTGGTCTCCACCTGCAGGAATGGTTCTATTCAATGGGGCTCCACTATAAGCCATTCCATGCATGTTCCCATCTTCAGAACAGAAAAAATATGCTTTTCCCTTCAAATCTCCTTCAAAATATTAAGGTCAGAGACAATGTAGACAAAAGAATAGAATGTATTATTACAGAAACAATATTAGTAGGATATTTACAAGGTCATACAAGTGTCAGAATATCAATTATCAGAAGAAATCTATAGAAGATATAAAAACAACCCTACCTTGCCTACTTAAGAATGTCTAAGTTTTTTTTCATTTTCAAACATCTGTTTATTTTGAAACTTTTATACATGAATATTATGTTTACACCATTTCAACTGCTCTGGTCCCCTTCCAACTCCACCCACTTCACACCTTCTCGTCCTCTCCTCTGATTATTTTTACATATACATTCATATATCTTTGAAAGATTTTATTAACATCAAGAATGTCTAAGTTTTTATATGTTTCTCAGGTTTATTTGTTCCCTAGTACAATGGATTCATGGAAGTCAAGTTTAGAATCAGATGAGCACAAGTCAGTTTTATTCTTGCATGCCAGTGAATTACAACTGAAGAACACATATTGGAAATGTACTTACCTAACTCTTTCTTTTTGTACGACATGATTCGAACAATCAGAAGAGATGGTACATGACACGTGATTAGTGCCATGATGTGTGGAGGAAGATGTGTATTTTTCATTACTGTAAAGTAGCTGAAGAAAAAAAAAGTCATGTCATCCTGTAAAAACCACTTTCTTCATCACACCCATCAAGAGGCCACAAGAATGTATAACATGATAATTTGATTTATGTTTAAAATATATCCTCTAACTTATATCCATTTTACAATAATAACACATCAGAGCACTTTCATCTGTTTTGTACAGATCATATCCTATTTGCTAGGGATCTGCAGACTTTCACCTTTGACCTCAGCATTCTCTTTCCTGACCACTACCACTGTGATTAGTAGGCAATAAGAACCTTCTTCTCCAGAACGACTGTCTCCTCTAGTTTCTACTCTCAATTCTGTGTGTGTTGGTTCAAGAACCAACAGGTCCATGCCTGTTCTCTTCCATCATCCTGGTTCATACTGTCAAGGGTTTTATATAATACATTTCCAAAGACAAAACTTTGAGTGAGAATTTGAGTAACAAGTGGAGATGAAAGAGTTGCTCTTCTTCAAATGTCTTCTGAGGGTTATTATGCTAAAACCACATTCTTCTCTTCCTCTCATTTCTATATCAATTCCACAAGTTGACTTTTTTATCTGTCGTTTGTTTAACGATTGGTTCCACATGGAAGTTTAGATACTAGAAACATAGTCGTTAATCATTTTAAAGCCTCAGCCTTGAACTAAGAAGGGAGACCAGTACTTAAATAGAGGACTGATCTTTCCATTGGCAGCTTTCCTCAATAAGATAGTCTTCAGTCTCTTGGTAATTGTTAAATTATTAGAGGAATAAAGATGACAAATAGAAGAGAGCGAGAAGTAGAAGGTTGTGAGAGGAACTTGTGGTCCTGTAAGCTTGGTATGCATATCCAGTAGTGTAGCATTAAGTTCTGCATTTTTTGATCTTGTAGGCTGGAAAGACAAAGTGATATATCTTGCAAAGGACCTGGGTTCGATTCCCAGAATCCACATGGCGGCTGAGAACCGTCTTTAGCTCCAGTTCCAGGGAAATCCGACGCCCTCTTCTGACCTCCGTCTCATTGCATGACTCGAGTGCACCAACCTACATGCAGACAGTACACTCATACACATAAAAAAATAAATAAAATAAAAGTTCTGAAATGTATGTAGAGGACAAAGTGATGTTGAGCTTTTTGTCACACAAGGTAGAGAAAGTGATTGATTCTGTCAGTATAAGGCCTCCTATCAGAGGGATCCATACAAACTATACCCGTGAAATAACATTCATGGGTGGAATAAAAAGCCAGTAAGCAACCAAACCAGTTTGGGAAATGCAATGAAACACATTCTTTGTTTTATTTGATATGACTAACAACCAGTACCTTATAAGCATTGGAGAATCACCTCCCCTTGTATAAGTTAGACCTAGGGTAAAACTATACTATTAATTCTTTTTTTTAATTTTTTTTCACATAAATTTATTTATATTTTTTTAACAAATCTAGACCTGTGTTCCTGCCCATTCCCCCACCCCGCAAGAGCTCATGCATTCTGCCAAACATGCTTTTCATCTCTTTCTCAGTCTTTCTCAATATTCTCCATGAGGAAGTTGACTGTTTTGAGCAGAAGTTCACTGTTTCAGTCAGTTCTTTGATGCAGTCCTTTCTGTTGTTGTTGTTGTTGTTGTTGTTTCCAATATGCATTACTCCCAACTGCTTTGGACAAAAGCTCAGGGGGCCCTACACAAGAAATACTTACAACTAGGTAATTGGCACTAGCATCCACAGATGAGGGATACCATTCGTCGTTTGTTTTTCTGGGACTGTGTTACTTCACTCAGCATGATGTCCTCTAGCTCCAGCCATTTTCCTGCAAAGCTCATGATGTCGTCTTTCTTTACTGCTGCATAGAACTCCATTGTGTAGATGTACCACATTTTCTCTATCCACTTAAGGGGCACTTGGGTTGGTTCCAGCTCTTTGCTTTTGTGAAGAGAGCTGCAATAAACATGGTTGTATATGTATCTCTTTAGTTGCAGAGACCAAAGAAGAGCTGGCCCAAGCCATGCCAACAATAAGGCTTGGAGAAGAACCCCACACCATGATGAGGGTGAAATTTCATCCTAAACACATTTGCCAAAACTGAGTTCACTTATATCTAAATCTGAATACTTGGCAGTACCTACTTCATAGTTACTTCAAAGACTGAATGATATTAAGTCTTGCTATAAAGAATTGGTAGGCTGCTGCCCATTTCTCCGGTTCTATGTCAGAATTTTGTCTCATTGAGTTTGCATGGGTCTTGTGCATGTTGTCACCATTGCTACAAGTTCATATGAGCAAGTTCCCAGAGGCCTGGAAGACTGTTTCCTTATGATCATGTACCAACCCCGGATTTTACCATATTTCTACCTCTTCTTCTGAAAAGGTCGTTGAGCTATGGGTGGGTTAGATTTAATATAGGAGTCCTATCAAGGGACACACCCCCTACAGTCTCTTGTTCTCTACACCTTAGACAAGGAACTAATGGCATCTGATCACTGTGAGGTGAGGAAGAGTAGATCTTCTTTAAGGGAGTGACTCTAGATAGGCTGACTAGACTCCAGTGGATGAACTTGTGCCAAGGAACATCTGGATACAAAAGCTTGACTTGGTAGACCTTAAAGTATATGACAGAATGCATGAAATTCAATGAGGGGGTGTATGGGAGCTGAGGGTGAGGAGGGGGTATACATATGATTAATATCTATTTATGAAATGCACAAAAATTCAAAAGAAAACAATATTGGTGGCAAGCAGTGTTCTTATGAGCAAGCCTATAATTCATACTTTGAGCATGCTTGGGAATCCTTCATCCTGTGTGGAAACAAGACACTTTCAGGCTCCCAAGATCTTGAGCCCTATATCCATGTGAATGCTGACTGCTGGTGAATCCCTAGAAGTTTCTGGGACATCTCCAAAATTCTCTGAAAGGGAAGAGTGGGCAGAAGGAAATATATTGTGATGCATTCCATTTAACAATGAAACATTTTTTAATTATATTTTATATGATGCATTTAAAAAATAACTGCTAGAAAGAAAGCTAGTTCCAATAAATATCCCAGGTATAATAAAAACATTACCCATGTATTTATTCCATAGAAAATATATTAGTCAATGTGTATATACTTTTTTATATTTAAGACTACATTAAAATTTTGTTTCCATGAAAAAATGATGATTTATATTCAAAACATGTATAATTTCAAATCTCAAAATTCAATTGCATTCATCAGCTCTGAGTTTACCTCTTACTAAAACTGCTCCCATGCTATCAGTTGAAAGAGAAATTGAAAATTGCATTTTTAACAAACTGAAGAAGATACTCCTTGTTGCCTGAGGGAATGTAAAATATCAATTCAATATACCATGAAAATCCTTAACTACCATCTTTACTATTCCTACAGATGCTTTTGCAAATCTGTAAGGCACTTAAAATTATCATTAAAACACACCTGAAAAGAAACCTTTTTACAAGGAGTATACAGGACCTGAAGGCCTAATATTGTCCATCCCAAACAACTGTAAATTGGTTACAGGAGTCAACACCCAAGAGGATACAAAAGAAAAGATTAGCGAGATCCAAGATAGCATGAAGAGATTCCATTACTGGTAAGAATGGTTTCCTCAAAAGAGCAACGCTCGTACAGTGGTGTGGAGGAGAGGTACTATTTTATCTATTTCTGCATAATTCAATGAGATGATCTGCTTCCTTAACTTGGGGTGCTTCTTGCCATCCATCTCCCTATCAACAGGTTCAACGTAGCTGAATCAATCTGCTTGTTTTGTTTCAAATTCAAAGGAGAGTGAAGCCAAGCTCTGAAATTCTGCACCTGCTACTCATGCTCGTTCACTGAATCTGAGACGGCTGAGCCAGCACAGCAGCTGCAACGACTGCCATTGTCTCTCCATCAGGCACACCTAGCTGCTGTCAGAGCCCAAGGTAAGCAAGCAGTTAACTCTTGGCATGAGTACATTCCATGCAGAAGAAAAATATAGCTTATTCTGAGGAATAATGGCCCAGGACTTTCCAGCTTCATCCTTTTTATCTGTACTCTTTTATCAATTATGAACTTTCCTTCAGAGCTTAAATTCTTCCAGAAGCTAATTAGCACAGCATTTGGCTTTCTGTCAAGCTTTTGATTGGGTTCTCTAGCAAGACTCGGACCTTCCTCCATTTGGCTTCAAATGGCCAGCACACACACACTTCTTGGTCTATTCCCCTTCCTTCATCTCCTCTAGATTGCTTTTGTACTTCACAAATCCAATTTGTACACTGGACCTGATTTACATTTTTTTAAATTTTATTTATTTTTGTATGTGTATGAATGTACTGTCTGCATGTAGGTTTGTGCACCCATGTTGTGCAATGCTGCGGAGGTCAGAAGAGGGCGTCGGATTCCCCTGGAACTGGAGTTCTCCTAGAATTGGAGTTACAGACGGTTCTTAGCCGCCATGTGGGTGCTGGGGATCAAACCCAGGTCCTCTGCAAGAGCAGTCGGTGCTCTTAACTGCTAGGCTATCTCTCCAGCCCCCTGATTTACATTTTGAACTAAGGTTCTCAGAAGAGAAGAAAGAAAAGTGTGTGTGTGTGTGTGTGAGAGAGAGAGAGAGAGAGAGACAGACAGACAGAGACAGAGACAGAGACAGAGAGGGGCTGTGTTTTTGTTAAAGATTCTACAAGGCCAATTTATTGAAATTGTGTTATGGAGACTTTAACCTATTCCAGACTATAGTTACTTTGAGCAACTTTTAGTTTTTTTTTAATTTTTTATTGAACTTTTTATTTCATACAGACCATCTCAATCAATCTTAATCACTTTTATACCCCTTTCCCTATTTGGCACCTCACACAGGCCTCCACTGGCAATACTCTGTCATTTGTGTTAAGGCCTATTGTGCCAAGTCAGTGTCCCTGGACATCTCTTCTTGCAACTTCATCCGCTAAGGTCTAGTCAGCCTATCTAGAGTCCCTCACTTTAAAAAGACCAGCTCTTCCTTATTCAACTACTGTTGTAATAAGCTGCCAGTGTTTCTTCACCTAAGATTGGGGTCTGCAGCCCATTTCTCCAATTCTACCCTGGGTTTTTGTCTGCTTGAGTTTGCATGGGTCCTGTGTATGCAGACACTATTGCAGTAGGTTCATATGGGCAGAGGAGTTTGTAGGATTCTATTTCTACACAGTCATGCACCTGCTCCCTGGGTTTTACAATCTAAGTCAGACAGCAGCTGTACAGGAAATAAGGTCGAAAATTGACAAGTGGGACCTCGTTAAACTCAACAGCTTCTGTATAGCAAAAGAAACAATCAGGGAAGAGAAGAGAAAACTTTCACCGCTGATACATATGACAGAGTATTAACTTCCAGAATATAAAAACTACTCAAAAAACAGAGAACTAAGAAAACAAGTGATTAAAGAATTGACTGAAATGGTGAACTTCTGCCTGAAACAGTAAACTTCTGCATAGAAATTTTTAAAATACACTGAGAAAAAGACGAAAAACATGTATGGTAGAATCCACGAGCTCTGGTGGGGTGGGGAACAAGGAAGGGGGAAATGGGTCTAGATTTGATTGGGAAATGTGTGAAATGCACAAAGCTTCAATAAAAAATGGCTTTGGAAAAAAAAGAACAAATGACTCACTCAAAAGACAGAGTAAAGAGCTGAACAGAGACTTCACAAGTGAGAAAATAAAGACGCATGAGAAACACCTTAAAAAGTGTTCAACATCGCTAGTAATTAAGGAAATGCAGATTAAAACCACCTTAAGATATCATGACACTCTGGTAAGACTAGCTAAGACCAAGAAAACAAGTGATACCAAATGCTGGAGAGGTTGTGGGGAGAGGGGAACACTCATCCACGGCTGATGGGAATGTAAACTCACATAGCCACTATGGAAAGCAGTGTGGAGAATGCTTAAAAGACTAAAAATGAGCCTACCACCTGACCCAGCCATACCACTCCTGGGTAAGACTCATCCTACAGCAGAGATACATGCACATCTGTGTTTATTGCAGCTCTCTTCACAATAGTGAAGAGTTGGAACGAACCCAAGTGTCCCTCAACAGACTAATGGATAAAGAAAATGTATATCTACACAATGGAATTCTATGCTGTTGTAAAGAAAGATGACATCATGAATTCTGCAGATAAATGAATGGAACTAGAAGATATTATGCTAAGTGAAGTAACACAAACCCAGAATAACAAAGAATGGTATCCCTCATTTGTGGATGTTAGCACCAAGTACCTAGTTGTAAGGCAAACTAAATAACATTTATGTTATATTTCTCTTTCTCTGAAAGCAACTTTTCTCTTATAATACAAATCCCTTAATAGGATCTAGAATTAACCTATTACTTATGTTCAGACATTATAATTTTGGTATATGGGTAGAGGGTATCTATGCATATTTTAGAGTAATATAAAATTAAACAGGAAAATGTGAATCCCAAAATGTGATTTGCAAATAACATTTTCAGAGAACATAATGTAATATATATATGCATATATATGCATACATTGAAGACAAATTGGAGGGAACAACAATAACAAAAGAAGTGGGACAAAGAACTGAATGAAACAGTAAAGTTCTCCCCAAAACAATTATCCTCTGCTTTGAAAATCTTTAAAAAGACTAAGGAAAAGATACAAGACATGTATGACAAAATGAATGAAATCAGGTGGAGTGGGGGACATGGAAAGGGAAATAAATCTAAATTGGAATGAGAAATGATGTATGAAATGCACAAAACTTCAATAAAAATATTTTTAAAAGAGTCCTGTCCAAAGACCCACAATCCGCAGATTCCTAATGTCCAAGCTTTGGCCATTTGTTACTTTTTGTGTTCCTGGCCCCCTGTTGCAGGAGGGAGCTTCATCAATCAGATTTGAAAGATTCATTAGTGACCTTTCTACTACTTGTTCTATGTTGTGTGAGCCTTAGGTGCAAAGGTTTGCACTGTAGATGTGTGGCTTAGGCTAGTTTTTTGAAGGTATTCTTTGCAAACAATTTTGTCTGACCTAGCATCTTTTAACTAGAAAAAAACCTGATAATGTATCCTTAGCTAACCATTAGCTTTCACAACTCTAAAAGCTAAGGATGTCATCAAGTTAAGAGAGAGAGAGAGAGAGAGAGAGAGAGAGAGAGAGAGAGAATGTCATCAAATAGCAGAAACCTATAGCCAAATTTCCCCCACTTTGCTCTAATCTGCCCTCAACAGCATATTTACTAAATACTTTGATTTGTGAATTTCTTTGTTATCTAATAAAATCCTAACCTAAGCACTTTCCTCATGGAACATGGAATCTGGTGAAACCTCAGTCTATGCTCCCAGTCCTCTTTACTCATATTGTTTCCTGAATGGACCACCTTTGATTCTCAATTGTGGTAAGAGCTATTTTTGCATGGACAGTTTCTGTTGTCTGAAAATTTAGTTAGGGACAATGGACTTTCTCCAGAGGATTCATCCTGACTGGCACCTGACGCTGACAAAAGCACCCTTGACTCCAGCTGGACTGCACTGATGGATACTGGAGAGTTTGTTCTGGGACTTGGATGTCCCATTCCTTGTCTGTGCCCCATTGTTTCCTTCTGAACTGGTGTGTTAGTATCTTCTCTGTTTCGATGCCTTTTTAAATGCTTTCAAGTGGTTTAAGGTACCTGCTTTTTTTGGTTTTCTTTAAAATAATTTTCATTTCTCACTCTTCAAGTTCTCGGGGGGGGGGGTTGCCTTCAGAATGTTCAGGTTTTTAATCAGCATTGCATTTGAGTTTCCCCTGACATTCCTCCAAAATATAACTGAACTCTTGTTAGTTCCCCATGGCATCTCTTCCTGATTACTGCAACCTTGCTGCTTTTAGCTTCAGAATTTCATGAGCAGTTCTGAGTACAATGAAGCCAAACAGATGAGATGTTTGTTCCCTAATGACAATCGGGGGGAGTGCCCCATGTTGTATAGTGGCATTTTAGAGAAGACCTACAAAAAAACACCTTGTTCCTAGGTGAGAAGGAAATTTATTGACTCATCTGAGAAGATGCATACAAGTGTTGGAGGGCCTAAATTCTACAGTCACTTCTGATTCCTGTGGAATAATCCAGAGATACGGGAGGGAGAAATGTTCTCATGGAGAAAGCTAAGAAAGTCAACCCCAAAAGCTTTACAATGCAAATCCCATCCAAAACAAGTATCCCCTACATAACATAGAAAGGCTTGCAATTTCCAGGAGAAAATTTATAACAGAAGCGTCCAGAAGAAAGAGGTGGTTGGTGATAAACCTCATCTGGTACTCCAGCCAGATTTATGTTTGCTAATCATATTTCAACTCATAAGTGTTTAGATAAATAGTGAAATCTAAACAAAGATAACTTAGCTTTAAAGTTCCATCAGTGGGGAATGTTTTCATGTTCTAAATTTAGTTTTGTTTTGTTTGCAAACCCAGAAGTCTTAAGCAAAAAAAAAAAAAAAGAAAATGATAGTGAACTGACAGACTACTTAAATAGTTTTAGAAACCATTTGAAGAAACTTTGAAGGGCAGAAAATTAGTAAGAAAATTTTAGAGACTTGGTCAAACTAAAGATAAATTCTGAAGAACCTAACTTTTCTTAACCCTCTGTAAAGGACTAAACCACTGATAATGAGATAGGGGCTACTGTTGAATAAAAAGGATACCGCACTTCCTGCTTCTTATTAGTCTAAGACAGAGAACTGGCAGGCTTTTTCTCCCACTGCAAGAGGCTCCGTACAGCAAGAGAAGTCTGGCAGAGAACCAAGGCCAGTCCAGGACACATCTTACAAGGGCAAGAGCTGGGACCTATGGGGTCTCTCTTTTGTGTTTAAGTTGACCAATCCAAAACTTAGGGGACAGCGACCTGCCTCATGCCATCAAAACCACTTCAAAGGACCAAACCCTCCTGAGAAGTTTGTATTTTTCATCTCAAAATCCCCTCCCCACTTGTGGAGAACTTTATCTTCTGTGTGCACATTCTGCACTTTTAATGAAATCTGAAACTACTGGATTCATCTGTGTGTGAGATTTTTCCTGCCTCTTAATCTTTAATTGGCAAAGACTATGAACCGTATCGAGATCCCAGTTTGTAGTATTTGGGGGCCCTTCATCTGGGTGTCCTTCTGAGGAACACGTATACATCAAGGTGAGTATAAACCAAACCATAAAAGGACAGAAGAGTATGATCCCTGAGATTTCTAGCACCCCCTGTCTGGAAAGAGGGAAACCCTATCATGTGCTAGGCAATGGATGCCCCTGGCTGGCGATTTTATTTCTCCCTTTTCTTTGCTACAGAGGGCTCTCTTTAGATTTTAACTCTAATACCTATGCTTCAGAAAGCAAAATAATTTTTTCAGATACTTCTGACTGAATCCTTGGCTGGAAACAATCCACTAGAGCCAAGGTCAAAGAGTTCTTGCAGTCAATCACTGGCAGCTGGGGAAAGTCAATCTTCTCAACTTTGGTATCACATTTTTTTCAAGCGTCTTATCTTCTTCTCTACACTTATCTTTTCTTAACCCTTGAATCAAAATGAAACGGATTGTTAACAAATAGGAATGTACAAAAGTCCTTTACTTCAAGATAGTTAAACTGTTTGGTGACCAAAGACTAGTGAACAGAGACCAAAAATGCAGTATTGTCCCAAGGCCTGACTCTCGCCTCCATATAATCTTACATGCTCATGGGAGTGAAATCTGACCTGGATGCTGGAAGGAGGGAAGTATCTGCTCTGTAGCTTTTCTTTGAGAAATGATTCACTTTCTGAGTTCTTTTAGATATTTGCCTTTTTGTTTTCTGTGTAAACTTTTTTCCCAATTACAGAGACCTATATCAAGTTTACATATGTCAGTTACAAAGAGGTTCGCTCAATCCAGATAGTCACTTTTTAAATGAAAAAAAAAGTCACCTTGACTGCTTCTCAGGCTTGCTTTCTATTTAGATTTAAAAATGCAATATGGACTGGCAAGTTTAAAAATGAACACTAGATCAGGAATTTCTTAGCTTTTCACTTCACATGTCTGGCTGAGGGTCCAGCACATTTTTGTTAGGTAATCATGTGTCCAGGATATTGCTTGAGTTCCACCGAGGTCCAATTCCAATCTGCATGAGAGAGGAATTAATTTATATCACATTAAACAGAAGGACCCTCCCTAAGCCATTATGTAGTTTTAAAAGCTATTACAATGATGAACACCAAACTGTGTTGTACCCAGTCTCATAAAAACAGTACTACAGGAATTTAAAACCATATTAACCCCAACTCAACAAAAATAGATGCCTTCAATACCACACTATCTTCAATAGACAGATCAACTGGACAAAAAAATGAACATAAAGACATCTGAATTAAATGACATCATATACTAAATGGACCTAACAGACTTTCTCATATTCCACCCAAACACCAAAGAATATGCTTGCTATTCATCAGCCCATAGAAGTTTCTCTAAAATTTACCACATACTGTGGCACTAAACAAACCTCAACAAATACAAAAAATTAAAACAATTCAATGTATGGTAGTATACCACAACACAATAAAGCTTAAAATGAACAGCAAAAGAACTATATGAACTCATAGATATTAAACAACACATTCCTAAATGATGAATGGGTCAAAGGAAGAAAGGAAAGAAAGAAAGAGAGAAAGAAAGAAAGAGAGAAAGAAAGAAAAAAAGAAAGAAAGAAAGAAAGAAAGAAAGAAAGAAAGAAAGAAAGAAAAATATTCCTGGAACTAAATGAAAAGGATAACACAATACAACAAAGCCTCTGGGGCACTTTAAAAGCCATCATGAGAGGGGAAGTTTATAGTGATTATTTTTTTTAAATCAGAAAAAGCATATATAAATGACTTAGTATAACCCAAGAGTCTGGAAAGGCAAGAACAAATGAAACCCAAACCCAGCAGACAAGAAGAAATAACAAAAATCAAAACAGAAATCAATGAAATAGAAACAAAGATAACAATACAAGGAATCAATGATTCTGAGACCTAATTCTTGGGAAAGATGAACAAGATAAGCAGACAATTTCCCCAGTTAACCAAAAAAAAAAGACAGAGCAAATTTAAACTAACAAAATCTGACATGAAAGGGGAAACATATAACAGTCACCAAAAACATTATAAGGGGATAGTTTAAAAACCTATACTCCATTAAATTTGAAAATCTGAAATAACTAAATGAATTTTTTAATTCAGGAAACCAGCAGAGCTAAGTCAAGAAGAGAGCAACAGCTTAAAGAGACCCAAGAATAATAAGAGAACTGAAAGAGTAATACAAAATTTCCCAACTAAAAAAGCCCAGGCTCAGATGGAATCACAGCAGAATTGTACCAGACATTCAAAGACCATCCACAACCAAAACTACTTAAATTATTCAAAAATATAGAACACAGGGAGAGCTCCTAAAGTCCTTCTATGAAACCAGTATCACTCTAATACCAACACAAGGTAAAACACAACAACAACAACAAAAAACTATAGGCCCATATCCTTTATGAATTTAGATACAAAAATCCTCATTAAAATCCTCACAAACTGTATACAGACACATCCAAAAGGTCACCCACCATGATCAAGTTGGCTACATTCCAAAGATGGAGGTGTGGTTTAATATCCATAAGTCAGAAAATGATACAAATCATATAAACAGACTCAAAGACAAAAGTCACATGGTCATCTCAATAGATGCAGAAAAGTTCACTCCTGGGTCACTATTTAGGACTTTATATGCTAATAACTTGCCCTTATTTCCTCACGTCTCCCTCCAAATACCAATAAAGTTCTTCCTTTCTTACTATAGCTAGCAGTTATACACTTTTGGGAACCCTTCAAGAGCCCCATTGAACTTTGCATAAGCTTGAAAAATCAGAATGAGCATTGTCTCAACCCCATACTGACAGTGAGGGTAAACACTTAGAAGAGGTATTTGATTAGAACAGAACTGGATAAGCAGTTAGGGCCAGAGACTACAAAAAAATGTTCTCAAAATGTTCTTGGTTCTCTAAACAAAATGAGTTCTGGTTTCTTATTTCCTCCTAAATTAACACCTCTGCCTACAGGCATGAGGGTGAAAACTAAATTTCTACTCCAGATATTATTCCCTTATGGGAGAAAAAAAAAACTATGGAACAAGATCTCTTTTCATTGTAAGAACTTGTTACATCTCTTCCCCATTTTCAGTACATCGCCTAAATGATTATAGGGTTACATCTTCAAAGTGAGTAATGTAAGGGACGAAATTCCTGATAGACGAACAGGGCCACTGATGACTTACAGAAGTGAGGTACTTCCTATTCCTTCTGGTGTAAGACAAAGACCTGATAGGTGCTTTCTCTCACTGAAAAAGTGTGATGCTTAATCCTGGGTGTCAACTTGAATGGACTAAGGAACAAATAAGAGAAAAAAGATCTTCAGATTGGATTACCTCAAGCCGGATGGCCCACCCCAAATGTGGGCGTTACCTTCTGCTGTCAGGCAATATAAAAGGCCACGACAGAGGGAGCTGGTCCCTTTTTTCCTGCAGCTTGCCTCTCTCTCACTGGTGAGTTTGTCTTCCTGCTGTGATCAACCCTACAGATCCCAGTGTGTACTGAGACCAGCAGATCTCCTGGAATCCATCGGGCCTTCAGCACCAGATTGGGACTACTGAGACATCCAGCCTTGCGGACTGACTAGTTCCCTGGATTCTCAGCCTCTCAAGTGCAGCACAGCTACTGTTGGACTCCTTGAACTCTGTCACGTGAGCAAATCAATAAATTGTATATAGCTATATATTCGTTCTATTGATTCTGTTTCTTTAGAGAACCCTGACTAATACACAAAGTTTCCTTCGTATTGACCAGTCCAGTCCAGTTTACATAAGAGCAAAGCCAGGCGTGGATACATGTCAGTTAGCATAGGGTTGTGACCTATGGGCTCTCTTTCTTGTTTAAGTTGAACAATACAAAAGAATAGGAGGGGAATAGCTCCACATTAACAATGCTTAAAAGACTCAAGACTCCCTTGGAGCTGGAGAGTTGACTCAATGGTTAAGAGCACGGGTTGCTCTTGCAGAAGACCCAGGTTCAATTCCCAGCACACCCACAAGGCAGTCAACGACCATCCATAACTTCAGTTCCAAGGGAATTTGACAGCCTCTTCTGACCTCCACAGACATTGCACAGCATGGGTGCACTTGCATACAAGCAGGCAATACAGTCATATACAAAAAGAATAATAAATAAAAATTTTTAAAAGACCCAAGCTCTTTTATGGGATTTTTTTTTATTCCCTAATCCCCTCTTTACTTATGGAGAATTTTTCTCTCTGTGTGAGTGTGTATATGTGTGGCCTTCTTCATTTTAATAATTTTTGCTGTGTCTGAGTTTTCCAGACTTTTGATTCTTTAATTAGTGGAGAAAATAAATATAATACAGATCCCTGGATGGTAACACCTCTGCTCACATCTATCCCTCTATCCCCTAGCATTCTCCTTCATCAAAACTTCAACTTACCTCCTCTTCACCAATCCTCCCCTTACCCTCTCCTCTATGGAAATTTCTAGGGGCAGCAAAAGTCTGTTCTAAGATATTTTGCTATGTTTTGAGCTAAAACACAGGGGTAAAGGGAGCCAAGATACTATCTATGCTCCATAGACAAAAAGTAAACTATAATCCTTCCTTATGGAGTTTCCTGATCCATATCAGGGCCCTGTAGGAGTTACTAAATAATTTCATCCTATTGACTTATAAACCACAGTTATTTCACTTATATAAACTAATTCAGCTATTGGTTTCAGGGCCAAATTACAGGAATGGTTTCACTTGGCAGAGCAGAGGAATCCACCTGAGGTCTTTAATAAAATAGATGCTGATGCTTAAAGTGCTTCTGGTGAATTAGGGAATCACCTCTGTGCCATGAAACTAAAAGTATTACCATGAATTATAGACTGAGACAAAATACAGCAATGTAAGATAAAACAAGAAGAAACTGTACTTAGATCCCGTCAGATGTGAAAAAAGAATTAAACAGTGTTCGGGAATTCCCCACAGGATCTTTGAGGATCACAAAAGTGATGCCTCGTTAAATTCTGCACTTATGGAAGAGAGAGGAACTGGCCAATTTGGTCAAAAAGAATAATATAACTTGAATCACAATTCCCACAGATGCCCTTGTCACCTTAGCAGATCACCTGTCAAGAATTATAATTTAAGGGGAAAAAAAGACATCAGTACCAAAATTTTGAATTTACAATTAGTACATTTAATCTCCCAAAGAGACCCATTAACTCCTTCCTTCTTGAGTGAGACAAAGTTATTTGTAAATATTGTAAAATGCTCATCCATTTCAAAATGGATTTCAAGAAACTCCAAAAAATGACAAGAGGTGTTAGTGAGACCATGAAAGTAAAACAGCCAAATAGAGAGCTGTTCAGAATGGATTTAGAGATATTTTCCTTTTCTCCTAACAGCTGATGAGAAGCAGGGATAATAGTCAAGAGAAAAACAAGCCACTGGAGGATACTGGAGTTACTCAGTTTTAAATCTCATCATGTTTAAAAATTGTCTCCCTCAGAGTAAAAATAAAAGTCAAGTGGTAGAAATTTTAACTGCCTTTAAGACAAGCCCTGTAAAAATCTCAATTAGGAGAAACTCTAAGATAACATTGTTTTTTCTCCTGGTGAACTCCTCACATATTTATTAGGACATGATTTGGGGAAAGGCAAAGTGCTCATATCTTTTTCTTCTGAAACAGAAAGATGATCTCAAACTTAGGGGATATGGAGAACACGCAGTCCCCATTTTCTCCATGTTTCTCAAAAGATTAAAAAAAAAAAAACCCTGCAGGATGCGATTGACAACCATGCTTCATAAGAACAAGGTGAATTATGGGCAAAACCTCACAGGCATAGGACAAACAAGATACAAGGCCTTGACTGAGGTAATGATAGATAAAAGCAAACTCTTGAAAAAAATAAAACAATATCTTTTGGGGCCAGAAGCTCTACTGAGAATCAAACTTATCATATGAGACCAAGCAAAAGGGTTTCTAATCCCCTGTGCCACACTGCAACAATCCCAATGTTATCCATAAAAACCCAAATGGAGGAGGATGGAGATTGGTACAAGACCAGTGAGCCATTAATAAAATAATTATTTCTCATTATCCAGTTGTGCCTAATCTCTACAACTTGTTACCTAATAATATTCCCATAATTACAGTCTATTTCTAAGTAACAGAACTTTGTAGTAAATTTTTAGCATGCCAGTGAGAATAAGCAGCTAGTATTTGAGTGCCTTTACATGGGGAGACTAGCAATACACATAGACTCAGGACATGAGAACACATTGGGAGTCCTTTACATGGGGAGACTAGCAATACACATAGACTCAGGACATGAGAACACATTGGGAGTCCCATAATTTTCCTCAAATTCTTAAGTCTAACAGTATTTACAGGTTTTTTGTATGGATCCTTTTTAATTCAGTATGGATTAGCTATTTTCTTTTCTCTCTTGTCCCCTATTAGCCTCAGAGATACAAACCTCTTATTTCAACAACTGCTAAGAAATCCCATAAGGTATCCAAGGATAGGATGCAAATTTGCAACCAGGAAATTAAAGACCTAGGTCATACAGTAACTCCCTCAAGAAAGTTCATATATCCTGATCAGAACTGTGCTATGAGGAATTTTCCTATCCACAGATTCCTAACTAATTGTTGTCAAAATTCAATTCCTAACTATTCATTAATTTTTTAACCACTAAATAAGAAACATAAGACCAAACAGATACCATACACCTATACCTAGAGAAAGGGATAACAAATTTTTTTTCAAAGCCAATTTTTTATTGAAGCTTTCTACATTTCATACATTTCCCAATCAAATCCAGACTCATTCCCCCTTCCTTACTTCCCACCCCACCAGAGGTGATGCATTCTACCATACATGTTTTTCATTTTTTTCTTGGTCTCTTTTAAAATTTGTGATGCAGAAGGTTACAGTTTGGGGCAGAAGTTCATCATTTCAGTTCTTTGACCCTGTATTTTTTTGTTGTTGTTATTGTTGTTCCTTCCAATTTGCATCACTCCAAAATATGCATATATGCATGCCACACATATATCAAGATTATGACATCATAGGTTTCAGCATCTTCAGCTTATTATTTTTTTATTTTTTATTTTTTTCTTTATTAGGCTGAAAGACGTCGTTTTCCTTAAGGCATTGTTTGAGGGCTCCTCCTTTGCAAGCCCAAACAACAATCAGCCCTGCCCTTGTGCTCCACACTGGGGTCTTTCCTTCCCATGGTTACCAAATGAGGTCCAATAAGCACCACATCCTGTCTTGATCTTCCTGTACTGGTTTCCGTGATATAGCCTGGGTAGTTCGAAAATGGCAGTCTACACTCTGAAGAGGCTAAAACCCCAGTAGTAGCTCAGTCCAAAAGCTGGATATCTTAGCAGTCCTCATCTAGCACTGAAGGTTCAGAGGATTCTTAGAGAGACATAAGGCTTCAGTCTATATTAGATGGTTGAAAAGCTGTGTCTCATGTCTTTGAAAGATGGCAAAAGCAGTGGCAGCCACAGGGTAGCTGCACTTGCCAGTAAGAATTGAAGACAGGCAAAACAACAGTACTTTTTTCTTGTCTTTTTACTAAGATTTCAAGTTTTGTACCTGCAGTACAATTTCTCAAGCCTTACTGATTATTTCTGATTATACTTTCCTTTTGGGTGTTTAATGCCACACAGTTAGCCCAGAGTACCCAAGGTTTTTTTTTTTTCCTCAAGGTCAGTTGAGGATCTGGTCCTCAGGGGTCAATCAGGTTTGGGGCCTGGCTCCTTTTGGCTTTTCATTTACCAGTTCCATCCACTCGAGGGCAAAGTCAGGTCTAGCTAAACCAGGCTTCCCTTTTTGAAGCATGAGCATACATTCCTCTTTATAGACTGGGCACTGGCTGAAGTCCCATTAGTGGATCTCCAAGAATTCCCTGAGGGCTGGAGAGATGGCCTAGCGGTTAAGAGCGCCGACCGCTCTTACAGAGGACCCGGGTTCGATCCCCAGCACCCACATGGCGGCCGAGAACCGTCTGAAACTCCAAGTCCAGGAGAACTCCAGTTCCAGGGGAATCCGACACCCTCTTCTGACCTCCGCGGCATTGCACGACACAGGTGCACAGACCTGTATGCAGACAGTACATTGATACACATACAGAAATAAATAAAAATTAAAAAAAAAAAAAAAAGAATTCCCTGAACAGAAAGACTGGTGTCTCATATTTGCAGGACATTTCAAGAGATGCCCCCATGCAGAGTCCTCTGGGACTTATATGACCCCTGAGGGCAAGGAACAAAGTTATCCCTTAAGTCCCTCAGCCAAATTGGTGTGGGCATTAAGTATGGTCATTAAGCATCCAGAAAGGCTAAGTTACACCAGTCTGATACTTTTAATTACTGTATAATATTTTAGAAAAGGCTTGTATAAAAGTTCAAGCAGCCTTGTATAAGGAATACTAAGAAGCACTCCCATAAAATAAATACTGTGGTTAGACACAATGTCATGACAAACTAGTTTTTTTCTCATTCTTTTGATTTTTTTGATTTATATTACTCTAAAATATGCATACATACCCTCCACCCATATACCAAAATTCCAAAGTCTAAAAATAAATAGTAGGTTAATTCTAGAACCTGTCTAGGAATTCACAATATAAGAGCACAGTTGTTTTCAGATCATGAGGAATATAACATTAACATTGCTCAGTTTGCCTTACAACTGGGTACTTGGTCCTAGCATCCACAGATGAAGGATACCATTCCTCAATTGTTTTTCTGGAACTGTATTACTTCACTTAACATAATATCTTCTAGTTCCATCCGTTTACCTGCAAAGTTTATGATGTCATCTTTCTTTTTTTCTAAGGATTTTTTAATTTTTTTAAATTAATTAATTAATTAATTTTTTATGTGTATGAGTGTACTGTCTGCATGTAGGTCTGTGCACCCGTGTCGTTCAATGCCACGGAGGTCAGAAGAGGGTCTCAGATTCCCCTGGAACTGGAGTTCTCCTGGAATTGGAGTTACAGACGGTTCTCAGCTGCCATGTGGGTGCTGGGGATCGAACCTGGGTCCTCTGCAAGAGCAGTCGGTGCTCTTAACTGCTAGGCTATCTCTCCAGCCCCGATGTCATCTTTCTTTACCAAGGCATAGAGCTCCATTGTGTAGATATACCACATTTTCTTTATCCACTCGTCAGTTGAGGGGCATTTGGGTTGGTTCCAGCTCTTCACTATTGTGAAGAGAGCTACAGTGAACATGGCAGTGCATGTATCTCTACGGTAGGATGAGTCTTGTGGGTATTTACCCAGGAGTGGTATGACTGGGTCAGATGGTAAGCTCATTTTGAGTCTTTTAAGTGTTCTCAACACTGCTTTCCATAGTGGTTGTATGAGTTTACATTCCCACCAGCAGTGGATGAGTGTTCCCCTTTCTCCACAACCTCTCCAGCATTTAGTATTATATTTTTCTTGAACCTAGCCAGTCTTATCAGAGTGAGATGATACCTTAAGGTGGTTTTAATTTGCATTTCCTTGATTATTAGCAATGTTGAACACTTTTTAAAATATTTCTCAGCCATCTTTACTTCATTTGTGAAGTCTCTGTTAAGCTCTTTACTCCATCATTTTTTCAAAGCCATTTTTTATTGAAACTTTGTGCATTTCATGCAAAATTTCCAATCAAATCTAGACCTTTCCCCCCTTTCTTGCCCCCCACCCCACCAGAGCTCATGCATTCTGCCAAACATGTTTTTCATCTTTCTCTCGGTCTCTTTTAAATTTTTGGATACAGAAGTTTACCATTTCTGATTCGAGCAGAAGTTCACCATTTCATTCAGTTCTTTGACCCAGTCTTGTTGTTGTTGTTATTCCCTCTAATTTGCATCATTCAAAAATATGACTTTAATCCATCTTTTGAGGTCATTTGTTTTCTTTCTTCTTCTTTTTTTTTTTTTTTTTGAGTAGTTTATATATTCTGAAAGTTAATGCTCTGGCAGATGTATCAGTGGCTAAGGTTTCCTCCCACTCTGTGGGTTTTCTCTTCACTTCCCTGCTGACTGTTTCTTTTTGCTGTACAGAAGCTTTTGAGTTTAATGAGGTCCCACTTGTCAGTTGTCGACCTTATTTCCTGTGCTGCTGTCTGATTTAGAAAGTCTTTTCCCGAGCCTATGTCTTGTAGGTTGCTGCCAACTTTTTCTTCTATCACCTTCAGAGTTTCAGGTTTCACACTGAGGTCTTTGATCCATTTGGAGTTTATTTTTGTACAGGGTGAGAGGTAGGGGTTTAAGTTTATTCTTCCACAAGTGGCGATCCAGTTTTGTCAACATTTGCTGAATAGTCTGTCTTTCCTCCATTGTGTCTTCTTGGTCCCCTTGTCAAATATGAGGTGGCTAAAATTGTATGTGCTCAAGTTTGGATCTTCAGTTTTGTTCCATAGGTCTACAGGTCTATTTTTTTGCCAGTACCAAGCTGTTTTTATGACTATAGCCCTGTAGTATAGTTTGAAGTCTGGTATAGAGATCTCCCCCGTATTGATCTCTTTGCTCAAGGGTTGCCCTGGCTATTTGGGGTCTTTTGTTTTTCCGTATAAGATTAAGAAATTCTTTTCCCAAGCCTGTGAAGAAACTCTTGGGGATTTTAATTGGGATTGCACTGAATCTGTATATTCATTTGGGTAGAATGGACATTTTAATGTATTAATTTTTCCAATCCATGAGAATGGGAGGTCTTTCCATTTTCTGATGTCTTCTTCAATTACCTTTTTCAGGGGGTTGAATTTTTGCTGGACAGATCTTTGGTGTCTTTGGTTAGGTTTGTTCCTAGGTATTTTATTGCTTTTGAGGCTATTTTGAGTTGGAAAGTCTCCTTGTATTCCTTTTTCAGTTGCTTATTGTTGGTGTAAAGAAAGGCTATTAATTTTTCTAGGTTAATCTTGTATCCTGCCACTTTACTGAAACTCTTAATCATGTCTAGGAGTCTTCTGGTGGAGTTTTTAGCATCCCTTAAGTAAACAATCATATCATCAGCAAAAAGGGATAGCTTAACTTCCTCTTTTCCAGTTAGTACTCCTTTAATTTCCCTTTCTTGCCTTATTGCCCTAGCAAGTGTTTTCAAGCACTGTACTGAAGAGGAGTGGTGACAGGAGGCAGCCTTTCCAAGTTCCTACCTTTAAGGGGAATGCTTCTGACTTTTCTCCATTTAGTATGATGTTGGATGTGGGTTTCTTGTATATGGCTTTAATTACATTGAGGAATGATCCCTCCAGTCCAATTCCCTCTAGGACTTTAAGCATGAGGGATGCTGGATTTTGTCAAAGGCTTTTTCTGTGTCAATTGAGATGATTGTGTGTTTTTTGTCTTTCAGTCTATTTATGTGTTTTAATGATATTTACTGATTTTCATATGTTGAACTATCACTGCATCTCTGGTATGATTCCAACTTGGTCATGATGGATGATCTTTTTGATATGGGTCTATATGTGGTTTGCGAGTATTTTGTTGAGAATTGTTGCATCTGTTTTCATTAGTGAGAGGGGTCTATAATTCTCTTTTTTGGTTATACCTTTGTCTGGTTTTGTTTATTAGAGTGATGCTGGCCTCATAGAAGGAATTTGGGAGATTTCCTTCTGCTTGTATCCTTCTGAACAATATGAGTAATAATGGTTGTAAGTCTTCTTTAAATATTTTATAGAATTCTGCCATTAAACAATCTGGACCTGGGCTTTTTTCAGTTGGGAAGTTTCTTCCCAACTGAAAAACTTCTACATTTTCAATTTCTTCATATATTATGGGTCTGTTTAAGCTGTCAATATCTTCTTGGTTAAGCTTTGGTGATTCTTAGGATTTCAGATATACAATTAAAATCTTAATTGTGCCTTTAAAAGAAGCCTCTGCATTAAGGCAACCAAGCTGTAATCATCATTTTTTCCCTTTTCATTCATAGGAAGGACTGCAATGCAATGCTTACTGATTCAAAGACAAAGGAAAACACACAGATGCTAGAGTATTTCACTAAACCAATGTACCCGATAGCCAGAAGACAGCCCATATGAGGGCCTTCTCTGCCCCTGCTGTGCTACTGAAAATAGCAGAGGAATTCGCTTTAGGCTCTTCTCTCTCTTTTTCTTTGCCCCGGTCTATAGAAATTTTGCAAAATTCACATCGCACTTAATATTACTCCATGAGTCCTCTAACGTCTTATGAGATACTTCTACTTTTATCCCCAGATGTTTCCCTGCTGTGCTGCAGCTCTCTTTATCCTGCTACTATACTCTCTTTACTAGATGTATTAGAGAAGATAAACCTGAATGTCCGCTAATAACTGATATACATCTTGCTCCTGGGAAAGTCTGCTTGGAAACCACCTAATGAAAATATAGACTGAATTTTATGTACTCATATCTTACTTACAAGATGAACAAGGGCATTTTCGGTCAGAATATGTAGTCACCTCCACTCTCAAGGGCTCATTTGCCTGGGATTAATTCTGCTCAAACACCTGGAATCAAAGCTTTAACTAGAGCAAGCCATTTAACAAACAAGAGAAAAACTAGCTAATTGTTTTACAGATATTTGCTATGCAAATGGGGTGGTGCATGACTATAGCATGCTATGGGAACAAGGAGGATAGCCCACTTTCTCTAGCCAACTTGTTAAAGTAGTCAACGGATCTCAAAGTTGTTATATAATATTCATTTGCCCAAATAATGAGCCACTATTAAAATCTCAGGACTTCTAAAATAAATCCTAGGAAAGCAAAAGGTAATAGTTTGGCTGAAAAGCAGCAAAGGTAACTGTATTAAATGGAACTGCATGGCTTCCAAGAGTCTGTACAGTTCATTTTACTCACTCATAAAAGGGCACTGGCAACAAAAGGGTAATTTCAACTGCACAACAATAATCTTTGGTTGGATCCTAATGGGAAGCCCATACCATCCTTAAGTGCCCAAATGTATCTTTCAGAATACATACAAAGTTTAACTCCTTGGCACCAGAAAAAAAAAAAAAAAAAAAAAAAAAAGATCTCTTGGGGTTAGCAATATTCCTAGAAGCTTTCCCCCAACAATAGTTTACTCTAGGGGTGCTATTTGCCCAGAACACAACCCTCATAGGTCACTTCATGGGACACAGGAACATGTCTCTTTACCAAATGGACCATTTGAAACCTGGCAATTAGAATTATCCAAGTGCTTCATACTCAAGCATGTCTCAAGAATATTTTTTATGTTTCCCCTACTGGGTTGAATCTTTCCCATGCTGGACACCCTGCTTTAGCAGTAGGAAGAAAATATGTCAGAAAGAATTATTTCTACTTGGAGCATCCTGCTGAATTACGTACTGCTCGTGGACCTCATTTTACCAGACAAGTGTATAAATTTATATGTAAATTTCTGACTACTATACAACATTTGCACTATTCTTACCATCTTTAATCCTCTGCATTGGTTGAGTAAACAGATGATACAGTAAAAAAAAAAAATGTCAATTTGCAAAGTAAACTGAAGTTTTCTCCCTCCCTTGGCCAAAAGCACTTTCAACAGTTCTGCTGAATCTAAGATGTGCCCTTTTTGGCAAACTTCAATTATCTCCTTTTGAAATAATCATTGAACATCCTAGGAGAATGGATGATGGACTATATAAAACATCCATATGGAAAAGAGACATTATGTATTATTACCAGAGAATTATGGAAATTATAATTAAAAATCAAAGATTGGTTGTAGAATCTTCTCACAGTGAGGTCTTAGGAGATAGAGAAATGAATGAATATGATCAAATACCAGGTTATTATATTTATTGGAAAGACACCACTCCAAAGACAACCTTCAGCCGGAGGAGAAAGCACCTAATCAGGTAGTTCTAAACACCACCTGTGTTGCAAAACTTCAGAGAATAAATTCTTGTATTCATATTTCCCCCTCCACCAATTCCTTCTCAGGACCGACCAATGTGGAATTCAGAAATGGTGGACGATAATCTTCTTCAACTGTTCCATCGGTAAGAAACCTTTTTTGTTTGTTCATTTTGGGTTTTGGGGTTTTGTTTGTTTGTTTTTGTTTTGTTTTGTCTTTTTGAGACAGGGTCTCCCTGTAGCCCCAGCTGGCCTGGAACTCGCTCTGTAGACCAGCCTGGCCTTGACTCACAGAGATCTGCCTGCCTCTGGCTCCTGAGTGCTGGGATTAAAGGCATCCACCACCGTCCTGGCCTCCATCAGTTAGAAACCTTCTAAAGGGCTGGAAAAATTTCTCAACTGTTAAGAATAGTTGGTGCTCTTGCAGGGGGCCAGAGTTCAGTTCTCAGTACGCACATTAGGCAATCCACAAACACCTGAAATTCTAGCTCCAAGGGATTTAATACCCTCTTCTCGCCTCCCCTAGCACCTTTCCTCCTGTGCACATTCCTTCATATAGACACAAAATTAAAAATGCAAATAAGTGTTTTTAAGAAGAATGATAAGTAAATGAACTCTCAAAATCCTAACCTTTTTTTCTTTTCCTATCTGTATCTTTTTAAAATTTTTTATTTGTTTTTTTTTAAGGGATTCTACAATATAAGAGCACAGTTGTTTTCAGATCACATTAGCATTGCTCAGTTTGCCATATAATTGGGTAATTGGTGCTAGCATCCATAGATGAGGGATACCATTTGTCGTTTGTTTTTCTGGGACTGTGTTACTTCACTCGCCATGATATCTTCTAGCTCCATCCATTTACATGCAAAGTTCATGATGTCATCTTTCTTTACCACTGCATAGAACTCCACTGTGTAGATGTACCACATTTTCTCTATCTACTTGTCAGTTGAGGGGCACTTGGGTTGGTTCCAGCTCTTAGCTATTGTGAAGGGAGCTGCAATAAACATGGCTGTGCATGTATCTCTGCAGTAAGATGAATCTTGTGGATACATAACCAGGAGTGGTATGGCTGGGTCAGGTGGCAAGTTCATTCCAAGTCTTCCAAGGGTTCTCCCCACTGCTTTCCATAGTGGCTGTATGAATTTACATTCCCACCAGCAGTGGATGAGAGCTCCTCTTTCCCCACAACCTCCCCAGTACTTGGTATCATTTGTTTTCTTGATCCTAGCCAGTCTTATTGGAGTGAGATGATATCTTAAAGTGGTTTTAATTTGCATTTCCTTAATTATTAGCGACATTGAATACCTTTTAAGGTGTTTCTCAGCCATCTCTAATTCCTCACTTGTGAAGTCTCTGTTCAGCTCTTTGCTCCATCTTTTGAGTGGGTCATTTGTTTTCTTTCTTCTTTGTTTTTTTTTTTTTGTTGTTGTTTTTTTTTTTTTTTTTGAGTAGTTTATATATTCTGGAAATCAATGCTTTGTCAGATGTTTCTGTGATGAAGGTTTCCTCCCACTCTGTGGGTTTTCTCTTCACTTCATTGATTGTTTCTTTTGATGTACAGAAGCTTTTGAGTTTAATGAGGTCCCATTTGTCAGTTGTCAACCTTAATTCTTGCGCAGCTGCTGTCTGATTTAGGAAGTCTTTTACTATGCCTATGTATTGAAGTCTGCTGCCAACTTTTTCTTCTATCGCCTTCAGAGTTTTGGGTTTCACGTTGAGGTCTTTAATCCTATCTGTATCTTTTAAATATCTTCTTGGGAAATTTAAATTTTCCTTTGGCATATTTATTTAGATGGTTAAATTATTGCTGATCTTGAAGACATTAATGGTAATATGCCTTCTTGGAGTTAAACATGTTTTTGTTGTGTGTTTGCTTATCCAAAATCCCATCTTATTCAAACAAATTTTTATGCATGAAAAGATTGAAAGTTTTTGCTACCTCTAGCAAAGAATCCCCCCATTATCGAGTATAATTCATGTAAAGAAAAAAAAATCCAGGATTTAGACTGGCAGAGCCTGAATTTGAATCAACTAAAAAGAACCTCTATTTTAGAGCCACAACATCTATATTCAAGTCAATAGACGTCCTCATAAAAAGGAAAAGGAATGAATTCAGGGACTTTTGAGGAAGCCAACTGAAGTAGAAGTTCCCAGAAATTTGCTGCAATATCGTGCAATCAGTCTCCTACTGATACAGGTCACAAGCCTCAGTTTATCTCTAGATGCTTCTACTGATACAGCTACAGATCCACCTATGGCCTAATCCCCCATCTCCTCTACTCCACCTCCTTGTAAACTCACTTCCTTCTGTGTTTCGATATAAAATTGCCATTCTGGAGACATTCTAAGGCTGGTTATCTTAATCCCAACACAGGCAGGCCAGCCTCCATGCCTGAAATAAGTCCAGCTTCCTTTTCATCAGAGTCTTGACACTTTCTCCTCTCTGTGCCAAGTCTCCCTTCAAGATGAAGCTAACATTTATAACTTAAAACATTGTACTTTAAGATTCCTTGATATCCAATTAAATGAATCTTCAAAGTATTTACTCAACAGTTAATCATGATTGGGAAAATAGTACATAGCAGTTGTAATCTGCCCATGGGAAGCAGGCAGGCAATATTACAAAATTATTCTTCTGGAGTCCCATTTCCCTCTTTGATTGTGAAATGAGAAATAAGATTTGTATAATACCAGAGAATTATGGAATCCTGATTTCTCACAGGCCCTTTCTTTTTAAGCCCATCACAAATAATACATGGTACACTGGAAAGGGTAAATTCTGTTGGGAATTTGAAATGATACCAGATTGTTGATTGAATTATTGATTTCTTCTGCACTGTTTCCATTTACTTTTCTAAACTGAAATCTGGTGCAATATCAACATAATAAGACATATCAAATTATTATTCACAGATAAGAGTTATAGTAACTAAGATATTGAAAACCAGTCTTCCTAGAATTAGAACTAGTATGGCCACATAAGGTTATAACTATGGAACTAAACTGTTCAAGGGAAAAAAATGGAATTAAAAGATAATGAATTATTCCAAATACTCCAACTATCAAATAAAATTCATCATAAGGTACAGAGGGGAACACATACTCTGGCTGTAGTATGATAACATATGCAGAGGATTTTGTTAGGTTGGTTAAATCCCTGCTTCATCTATCCTCAACCTTTGCTTCTTTGGGACATGCTATGTTTGATTATTTTATCTTCAGGCATAATATGCCTAATATATATCACATGTAAATGTTATGACAAATATAGAGAGGTTGAAAAAAGAGAAATATCAGATCTGAATCTTGATGACTGGTAGATTTAATGATATTACCCAAGAAGTTCTTCTTTCAAGGCTCTACCACCTTTTTCTCTCTGCTGAAGACTGTTTCCCTGGCTACTCCTCTCATCTCTATCATTTACTAGGATGAGCCTTTCTCTCACTGTAGGATATCAAACAATACTTAGTATCTGAATGAACAAAATGTGATGTTTGGCCAACAGTATGAACTGTAAGCTGATATTCCCATGGGATGGGAGGAGAGAGAGAGAGAGAGAGAGAGAGAGAGAGAGAGAGAGAGAAGCTCTGTGTTAAAGATTTTTACAAAGTGATTGAAATCAGAGGTTATGGAGAGTTAAAAATTGCAGACCAGAGACTAATTATCTTGGCCCTTTTTTAATTCTTTCAAAGCTATGCTTTTCTAATACATATGCCTGATCTATAATCCTTGTGGCTATCAAAACCTTACAGTATAGTCTCAGAAGACTACTAGCTACCTATGAATTTGGAAAAGACTTTTCTTTGTTCTATAACTAACAAAAACCTCAATTAACCACTTTCCCCATGGAACAGGATTTTTTTGAGGAAACCTAAAGTTTATGTGTTCCCAGACCTTACCCTGCTTATGCCCAGGGTTGAGAGTTCTTTGGGGGGGGGGGTTGCCCCCACCCTGACCACTGGCTAATAAAAGACTGAACCCAAAACTGTGTGGCATCAAAACTACATTATTTGGTTGGAGAGATGGCTCCGTGCTTATGAATATGTATTTTTCTTCCAGGGGATTTGAGCTCAGATCCTGGAGCCCACATAGGGAGACTCATAACTCTTGTAACTCTAACTCAAGGAGATCCTATGCCTTCTTCTAACCACCAAGGGAGCCTGAACTCATGTACACACACACACACACACACACACACACACAATTTTAAAAAGTAAATATGTTTTTAAACTCCATTACATGGAGTAACATCAAAACAGCCATACAAATTACATATCAGTTTATTAATTTCGTTGTGTTGTTGGTAACATTGAGCAATATCTTTGTAGCTTATGATTTAAGTAGTTTATGATGAATTCGAAATCAAGAAAAACAATGCATACTCATAATAAAGTATTTTAATACTAGGAATACATGAGAAAAAAATTCTGTGAAAAGTGAACATCACTCAAAGAAACAAAACCATAAACCTATATGACTTTGATAATATTCATGGTTTTTAAAAATTATTGTTGACCAGTCATTGTGGTGCATGCCTCTAATTCCAGCACCCCAGAGGCACAGGCAAGCAGACCTCTGTGAGACGAAGACCAGCCTGGTGTATACAGCAAGTTCCAGTCCAGCTGGAACTATAAGGAGAACTTGTCTCCAAAAAATAAATGTTTTATTTGTTGCCAAATGAACTACACACTATTCACTGATTATTTTGGCAAGGTTGTAATTAGTCTTTTCTAGAATTCTTTCACATTTTTAAAGAAATAGATCTCTTAAAATTTTTTAACTTATGAAACTTTTTTATGAACTCAAAGAAGACGATCTTAGAAAAGAAATAAAATGATTAGTACATGTCAACTTCAGATATCATTTTTTAGTTCCTTCAGGCAATAATGAATGATAAAATTTATTTCCTTTTGTCAATTAGTGATGACATCATCAGTTCACAAAGAAATTAAATTTGGCACATTTTTGATGCATCATTAGTATCAAATATCATTTTATAATATTTAACCTGCCAATTTTATGTCATACTTTATATGAATTAAGAGATAAAATGTTAATTTATGAAAGAAATGTGCATGTGGAATGTTCTTATATGTTTGCAATGGTTTATAAAAAGAATTTCCATAATTGTGGTTAATTTTTTGAATAAATCACTGCATCTTTAAATAAGATGGTTGTGAAATAAAGCTCAAAAATACTATCAACTGAAGATTAGTTGACTGCTCATTGTGTGAAGGAAAGCTGCCTGCTGACTGGCAATGCTGCACTACACCCCAGTTTCCAGGAAGAAGAGCCATCCATTGCACCAGGACTCAACATATAAGGATGGATCTGATACTCTAAGGCATGCAAACATTTCTACAAATGTAAACATAATTTGTTCATCTTTAATTTGTCTCATTTATCATTTTAAAACAAAAAAGCTTTCACTTTACCAAAAAACAATAAAAGAATTTGATTTTTTAATTTGTCTCAAAGATCTATGGCACAAGTATAAAATGGGGATGGTGTGGTAATCTTCAGTCTCCTAGTTAGTGAATTGTATTTTTCCCTCTGCTGAGAAACTCAGCATTTGGCATGATAGAGCAAAGGTCTTCCCTGACCATTAGTAACAGACCAAAGGCATTGTATAAGTCTGGTTCATTGTAATTTCATGAATCACGGTAGGATTTCTTTTGAAATTCACTTGTCTTTATTTTTTTTTTTTTCATTTCAGAATGAAGTATATGTTTTGTTTAACATCTCATGAATAAAATAAACATTGTGTCTGGGCATATGAACTTGATATTTTATACTTTACTTCATATTGCAGAGAGAAGCTTCAATGTAGACTCATCAGAAAGGGCAGGCCATAAATGTAAGAGCTGTGACAAAGGACCTGGAGAGATTGCTTGGCAATTAAGAGCACTTGCTCTTGCATACGATCCTGGTTTGTTTCCCAGCACCCACAAGTCAGCACACAACCATCTGTATCTCCAGGTCTAGGGAATCTAATGGCTTCTTCTGGCCTCCATGCACTTACAGAAGGCATATCTATATATGCAGATAAAACACACACACACACACACACACACACACACACACACACACACTTGAAATAAATATATCTTTGAAAACAAAAAGGAACTTTGGAAGTTCAATTGCCTTGCCATCAAGAGTAATTATTAACAATACATGTCAAAGATACCCAGAGGAATTCGTACAGTTTTAATGTATGTGGTGGTGACTATATCGCTAATTTAATTATTTTGCTTACTCTTTACACGGTCCTGATTTAAATATTCTTTTAAACGTTTTACCTGTAAGTCTATACATATCACCAAGTACTTAAAGTGATACTTAGTATTCTGAAGAGAAATGAAGTCACCAGTGAAAGGTGACATGTCACTACCAACAAGCACTCATGGTGGCATACATTCTAGTCAAGGTTGTAGGAATGCAGGACGTAGCTAAGGCATTTATAACAATGGTCCAGTGTGTCCCGAAATCTACTTCTAGTTCATGATAATAGGCATTTCTAAAAAACAAATGGATAAAAATTTCAATGATGATTAGGTGAGAATTCTCACTTCCTTGTAGAAAACAAAATCTAAACTTTATTTTTAAAATAGATGCAATAATATAATAGGTTTGGTTCATCTTTTGAGAATTATGTAGATATCAAATTATAAATTTGAAATCCATTCAGAATCATTCCATCTGCCACTTCTTTTTAATATTTCACTTTCCCTTTTATGTATTCCACTAGGCACATATATTTCAATAACTTATTTATTTATTTATTTTTTATTTTTATGTGTATGAATGTACTGTCTGCATGTAGGTCTGTGCACCCGTGTCATGCAATGCAGCAGAGATCAGAAGAGGGTATCAGATTCCCCTGGAACTGGAGTCAAAGACGGTTCTCAGCTGCCATGTGGGTGCTGGGGATCAAATCCAGGTCCTCTGCAAGAGCAGTCGGTGCTCTTAACTGCTAGGCCATCTCTCCAGCCCCTATTTCGATAACTTGTAATAAATTCAATGCTTGAATAATATACTTTTTGTAATGATAAATACTAGCCAGACCTGGGCATATGCCTGCAGCTCTATCTTGGGATGTGAATGCAGGAGGATAAGGAATTCAAGATCTTCCTGAGGTATATAGTGAGCTTATGACCAGCCTGAGCTACACAAGACCTTATTTTTATAAAGGAACTGATCGAACAAAGAGGAAAAGAAGGAAAACTTCCTCCAAATCAGAAATTTTGAGGGACTCACATATACTTTATTAAATTGACTTCCAGAAAACAGGACATTTCTAAAAATTGAGTATCCAGGTTAAAAAAAGAACTCTTATTTTCTTGGCTAATTTTTCAAAGTAATCAGTTTCTTTTTCCAATACTAACAAACATCTGATCTTTCTTATTTATTTAAGGGCCAAATAATTAAAATGGGAACAAATTAATAGTTTCCTAACTATTATGGACATGGTACTTTCCCTATAAGCTACACAGTGATGCTGAATGATTTAAGGCTTTAGATATATTCTGCTTTCTTGAAACATTGTGCTCTCTTCAAATGGCTCAGCTGAGACAGTCCCTTTCAACTTTCATCACATATATCACAACCTCTGAACCTGGTTTTAAAACAACCATTTCCCTATTGCCTACATTCCCACAGTATCAGCTGTATATTTTAAGGTTTGTTTTATCATTGGATTGTATTGAGTAGAAGTGAGATCTTGTAACTTAATTTGATAATACATAAGGATGTACATAGGATTAACTAAGCATTACATTTTCCAGTACTGAGTAAAACATAACAGAATGTAAAGAACATATCTTTTCACCTTGAACTTCATGCCGGTGTTGTCTCCTATACCCTATATCTGGAAATCATAGAGTAGATAGAGTAGGGTTTTCAATAACAAGTATTTCAGTTTAGGTTCAGTACCCCTTGGTACATCACAATTATTTATCAAATAAAGGACGATGAAAATGTTTGTTCATAAAGATTCTAAGAAAAGACCACTATACCCTGTGACACTGTGTTGAATACTTTGTGAGGGAAAAGGAGAGGACACGGAACCACCTGGTTCCTACAAAGGAACAGAAATTAAATTTCAAAAAAGGCTTTTCACATACTTCAGATGAATTGTTAAATGGCCAGTTAACCTAGTTACTAAGAAAGAATGTCATTATAAAAGTACAAATTTAAGTGTATTATATAAATGTAAAATACATATCTGCTAGGTAAGCAGAGTACAATTAGATTATGTGGAGAGCACAGTCATTGTTGTCTCACTAAGATAAATACTTCTTCATATAATTTTGTCTGAATAAAGGAGCTAATGTGATCTTAAGCCTTTCTGACAGGTTGGAGTAGATCGCAACTGTGAACCCAACTTGTCTATACTCCCTGTAATCCCAATATTTGTCATGTCACTTTTTAGCAAATCTTCTCACTTCCTCCCCTTGTTAAGAGTCAGAATTCCTACCCCTATCTCAGCCAATTGATTTTGCTAAGACAGTAGAGTGTGAAGTAATTTGATACAGCATAAGCTCAAGATACTTTTTTTTTAAGAACTTGGTTTTTCTCTCTTGCCATTCTGACACTACTGTGGACAAGTCCTGGTGTGCCTGGAGGGAATGAGTCAAGTGCATCAGAGCAGGATTTCCTCAGTCAGCCCTGCTTGGGCAAAGTCAGCCAACAGGGGAATGGGCTTCAGCAGGGTCAGCAGGTCTGCTCTCTGTGCCCCCAACTCTAAGATGCTGATACAGAATCGTTGGGCCCCATACCCAGTGTACTGCAGAACCAGATTTGAAACCTTGAAAATCAAATTTCTTTAGGATGTCATCCCTGCCCCCTGTCATTTTGATAGTAGTTACTTCACATTGAATGTATCCTATGTGGCACTGGTATGTTAAGAAACATGCAAGAATTTAATTTATTCCCCAAATCACCCTATGTCACTTGTATTGTTATTGCAATATTTAAAAGAAGAAATGCCTTATTAGTCTTTGGATTCCCAGGGCAAATGAGGAATTTGAAAATAGATTTGTGGAAATTCAAATCAAAATACTTGATTTATCTTTTTCTTTATTCCAAGGAACAATCAACAGCTTAGAATTTCTGAAATAGAATTAATAAATCTTGACACCTAGAATCCTTTGGAATCATCTGTCTCTACTCTTGGGAAAGGATTTTTCTTTTACCAGTGACATTTCAGGAAGAGGGGATGTTCATGAGCAACCATTACCACATTTTCAATTGAAACTGATTCATAGGAAATTTAATTTTAGGCAGCCTGTACAGCAGTGGTGCTGGAAGGTAGTGGCAGGTGAAATCCCAGACTCTCGACCCACTAGCTAGGGAACACCTGGGGCCACTACCTCAGGTCCAGGCTAGACATTCCCGCCCCCAGATCCACATCCAGAAGTTTGTGACCAGCCCAGGAAAGCCAGTTAGGTGACCCCCAATACACATGGTTTGGAGTTCAAGCCAGCCTGATCGTTACCTGTCTTGGGTCTCTGGAGGAGCTCTTGACTAGCTGAGAAAGACCTGGCTGGTCTCTTCAATACAAAGTCACAAGTGGGAACCTGATTATTCTTTGTCTGGGTGACCTATCTAATGGGCACTGTGGGGTACTGAAGTCCCCTACTATTAGTGTGTTTGGATTAATATGGGCCTTAGGGTCCTGTAGAATTGTATTTAAAAGTTCGGTACACCAGAATTTGGTGTGTATATATTCATGATTGTGATATTTTCTTGGTTAATTGTTCCTTTGAAAAGGAAGAAGTGACACATTTATCACTTCTGATTAGTTTTAGTTTGAAGTTTATTTTGTTTGATATTAGGATAGTAAATCCTCCTTGCTTCTTTCTTACTGCCATTTGTTTGGAATAATTTTTTCTACCCTTTCACCTTAAGATAGTGCCTGTCCTTGAAGGTGAGATGTGTTTCTTGCAGAAACTAAAACATAGATTTTGTTTCTTTTTTTATCATTCTTTTTTATTTTATATTTATTTATTTATTTTTAAATTAATACTTTTTATTGATGTTTTATGTATTTCATACATCATTTTTCATTTCTGTTTAGGCATATTCCCCTATCCCCCCCACCCCACCCCAATCCATCCCAGGTCATGTATTCTATCATAACTGGTCTGCATCTTTCTCAGTCTTTTTTTTTTTTTTTTTTTTTTTTTTTTGGTATTTTTGAGACAGGGTCTCCCTTTTTTTAGTCCCAGCTGGCCTGGAACTCACTCTGTAGACCAGGCTGGCCTTGAACTCACAGAGATCCACCTGCCTCTGCCTCCCAAGTGCTAGGATTAAAGGCATGCGCCACCATGCCTGGCTTTCTCAGTCTTTTTTTTTATGCTTAGGAACTCACATTTTCCTCCGATAATTTCATGTTATTTTAAAATATGGATACATACTCTCCACCCATATACAGTAATTACAGAGTCTGAAAATAATTGGTGGGTGGATTCTAGAGCCCATTGAGGGATTCACATTATGACAACATAGTTGCTTACAGAAAAACCAGAAATATAACCATATTGTCATTCAGCTTGCCTTTCATCTAGGGAATTTGGTGTTAGCATCCACAAATGAGGGAAACCATTCTCTGTCTTTCTAGGACTGTGTCACCTCACTCAGCATAATGGCTTCGAGCTCCATCCATTTACCTGCAAAGTTCATAATGCCACCCTTCTTTACCGCAGAATAGTACTCCATTGTGTAGATGTACTACATTTTTGTCATCCACTCATCTGTTGAAGGGCATATGGGTTGGTTCCAGCTCTTCGCTATTGTGAAAAGAGCTGCAATAAACATGGATGTGCATATATCTTTGCAGTAGGATGAGTCTTTGGGGTATATACCCAGGAGTGGTATGATTGGGTCAGATGGTAAGCTCATTCTGAGTCTTTTAAGGGTTCTCCACACTGCTTTCCATAGTGGTTGTACAAGTACACATTCCCACCAGCAGTGGATGAGTGTTCTCTTTTCCCCACAACCCCTCCAGCATCTGTTGTCTTTTGTTTTCTTGATCTTAGCTAGCCACACTGGAGAGAGATGATATCTGAGAGTGGTTTTAATTTGCATTTCCTTAATTATTAATGATGAAGAACACTTTTTAAGATGTTTCTCAGCCATCTTTAATTCCTCAGTGGTGAAGACTCTGTTCAGTTCTTTACTCCATCTTTAGAGTAGGTCATTTGGCTTCTTACTTCTTTGGGTTTTTTTGAATAGTTTATATATTCTTGACGTTAATGCTCTGTCAGATGTGTCACTGGTAAAGATTTTTTCCCACTCTGTGGGTTTTCTCTTCACCTCCTTGATTGTTTCTTTTGCTGTACAGAAGCTTTTGAGTTTTATGAGGTCCCACTTGTCAACTGTTGACCTTCCCATGTGGCTGCTGTCTGGTTTAGAAAGTCTCCTCCTACACCTATGTCTTGTAGGTTGTGGCCAACTTTTTCTTTTATCACCTTCAGGGTTTCAGGCTTCATATTGAGATCTTTGATCCACCTGGAGTTGATTTTTGTACAGGGTGAGAGGTAGGGGTTTAATTTTGTTCTTCTACAAGTGGTGATCCAGTTTTGCCAACACCATTTGCTGAAGATATAATCTTTCCTCCATTGAGCTTTTTTGGCTCCTTTGTCAAATATGAGGTGGCTGAAGTTTATGAGCTCAAGTTTGGATCTTCAATTTTGTTCCATTGGTCAATGGTTCTGTTTTTTGCCAGTACCAGGCTGTCTTTATGACTATAGCCATATATATATAGCTTGACATCTGGTAATGTAATCCCCCCAGTATTGCACTTTTCACTCAGGGTTGCTTTAGCTATTTGGGGTCTTTTGTTTTTCCATATGAATTTAAGGATTTTTTTTCTAAGTCTGTGAAAAAGCTCATGGGGATTGTGATTGGGATTGCATTGAATCTGTATATTAATTTCGGTAGAATGGACATTTTTACTATATTAATTTTTCCAATCCATGAGCATGGGAGGTCTTTCCATCTTTTGATGTCATTTTCAATCTCCTTCAGGGTTTTAAAATTTTTGTTGTAGAGGTCTTTGGTGTCTTTGGTTAGGTTTATTCCTAGGTATTTTTTGAGGCTATTGTGATTGGGAAGGTCTCCTTATATTCCTTCTCCAGTTGTTTATTGTTGGTGTAAAGAAAAGCTACGATTTTCCTAGGTTTATTTTGTATACTGCCACTTTACTGAAACTTTTGATCGTTTCTAAGAGTTTTCTGGTGGAGTTTTTAGCATCCCTTAGGTAAACTATCATATCATCTGCACGAAGGGACAGTTTTACTTCCTCTTTTCCAATTAGTACTCCTTTAATTTTGCTTTCTTGCCTTATTGCCCTGGTGAGCATTTCAAGCACTATATTGAAGAGGAATGGCAATAGTGGACAGCCTTGTCATGTTCCTGCTTTTAAGGGGAATGCTTCCAACTTTTCTCCATTTAGGATGATGTTGGCTGTGGGTTTCTTGTATATTGCTTTGATTACATTGAGGAATGATCCCTCCAGTCCAGTTCCCTCTAAGACTTCAAGCATGAAGGGATGCTAGATTTTGTCAAAAGCTTTTTCTGCATCAATTGAGATGATTGTGTGGTTTTTGTCTTTAAGTCCATTTATGTGTTTTATGATATTTATTGATTTATGTATGTTGAACCATCCCTGCATCTCTGGAATGAATCCAACCTGGTCATGATGGATGATCTTTTTGATGTGGGTCTGTATGCTATTTGCAAGTGTTTTGTTGAGAATTTTTGCATCTGTGTTCATGAATGACATGGGTCTATAGTTTTCTTTCTTGTTTGCGTCTTTGCCTGGTTTTGGTATTAGGGTGATACTGGCTTCGTAGAAGGAATTTGGGATATTTCCTTCTGTCCGTATCCTTCTGAAAAGTTTGAGTAGTAATGTTTGTAAGACCTCTTTAAATGTTTTATAGAATTCTGCTGTGAAGCCATCTGGACCTGGGCTTCTTTTATTGGGAGGATTTTTATTACATCTTCAATTTCCTCAAGTGTTATGGGTCTGTTTAAACTGTCAATCTCTTCCTGATTAAGCTTTGGAGAATCCCAGAATTTCAGATATTCATCCATTTTTCTTAGGTTTTCAAATTTAGTAGAGTTTAGGTTTTTGAAGTATTCTTGTATGATTGTCTGGATCTTTTCTTTATCTGTTGTGATGTTTCCCCTTTCATCGCAAATGCTATTGATTTGGAGTTGCACTTTCTTTCTTTTGGTTAACTGGGCTAGAAGTCTGTCTATTTTGTTTATCTTTTCAAAGAACCAGCTTTTGGATAATTGATTTTTTTGTATTTTTTTCTTTGTTTCTATTTCATTTATTTCTGCTCTGATTTTTGTTATTTCTTCCTGTCCGTTGGGTTTAGGATTCATTTGCTGTTGTCTTTCAAGTGTTTTTAGCTGCAGTGTTAGATTATTTACTTGTTCTCTTTCTGTTTTTTTAATGTGGGCACTTAGGGCTATAAATTTCCCTCTTAGGACTGACTTTAATATATCCAACAGGCTTTGTTGTGTTGTATTGTCATTTTCGTTTAGTTCTAGGAATGCTTTTATTTCATTCTTTATTTCTTCTCTAACCCACTCATTGTTCAGTATTGTGTTGTTTAGTCTCCATGTGTTTTTATAGTTAGTAGGGCTTACCCTGGTGTTAATATTGAGCTTTATTGCACTGTGGTCTGATAGAATGCATGGAATAATTTCAATTCTCTTGTATTTGTTGAGGTTTATTTTGCCTCCCAGTATGTGCTCAATTTTGGAGAATGTTCCATGGGGCACTGAGTAGAAAGTATATTCTATCTGTGAGGTCCATTTGTATTGTATTGTTCAGTTCTGATGTCTCTCTGTTTATTTTTTGTCCAGTTGACCTTTCCAGGTGGCTCAGTGGGGTATTGAAGTTCCCCACTATTAGGGTACTGGGATTAATCTGTGTCTTAAGGTCCTGAAGGATTGTGTTTATAAAGTTTGGTGCACTAGAGTTTTGTGCATAAATATTTAAAATTGTGAGATCTTCTTGGTTAATTGTTCCACTGATAAGGATATATTGGCCCTCTTTGTCTTTTCTGATTAATTTTACTCTAAGGTCTATTTTGTCTGATATTAGAATAACCACTCCTGCTTGCTTTTTGGTACCAGTTGCTTGGAATTTTTTTTTCCATCATTTCACTCTAAGGTGCCATCTGTCCTGAGGGTGAGATGGGTTTCTTGGAGGCAGCATATATATGGATTCTGTTTCCTAATCCATTCTCCCAGTCTATGTCTTTTGATTGAGGAGTTTAGACTATTAATATTTAAGGTTATTATTGAGAGATGTGTGTTGTTTCCTTTCAACTTATATTTTGTTGGCATTCTTGGTCTAGGTATTTATTTACTCTGTTATGCTTTTGGTAATTTTTCTCTTGGGTTGCTTAAGGATAGTTTCTCCTTTCCTCTGTTCTTTGAATTGTTTCTAGTATGTTCTGAAGTGTTGGTTTTGTTGACATGCGTTCTTTCATTTTGTTTATGTCCTGAAAGATTTTTCTTTCTCCTTCAACTATGATTGACACTTGCTGGGTATAATAATCTGGGTTGGCATCTAAAGTCATTTAGTACTGTGAATATTTTGGTCCATGTTCTTCTGGCTTTCATGTTTTGCACTGAGAAGTCAGGTGTGATTCTGATGGGTTTCCCCTTATATGTAACTTGCTGTTTTTCTCTTGTGGCTTTCAGTATTTTTGTCCTTGTTTTGAGCATCTAGGGTTTTAACTATGATATGAAGTGGGGAATTTCTTTTCTGCTCTTGTCTATTTGGTATTCTATATGCTTCTTGTATTTCTATGGGTTTGTCTTTTTTCAGTTTGGGGAAGTTTTCTTCTATTATTCTGTTGAAGATCTGATCAACCATTCTCTTGGGATTCTTCTCCTTCCTCTATCCCTATGATGCGGAGGTTTGGTCTTTTCATGGTGTCCCACATTTCCTGGTTGTTCCACTTTTGTGTTTTTTAAATTTTTTCATAATCTTTACTTGAGGTTTCTAGCTGTGCTGTGTTATCCTGTAGGTCTGATATTCTTTTTTCTGCTTCTCCCATTATGCTTCTAAAGCTTTTTCCCATCCTTTCCTGTTGATTGGATGAATATTCAATTTCCTTTTTTGTTTCATCCTGCAATTTCTTCAGTATTTCCACTTCCTTTTGGAGCAAAAGCATTCTTTTCTTGTAGCTCCTTGCTTTGCTGGTCAGTTTCTTTTTTCCTTCCAGCCCGAGATCTTTTCAATGCTTCCACTTCCTTCTGGAGTTTGTCATTCTCTCCCTCTAGTTCTTTTCAGAGTTTGTATTTCTCTTCTAGCTCTTTTCCGTGTTTGTATTTCTCTTACTCTAGTTCTTTTCTGAGTTTATCAATCTCTCCTTCTAGTTCTTTCCAGAGTTTATCATTCTTTCCTTCTAGTTCCTTCATGAGTTTTTCTTTCTCTCCCTTTAGTTCTCTGATTTGTTCTTTATAGTCTTTGAATATGTCTACAATTGTTCTTCTAAGGTCAGTATCCTGGTTCCCTTCCAGAGGGATCTTGTTGTTGGGATCTTCTACAGGAGTGGTTGGGTTCAGTGGGGATTTACTTTGAGCTTTTCCGATATTGTTGTTTTTCCATTGCGTTTTTGGCATGTGTATTTTTGTTGTTGTTGTTGTTGTTGTTTTCCCCCTTTGTTTATTTCTTTACCTTCTGTTGCTAATCTCAAATGTTGCTATGGGAGATTGGCTGATTACTCAATTTGCTTCCTGTTAGTTTCTTCCTCAGTTTTGGCTATGCAGCCTCCAATCACTGACACTACTGTATCCTCCCAACAGCTTTAAATTGCAGCACCAGCAGTTTACACTTTCCACCTCAGTATTAGTAGCTTGGGGGGGGGGAGCAAACCCATCCTTTGGCCCGCACACCAGTCCCAACCAGCACAGGTAGTGTGCGCCACTGGCTGACTTTCTATCCACACACGCAGTTCCTCTCTATGGTCCTAGTGTTGGATGGAGCCTGCCAAGGTTGGCTGCCAGATGGCCACCTGTACAACACAGATGGGCCTTCATGGCTGGGCACAGGGAGGGTGCACCACTGGCTCACCTTTTGTCCATGCACGCAGTTCCTCTCTCTATGGTCCTAGAGTTGGATGGCGCTTGCGAGGTTGGCCACCAGCCGGCCACCTGCACAACACAGACGGGCTTTTCAGATTTTGTTTCTTAATCCATTATACTAGTCTAGGCCTCTTGATTGGGCAGTTCAGATCATTGATATTTAAAGTCATTATTGAGAGATATATATTGCTTCCTATCATTTTGGTTTCTGATACATTCTTTGTCTAGGATTGTATTTCCACAATTATACCTTCATTAAGTGCTTTCTGTTGCTGCTTGGGTATAGTCACTCCTTCCTTCTGCTCTTTGTATTGTTTCAAGTATTCTATGAAGGGCTGGTTTTCTGGATATGAATTCTTTCAGCTTTGTATGTCATGAAATTTTTCCTTTCTCCTTAAACTAGAATAGACATTTTTGCTGGATAAATTATTCTGGGTTGGCATCTATAGTCATTTAGAACTGGGAACACTTTGGTCCAAGCTCTTCTGGCTTTCATATTTTGTATTGCAAAGTCATCTATAATTCTGATAACTTTCCCTTTATAAATGACTTGTAGTTTTTCTCTTGTGGCTTTTCAGTATTCTGTCTTTGTTTTGGGCATCTAGTATCTTTACTATGATATGGTGTGGGGAATATCTTTTCTGGTCTTGAGTATTTGGGGTTCTATGTGCTTCTTGTATTTGTATGGGTGTGTCTTTTTTCAATTTGGGGAAATTTTCTTCTACAATTCTGTTGAAGATATGGTCCATAACATTATCCTGAGATTCTTTCCCTTCCTCTATACCCATGAAGTGTAGGTTAGGTCTTTTTATGGTGTCCTATATTTCCTGATTATTCCATTCCACTGATTTTTTGAATCTTTCATAATTTTTGCTAGAGCTTTCCAATACTTCCATATTATCTTCCAGTGTTGATATTCTATTTTGTACTTCATTCATTCTGTTACTGAGGCTTTCTCCCATACTTTCCTGTTGACTGGATGAGTGTTCAGTTTCCTTTTCATTTCAGTCTGTGTTTTCTTCAGTAGTTCCATCTCTTTCCAATGTTTATCATTCTCTTCCTCTAGCCTATCTCTGTTTCCTTCTAGTTCTTTGATTTGTTTGTCTGTGGTGTCTTTTGTATTCCTTGAATTCTTTAAATTTCTTGAATTATTTGAGTATGTTTATAATAGTTCTTTTAAGATCTGAGTCCTGGGTTACTTCTTGGGAGTCTTCATTGTAGGGGTCTCTTACTGGATTGGTAGTATTTAGCAGGGAGTTATTATTTGGGTTTTTCATGCTATTGTTTTTTCCTTATGATTTTGGCAAGCAGATTTGTTTTGTGGTTTGTATTTGGTTATGAGACTCAAGTGTTTCTTAGTTGAGTTGAAAACTGACTTTGCTTGTTTTCTTCATGTCTTCATTGTCTTCTTATTAGTTATGAAAGTCTGGTTGGTCTAGGCTTCAGGTTTTCACTTTTGAGTTTGTACTGGAAGAACCAGCTAATTCTTGCCCTTCTCGTATGGAGCTTCTCCAGGGGCCCAGGACAGGTAACAATCAGGTCAGCTTGAACATCACTCCATATGTGGTAAGCCTACTAGATCCTCTGGGCTGGCTGTAAAGGTCTGGCTCTGGATCCAGGGTCAGGAAAGCTTATCCTGGAGTTGGAGGAGTGGCTCAAGGTGTTCCTTAGCCAATGGGTGTGATTCTTGAGTATCACAGCAGCTGAGTCATATTGACCTCTGGGCTACTGTCTCAACTGCTGGGTGTGGAGTTGCTCAGGTGGGAGTCTGGCCTGTGGGTGGGAGGGTAGTGCTCTATTTCACCTGTCAGGAGTGGGACCTGGAGCTGAGCCTAATCCAAAGCTGTGGTCCAGGGGTGAGCCTCTGGGGGTGTGGGCATGCCTTGTCTTGCCTGCTGGGATCAGGGAGTAGGCAGCTGGATCTGATTCTGAGAGCTGAGAACTGGGAGCAGATCTGCCCTGTCCAACTGTGTGTACTTTGTGGCTCAGGATGCTGGGTGTCTCTGCCCCAGACAAAATAGACAAACTAAAACTAATCAGAAGAGATGAAGAGGGTCATGTCATTCTTATCAAAGGAACAATTAACCAAGAAGATAACATGACCAAGAATTTATACACAACAAACTCTGGTGCACCAAACTTCATAAACACAATTCTATAGGACTTTAAGGCACAGATTAATCCTAACATGTTAGTAGTAGGGGAATTCAATACCCCACTGTGTCCATTAGACATGTCAACTGGACAAAAATTAAACAGAAAGACATCTGCTCTGAACAATACCAAATTCCAAATGGACCTAACAGACACCTACCAAATATTCCACCCAAATACCAAAGAATATACTTTCTATTCAGCACCCCTTGGAACCTTCTCCAAAATCAAACATATACTGGGGCACAGAGCAAACCTCAACAAATAAAAAAAAATGAAATTATTCCATGCACTCTATCACACCCCAATGCAATAAAGCTTAGTATCAACAGCAGAAGAAGCCCCCAAAACTACAGGAACTCATGGAGATTAGACAATGCACTCCCAAATAATGAATGGGTCAAAGGAAAAATTAAGAAATAAATAAAAGCATTTCTGGATTTAAGCAAAAAAGACAACATAACACAACAAAACAAAACCTATGGGACATTCTAAAAGCAGTCCTGAGAGGGAAATGTATACCTCTAAGTGCCTACATAAAGAAAAGGCAACAACCCATCTCACTGGAGCCTGGATCTTGGGGACACTTAGGCTGCAATCAATGGCCCTGCAGCTTCTGCCACAGGTTAGGTAAGAGGCAGCCCACCTTGATGGGAACCCGGGTCTTCAGGGACACTGAGGCAGCAGCCAGTGTTCCTGAAGCTACTTCTGAAGGTCGGGTAAGAGCCAGCCCATCTCACTGGGAACCTGGATCTTTAGGGACACTGAGGCAGCAGTCAGTGGCCCCTCAGCTTCCAATGCAGGTTGGGTAAGAGCAGACCTAACTTGCTGGGACTCTGATCTTCAGGGACAATGAGGCCACAGCCAGGTTGCCAGATTACAGGCCAAATCAGACCCCCTCATACTCCCTAGGGAACCTAGAGGAACAGGCCTACATCACAATGAAGAAACACTTGAATTTCACATCAGATTACAAACAACAAATCAAATCCACATGCCAAAGCACAAAGAAAAATCAACAACATTGGAAAAGCAAATAAGAAATCCCCACCAAACTCTATAAAGTTATATAAAAGAGTCCAACAATGAGATCTCTCTGAAGGTAACCCAGGACACAGATCTTAAAAGAACAATCATAAACATACTCAAAGAAGTAAAGGACCTAATGGGACAGAATGACCAACTCTGGAAGGAAATGGAAATGTAGAAAAAAAAATCTCAGGCTGAAATGAAAAAGGAAAATGAACACTCTTCCAGCCAACAGGAAAGGGCAGGAGAAAGCTTCAATAACAAAATGAATGAAGCAGAAAATAGAATATCAAACCTAGAAGATAACATGGAAGAACTGAAGAGCTCAAGCGAAGAATATAAAAAATTAAAAAAAAACATGAATGGAATAACCAGGAAATGTGGGACACCATGAAGAGACCAAACTTCTATATCATAGGTAGAGAAGAAGGAGAAGAATCCCAGGATAATGGTATGGACCAGATCTTCAACAGAATTATAGAAGAAAATGTTCCTAAATTCAACAAAGACACACCCATACGAATACAAGAAGCACATAGAACACCAAATAGACAAGATCAGAGAAGAAACTCCTCATGCCATATCATAATCAAAACACTAGATGCTCAAAACAAAGACAGATCATTGAAAGCCACAAGAGAAAAACATCAAGTTACATATAAAGGAAAACCCATCAAAATTACAGCTGACTTTTCAATGCAAACAATGAAAGCCAGAAGAGTTTGGACCAAAGTATTCCCGTACTAAATGATTACAGATGGCACCCAGGTTACTCTACCCAGCAAATATGTGAATTATAATCTAAGGGGAAAGGAAAATCTTCCATGACATAAATAAGATGAAAAATATATATGTCTAGAAAACCAAGCCCCCAGAAAATAAGTATTTTATTTTCTGGAAATAAGCAGTTCAGAGGACAGAGGAAAGTAGAAGCTATCCCCAACTGGCAAGAGAGAGAGTAATTAATGAAGTATAACCTGAGAAATACAAACATGGACCAAAAATGCAAAGAGAAAATAAACTGAAGGGAAGCAATATAAATCTCTAAATGTTAATCCTAAATATTAATGGTCTGAACTCCTCAGTCAAGAGACACAGACTGGGGAATGGATTAAGAAACTGAATCCATCTTTCTGCTGTCTATAAGAAACACACCTCACCTTCAAGGACAAGCACCATCTTAAAGTCAAAGGATGGAAAAAATATTCCAAGCAAATATTACCAAAAAGCAAGCAGGAGTTGCTATTTTAATATCAGACAAAGTAGATTTCAAAGTAAAACTAATCAGAAGTGATGAAGAGGGTCACTACATCCTTATCACAGGATCAATCAACCATGAAGATCTCACAATCATAAATATATATGCACCAAACTCTGGTTTATCGATCTTCATATACACAATCCTGAAGGACTTCAAGGCACAGACCAATCACAACATACTAATAGTGGAGACTTCAGTACTCCACTGAGCCCATTTCACAGGTGAACTGGACAAAAAATTAACAGAGAGACATCTGAACTGAACAATATGATACAACAATGACCCTAACAGACTTTTACTGAATATTCCACCCAAACACCTAAGAATATACTTTCTACTCAGCATCCCAAGGAACATTCTCCAAAATCAACCATATACTGGTATACAGAGCAAAGCTCAACAAATACAAAAAAAAAATATTGAAAGAATTTCAGGCTTCTTGTCAGAGCACAGTGTAGTAAAACTTAATATCAACACCATAAAGAGCCCTTCTAGATACATGGTGACTAAACAAAACACTACTGAATAATGAACGGGTCATAGGAGAAATAAAGAAATAAAAGCATTCCCAGAATTAAATGAAAAGGATGATACAATACAGCCAAACCTAAGGGACACCTTAAAAGCAGTCTTGAGAGGGAAATTCATAGCCCTAAGTGCCTACATTAAAAAAAAAAAAAAAAAAAAAACGGGGCTGAGAGAGATAGCGTAGGCAGTTAAGAGCACTGACTGCAGATGCAGAGGGACCTGGGTTCGATCACCCAGCACCTACATGGCGGCTAAGAACCATACTGATAACTTCCCAATTCCAGGAGAACTCCATTCCTGGGGAAATCCGAGACCCTCTTTCTGACCTCCGTGGCAATTGCACGACACGGGTGCACAAACCTACATGCAGACAGTACCTTCATACACATACAAAAAAAAAAAAAAAAGCACAAATAAATGACTTAACACTGCAAGTAAAAATACTTGAGAGGCAGCAACAAATGAATCCTAAACCCAGCAGACAGGAAGAAATAACAAAAATCAGAGCAGAAATCAATGAAATAGAAACAAAGAAAACAATAGAGAAAATCAATGAATACAAGAGCTGATTCTTTGAAAGGATAAACAAGGTAGATAGACCTCTAGTCCAGTTGACTAAAAGAGGAAAAGAGCAACTCCAAATAAACAAAATTAGAGATGAAAAGGGAAACATCACAACAGGTAGCAAAAAGATTGAGACAATCTTATGGGAATACTTCAAAAACCTATACTCTACTAAATTTGAAAACCTAAGAGAAATGGATGAATACCTGACATCATGGAATCCACCAAAACTTAACGAGGAAGAGATCAACAATTTAAATACACCAACAATAAAAGAAGAAATTGAAACTGTAATAGAAAACTTCTCAACTAAGCCCAGGTCCAGATGGATTCACAGCAGAATTCTGTAAGACATTTAAAGAAGACCTACAGCCACTACTACTCAAATTATTCAAGAGGATAGAAGCAGAAGGACATCTCCCAAATTCCTTCTATGAACCCAAAATCACTCTAATACCAAAAGGCAAGAGTATTGCCCTGTGTCTGTGAGACAGTCAGGAGAGCAAACAGGAGATTACTGTGTCCAGAAGAAAGAAGTTCCAGGGAACAAGTGGGATTGGTCCTCTTGCAGGAGCTGCATTACTAAATCTCCTCCCAGCAGGAGGTGCACAGCTGCCTTCCTGGAAAAACAGTCAGTCGAAAAAGCTACCACAAAGAAACTACACTCACCATCCATTCACTGTCATTGAAGATTAAGTACTTTGTAGGTTCAGAGAACTGCTATTTAACCTAGCTATTGAAGAGGGAGATAGTTGTAGAATACTAAATTTTTAGTATATTAATAATAATGGCTCCAGCTTGGAGAGTCAGTATGTAACATGTGGGAATCAGCATAAATGTCCAAGATCTTTGGGATAGAGACATAGAAAACCAAGTGTTCGGTTCTTGAAAATATGTGATACTACTACAACTTTAACAGAAGCTCACAATAACAAGTTAGTATGAAACGGTATAGTAAAGAAGACAGGCCGATTTACAATTAGCTTGACAAATAACCCAGCTTTAATCTTGGAAATCAAGAACTATGTCACTGAAGTAAAAAACTATTTGAAGTGGAGAAAATAGGGATTCTAAACAAGAGGTGATGACAGAGAGAATAGGTTAGAGTTAGGAACCAAAATGCTAACTGTGGGAATTTACTGAAGGTGTAAAATGAAGTATATAAGGTATTTGAAGGAAAAAGGGACAAGCACAAGGTTTGAGGTGTGCTGTCACAGACTCGAGATGGCATTTGGATTCATTGTGAATTGCGGACCAAGACTAAAATAAAATTTAAAATTAGGAAAAGAATTTTATAAACAAAAATATTTTCTTTTCTATGGGAAACTACTTTGGCTCGAGCAAGGATTTTAAGAAAATATTTCAATGTCCTTGTCATACACAGAAACAAATATCCTATTCAAAGCAAAATGTTTTTTGTAAAGGAGCTGTAAAGATGTTTGCATGGTAAAGTGCTTGCTGCATAAACATAAAGACCAGAATTCAGATTCCCCAGCACACAGAAGGTGAAAGCAAGGCACAGTGCCACACATCCGTAAGCCTAGTAGTGGACAGGCAGAAATGATGTGCAGCCCAGGCTCCAAGCTCCAGGTTCAGTGAAGTAGACAGCAACTAAGAAGGACACTAAATACTGACCTGTGGCCTCCACATGTATGCACACATTTCCATACATACATGTTCAATAACAAACATACACATGCAATACCTACATGTATATACACACATATAAATTCGCATATAAGGGTTTGGGGTTTTTTGTGGGGTTTTTTTGTTTGTTTGGTTGGTTGGTTGGTTTTTTTTAGTTTTAAAGGAGGATTTAATTTAATTATAATGCCGGGCCAACACTCAACACAGGAGGAATGTGGCCACGAGTTGCAGGTTACAGGCCTTTTTATAAGTACACAAGCCAATCAGAATTTCATACCATAAAGTTATCAATCAAGGGGAAGTGCACACAGCACCAAGCCAATTACAGAAGCAAAAGACAACAGTTAAAGTTAACCAATCAAGGGGAAGTGCATGAAGCAAGCAAACCAGTCATTTCTAGAATAACTCAGGGAAAATGGCTTAATGGTATCTGAGAGCACTCACTATCCCTGAGTTTTTATAATCCATTATTTCATTCCCCCTTGTTGTTTCCAGATCTCCAAATCCTTGAAGGAAGTTCATCAGAGTTTACCTCAGTAGGTGTTTCTGAGGTAAAATGATCTCTGCTAGGGATGGGGTGTATTGGGTCCTTAGCACCATGGGTTTGATAGAATTTACCCACTGGTTAGTAGATCTGACAAGTGAGTTAAGGATGCATAGGCTACAAGTCAGAGCAACCAGAAGGATAAATTTACTGGCAGATCCAGGAAGTCTTCAGCTGTCAGCTGAGAAAGAAATTGGCTCTTTGGGGGGGTCTTGACCCTAAACAGCCTAGCCAATTTTTAGCTCCTACTTTTATTCATATTACCCTCTGAGGAGGTCACCGCAATTGCCAAGAGAGAATCAGCACCGACTGCTCTGACTTCTTCCATGCTGCAAAGGGGTGTGGGGGTGGCAACTGAGGTACCCCCTGCTCAGTGGGTCTATCTAAAAGACCCCCAAAAGAATAGCTATAGAGAGAGCAATATACTTGACTGGTACCTCTGAAGGAGAAGTGAAGGTGAAAGTAGTTAGGTACATTTTCTAGGCAGGAAACCAGGAGATGTACAGGGTGAATTAAAAGTCCAACTTAAAAGTCCATTGGAATTTCTAAGTGAGGGGTTCCAAAGCATCCATTTATTGGGTTTCTCTTTCATTTATTTGTCCATGGTATCTGGACTCAGAATCTGCTTTCCAGGCATCCTGATGGTCATGGTGTGAATTTCCCCATAGGTAGCTGCTATATAGAAAGAGGAAATTTGATTATTTGACAACAATAGATCTCATATGCCTTTAAGTCTAAAGTTTGGAAGCAGAAGCACAATCTCTCAGACATCAAAGGAAATATAATGATTACTTATCTATTGGTTATACTTTTCTTTGGGGTGTTTAAATCCATACCGTTAGCCCATATTAACCAAGGTTTTTATTTTCTCAAGGTCAATTGAGGATCTGGTCCTGAGGGATCACACCAATTTTGGAGGGGGAGGGAGCCCCTAGCTCCTTTTGGCTTTTCAATCACCAGTTCCATCCACTCGAGGACAAAGTCAGGTCTTGCTAGACCAGGCTTCCCTTTGTAAAGCATAAGCAGAATTTCCTCTTTATAGACTGGACACTGGCTGAAGTCCCTTTATACGGATCTCCAAGACCTCCCTAGACAGGACTGGTGAAATTCCAGGCCATTTCAAAAGATGCCCCCATACATAGTCCCCTGGGACCTAGTTGACCTCAGAGGGCAAGGAACAAAGTTGTTCCTTAAGTCCCTCAGCTGAATTGGGATGGGCATTAAGTATGGTTGTTAACCATCCAGAAAGGCTAAGTTACACCAGCCTGATAATTTTAATTACTGTATAATATTTTAGATAAGGCTTGGACAAAAACCCAAGCAGCCTTGTATAATACTGACTGGAAGAGAGATTTAACACCATAAGTTAAGCATGCATAGCCCATGAGAGAGAATTTAAAAATTTCAGGCCTATCATAAATGTAAACTGTTTACTATGACTTACTACACACAGGATCTGTCTCTTTCTTTCCATCTTTTCCATCTTTTGAGTAGGTCATTTGTTTTCTTCTTTGTTTTTTGAGTAGTTTATATATTCTGGATGTTAATGCTCTGTCAGATGAATCACTGGTGAAGATTTTCTCCCACTCTGTGGGTTTTCTCTTCATTTCCATGATTGTTTCTTTCGATGTACAGAAGCTTTTGAGTTTGATGAGGTCCCATTTGTCAACTGTTGACCTTATTTCCTGTGTAGCTGTTGTCTGATTTAGAAAGTCTTTTCCTTTGCCTGTGTAGGTTGCTGCCAACTTTTTCTTCTATGACCTTCAGGGTTTCAGGTTCCACGATGAGATCTTTGATCCACTTGGAGTTGATTTTTGTACAGGGTGAGAAGTAGGGGTTTAATTGTGTTCTTCTACAAATGGTGATTCAGTTTTGCCAGCACCATTTGCTGAAGATGATATCCTTCCTCCATTGAGCTTTTTTTGCCCTTTTGTCAAATATGAGGAGGCTGTAATTGTAAAAAACTCATGTTTGTATCTTCAATTTTGTTCCATTGGTCAACAGGTCTGTTTTTGTGCCAGTACCAGGCTGTCTTTATGACTATAACCCTGTAATATAGCTTGAAGTCTGGCAAAGCAACCCCCCCTCGTATTGCACTTTTCACTCAGGGTTGTTTTAGCTATTGGGGTCTTTTGTTTTTCAATATGAATTTAAGGATATTTTTTCCAAGTCTGTGAAGAAACTTATGGGGATTTTGATTAGGATTGCATTGAATCTGTATATCAACTTGGGTAAAATGGACATATTTAATATATTAATTTTTCCAATCCATGAGCATGGGAGGTCTTTCCATATTTTGATGTCATTTCCCATCACCTTTGAAAAGATCCAGACAATCATAAGAGAATACTTCAAAAACCTATACTGTACTAAATTTGAAAACCTGAGAAATGGATGAATATCTGAAATCTTGGGAACCAACAAAGCTTAACCAAGAAGAGAATGACAGTTTAAACAGACCCATAAAGTTTGAGGAAATTGAAGATGTAATAAAAAAACTCCCAACTTAAAAAAAAAAAAAAAGCACAGGCCATATGGTTTCACAGCAGAATTCTATAAAACATTTAAAGAGGTCTTACAACCATTACTACTCAAACTGTTCAGAAGGATGCAGAAGGAATTCTCCCAAGTTCCTTCTATTAAGCCAGCATCATTCTAATACCAAAACCAGACAAAGATACAACAAAAGAAGAAAACTATAGTCCCATCTCATTAATGAACACAGCTGCAAAAATTCTCAACAAAATACTTGCAAAACACATACAGACCCATATGAAAAAGATCATCCATCATGATCAAATTGGATTTATACCAGATTCAGGAAGGGTTCAACATATATAAATCAATAAATATCATAAAACACATAAATGGACTGAAAGACAAAAAAACACAGGATCATCTCAATTGATGCAGGAAAAGCCTTTGACAAGATCCAGCATCCCTTCAGGTTTAAAGTTCTAGAGGGAATTGGACTGAAGGGAACATTCCTCATCACAATAAAACCCATATATAGCAAACCCACTGCCAACATCGTCCTAAATGGAGGAAAATTGGAAGCATTCCCCTTAAAGGCGGGAACCCAGCAAGGCTGCCCCTTATCACCACTCCTCTTCAACATAGTGCTTAAAAAACGCTTGCTAGGGCAATAGACATGAGAAGGAAATTAAAAGAGTACTAATCAGAAAAGAAGAAGTTAAGCTATCCCTTTTTGCAGATGATATGATAGTTTACCTAAGGGATTCTAAAAACTCCACCAGAAAACTCCTAGAAAAGATTAAGAGTTTCAGTAAAGTGGTGGGATACAAAATTAACCTAGAAAAACCAGTAGACTTTCTTTTTTGGGGGGGGTCTTTTTGAGACAGGGTCTCTCTGTAGCCCCAGCTGTCCTGGAACTCACTCTGTAGACCAGGATGGCCTTGAACTCACAAAGATCTGCCTGCTTCTGCCTCCCAAGTGCTAGGATTAAAAGCGTGTGCCACCACGCCCGGCTTCTTTTTTTTTTATACTGCTTTTATTGATGTTTTGTGTATTTCAGACATCGTTTCTCAGCTCAGTTTAGACATATTCCCCTTCCACTTCCCCCCACCCCACCACAGATCATGCATTCTGCTGTAACTGTCCTGCATCTTTCTCTCAATCTTTTTTTATGTTTATGAATTCACATATTCCTCCTTTGATTTTATATTACTCTAAAATATGAACACATACTGTCCACTCAAACAGTGATTACAGAGTCTGAAAGTAAGTGGTGGATCAATTCTAGAGCCCATTAAGAGATTTACATTATAACAACATAATTGCTTTCAGATAAACAGAAATATAACAATAATGTTATTCAGCTTGCCTTTCATCTGGGGATTTGGTGTTAGCATCCTCAAATGAGGGAAACCATTCTTCCTTTGTTTTTCTGGGACTGTGTTACTTCACTTAGCATAATGGCCTCGAGTTCCATCCATTTATATCCAAAGTTAATGATACCATCTTTCTTTACAGCTGAGTAGTACTCCATTGTGGTGATTGCCCTACCAGACTTCAAGCTATATTACAGGGCCATAGTCATAAAGACTGTCTGGTACTGGCACAAAAACAGACCCATTGACCAATGGAACAAAATTGAAGATCAAGTTTGAACTCATACAAATTCAGCCACCTCATATATGACAAAGGGGCAAAAAAACCTCAATGGAGGAAGGATAGCATCTTCAGCAAATGGTGCTGGCAAAACTGGATCACCATTTGTAGAGAAGAACAAAATTAAACCCCTACCTCTCACCCTGTACAAAAATCAACTCCAAGAGTATCAAAGATCTCAACATGAAACCTGAAACCCTGAAGGTGATATAAGAAAAAGTTGGTAACAACCTACAAGACATAGGTGTAGGAAAAGACTTTCTAAATCAGACAGCAGCTGCACAGGAAGTAAGGTCAACAGTTGACAAATGGGATCTCATCAAACTCAAAAGCTTCTGTACATAGAAAGAAACAATCAAGGAAGTGAAGAGAAAACCCACAAAGTGGGAGGAAATCTTCACCAGTGATTCATCTGACAGAGCATTAATGTCAAGAATACATAAACTACTCAAAAAAAAGAAGAAGAAAACAAATGACCTACTCAAAAGATGGAGTACAGAGCTGAACAGAGACTTCACCAGTGAGGAAGTAAAGATGGATGAGAAACATCTTAAAAGGTGTTCAACATCATCAATAATTAAGGGAATGCAAATTAAAACCATTTTCAGATACCATCTCATTCTGATATGACTGGCTAAGATCATGAACACAAAAGACACCGAATGCTGGAGAGGCTGTGGGGAAAGGGGAACACTCATCCACTGCTTGTGGGAATGTAAACTTGTGCAACCATTATGGAAAGCAGTGTGGAGAACCCTTAAAAGACTCAAAATATGCCTACCACCTGACCCAGCCATACCACTACTGGGTATATACACACAAGACTCATCCTACTGCAAAGATACATGCACATCCATGTTTATTGCAGCTCTCTTCACAATAGCGAAGAGCTGGAACCAACCCAAATGCTCCTTAACTGATGAGTGGATGACAAAAATGTGGTACGTCTACAGTAACCTTTCTTTACACCAACAATAAACAAGTGAAGAAGGAATATAAGAAGACCTTTTCACACACAATGGCCTCAAAAAGAAATAAAATACTGGGAACAAACCTAACCAAAGATATCTACAACAAAAGTCATTATCTTTTTCTTAGGACTATACTTGATCAACATAGTAAGGAAAATAATTCATAGAATAATTTGATTAATGAGTACTCTTGCAACATATTTATTTGATAATTTCACTTTAGAAACATTTGTCTCATATAGTGTGAAGTTAAGCAGGGAACGACTTAGGAGAGTTAGCATTCCTGGTACATGGTAGAAGCAAAGTTATAAAGGATGACCTCTATATTTATTACAACAGGGAGGATTCATATATATTTGCTGACAATTAAAATGACAAATTTCGTTCTAAAATAATCAATATTTCAAGTTGGATGACTAAACTTCTTTGTTTACTTAAATTCCACACAAATACCAAATAGCTTTTAAGAGAATTATTGGCTTCAGAAAATTTCTGGAAGACATGATGTGGATGAGATTAAAATTGGTGAATGGTAAACTACCTCTTCAATTATTAGCTCACATGTACAGTTTTCAGAAAGATATGAGTATACAATCAAGTTCCACTAAGCAAGGAACATAGACAAAACCAGCTTAAAGCAGGGCAGATGATGAGTGAAGAAGGAAAGGAGGCTTTCATCTCACACTCTCCACATCTTAGGGGAAGTGCATAGAGTTGGGTCACAGTCTTCCACCCCTGTGGTGTAGTTGGTCCAAATGATACATATCCCAGGAATTTAATTCAGAAGCAAACATGGGACTGAAATCAAACCAAACATACCAATTTCCACTAGGGTCATATAGAATATGATGTAAACATATATAATACATAAGATGTGATATAAAGTCTACTATCATTTTTGTAAAGCTTTAACCAGGAGAGGTGGGGAGGAGGAAGGAGTATAAGAGAGGAAGAAAAGATGGAAGGAATGGGATAGAAGTAAAGAGAAATTCATAGAACATAAATATGAAAAAAGTCAAATTTATGAATACTTATAAGTAATGGGACAATTTATAGTCCCAAATCTAAGATAATAAAATAAACAAAATTCATTGCATATGAGATAGTTTATAAATGTAGTACATCCCTGAATACAAAGTAGAAAAATCAAAGTTTCCACTATTTGAGGAAAATAAAAATAGGACCAAAGGAAGAAAAAGAAAAAGTAAAAAAGATAATTAGTAAGGCTAGAAGAACAAATAGATGAATTAAATAGAAAAAAACCAAAAGAAGTTGGTTTTACATATTTTTATTTATTTTATTCTTATTATTGCCTGCATGTACATAAATGCACCCATGTCAGGTACTGTCCACAGAAGCCAAAAAGGGGTTGGAGCTCTGGAAGTGGAGTCATGGACACTTGTTAGCCACCATGTGGGTTTGGAGAATCAAACCTGGGTCCTCTGCAAGAGCAGCTAATGTTCTTAATTGCTGAGCTATCTCTCCAGCCCCAGCCCCAAGTTTTAAGGCAAGCTCTCACTATGTAGTCCAGGCTACCTTGAAACTTATAAACATTTGCCTTCTTCTTTCTCCCTCAAGTGCAAGGATTGAAGGCATGTGTTACCACACCTAGGTAAAATATTTTATATATGAGAAGGCCAGAGTTTCAATTCAGCTTTATTTTTTAAAAATTTATTACTTTAAATGATGAAAAATTGGGAAAAATTGCTACCTCAAAAAGAAAATAATTTCCACACCAAAACAAACAATAATAAAGACTGGAGAGAGGCTCAGTGGTGGAGAATCTGACTAGTATGACTGAGATTTAGCTAGATCCTGAGCGCCAGAGGAGGCAGAAGAGAAGAGAGGGAGGGAGAGAAAGTGTATGGGGAGAAGGAAGAGAGAAAGAAGAGAAAAATATTTTAAGAGTTCATGAAAATATGTAATTGCAGAAACAGTAGAACAAATACTGTGGTGGTTTCTAATTGTCTGATGGTCCTTTAGTCACATGTGACCGCAATTCACATGATAGTCTTCCCTCCTAGAGCCAGGCTTGGCAGTTCCACAAGACTGCAGGCTTTTGAAACTGTTTCCTGCCAGCAGGCTAACAGTTCCTAAACTGAGCTCCTGGCAAGGAGAGGGGAGGGGTCCATGGGAGGTTACCCGTGGAATAATAAAGAAAACAGACTCAGAGAAAGTCTGGGAGATAGACTCAAATTTAATGTTGGAACTCCAGGCTTTTATACTAACCCATGCATGGGCACTGACACGTACACACAATTGGGGGATGGGGCAGGTAATTGGGACAAGGGAACCTCAGGCTATACTCCAGATCAAACTTCTTTCCTGAGAGATCAAAAGATAGCCCAGGCTTCACAAGTCTGTGAAAATAACAGCACAGGTCAAGGCTTTGGCTGTTAGGTAAATGCTTTTAAGTGCTTCTGCCAAAAGAATGCCTAGAAAATACCAGTAAATAATTTCATATTGGGTGAAATCTATCAGTCTGTGTCAACATAAATAGTGTATACTGAACAGTCTTTTCATCAAAATAAATAAATAAATAAATAAATAAATAAATAAATAAATAAATACTATCCACAAGGGAGTAGCTTTAAAAATAAGACAGAGAAACATAACTGAAAATTCAGAATTTGATCAATGTCCTTATTGCAACCTTCCAGTGAGAGTCCATGAAAACTCTTCTGATCTCCCATATGCACATAGGGTTCTATTAAATGAAGTTTTTACTACAGGCCTTCTGATGCACGTTCCCAGCTTTAGACCAAGTATGCTGCTTCAATAATCTCCCTTGAAGCATTTTCACAGGGACTAACCAGGCAAATGATTATAATAAACTACTTACATAAATAATATTATTAAGTGGTTCATAAGGTTATTCAGATTAAATTGTAATAGCTATCAGAAGAAATTATGTGTACAAGATATCAGTAGGACTGAGAATGTTTAAAAATTTCTAGGTAGGGGCTAGAGAGATGGCTGAATGGTTAAGAGAAATGGCTGTTCTTGCAGAGGACTAGGGTTCAGTTCCCAGCACCCACAAGGGATCTAACTATCCATAACCTCAGTTCCAGAGGACCCAACACCCTTTTCTGCTTCCTGTGGGCATTGCATGCATGGATTTTCTTCAGGCATTCTGGTCTCTTCTTTTCTCTATTCTTGATTTGTTTAAATGCAAGCAAAACACTCACATGCACAAAATAAAAAAGAATAAATAAAAGTATTCATAGATATTTCTCATGTGTTTTTTCCCTACTAGAATGAAGGCATGAAAGTCAAGTCTAGAACCAGAAGAGCACAAGTCAGCTTTAGCCTTTCACGGCAATGCATTACAACTGAAGAAAACATATTGGAAACATGCTTACCCAGATTTCTTTTCCATGGCCTTAATGGGACAAACAGAAAAGAAGGCGAACAACATAAATGGTCAGTGTACTCTTGTGTAGATGAAGATGAGTATCACTCAGTACTGTGTACTAACTAAAGAAAAGCAGTTATGGTTTATAACAACCAACCTCTTTATTCTTCACACATATACTAGGATGCTACAGAATGTATAAAATGATAATTTTTATTTAGATTTTAAATTTATATTTCCCAGTCTATATCAATTTCACAATGGATACATATACAATCAGAATAATTTGTCTGTTATGTACAAATCATAAGCAAATTATCAGAGAACTGAAAGATTTCACCTTGGGTCTCACCACTGCCTATCGTCACCAACACCTCTGTGGTTAGTAGGCAATGAGAAAAATTTTCCTCGGGCATTCTGGTCTCTTCTGTTCTCTATTCTTGATTCTATCTCTCCATTTTGTCATCACCACAGGTCCATGCCTTTTCTCCTCCACTGTACTAGTTCAGATATTCGAGTGATTCATGTCATTCATTTCCAAATGCTTGGAACTCTAAATGGAAATTTGCAGAAAAAATGAGATCAAAGAGGGTCTCTTCCTTAAATATTTTCTGAGTGTTTTGATGCCAAAATTCTGCTACTTCTTGCTTTGATTTTTATAATATTCCCCATCATTTCCTTAATAACTGTTTCCAGAAAGAAGATTAAATATAGGAAACATTATTGTCAATACTTTCTTTCTTTTTTTTTTTTTTTTTTTTTTTTTTTTTTTTTTGTCTATTTTTAGAGACAGGGTTTTCTTCTGTATCCCAGCTGTCCTGGAACTTACTCTGCAGACCAGGCTGGCCTTGAACTCACAAAGATCTGCCTGCCTCTGCCTCCCAAGTGCTAGGATTAAAGGCGTGCGCCACCACACCCGACTTGCCAATACTTTCTTAGATACCAACTTCACACTAAACAAGTGAGATGAAATTTAAATAGAAAGACTGATCTTTCCATTGGCAGCATACTCCAAGAGTCTTCTGCCTCTCACTAAATGATAAATGACAATCACAAGAAAAGAGCAAGAAATAATGAGTTGGAACAGAAGCATGATACTGTAAGCCTCTCGGGTTTATGCAATACTGTACCATCAAGTTCTTCTAGATAAATTGGTCCTATGGGCTTCTAGATAAAAGTGATGTCAACAAAAATTATTGAAATGTTTGTAGAGGATCTAGCAATTTGGGACTTTTTCTCATGGAAGGTCCAGGAAAAGATAGGGAGTGGTTCCATCAATTCAAGTGTTCCTATCAGAGGCATCCATTTAGAGACTATTTATGTGTAGGAATTCCCATGTTTGGGTTGGTTTAAAAGAAAAAAAAAAACACACAAGAGACCAGACATGGTTCATGAAAAGGATTAAAATCCATTCCTGGCCCTATTCCTATTCCAAATCTCACTAAACAAGGTCTGGAGAAAGAGACTCTTGTTGGTGTTTTTCTTCATCAAGGAACATATTTCTTATGGATTTCATCTGCATATTAAACAGGTTCTCGGTTACATGACTACTCTGACCTGCTAAACTGGAAATTTTTAGTGACATGTACAATTGCCCCAACCAAAATTGCAATTGCATTAAAAGATAAAATAAAACAGCCTAGAATTCAATCTGTTGTCTCCAGGATGGTTCTAATGAAGACACAGCTACAAATGTCCACTGATGTTCTTCCTAAGCTAAGCATGATCCCTTCAAGGGACTTCTGGAAGATTAAAGATAGCATATCGACTAACATCTCTTGAGAAGCACTTTCTGATATTTTGGAGGTCTTCAAATGAAATCAGCAGAGCCAATAACAACTCATTTGGATCTACAACTAATAGATGAAACTTCTGGTCACTCAAAAGATACCTCCTGTCCTTAGTGCCCTCCTAATTCTTGATATTGTTTGTCACAAACTGGTTATTTCCTTCACGTCAAACTGAATATGAGGGGTAGAGGTTTATGAGCCCTGTGGTAAAGCTCTTATTTAACATTTTTCTTTTTGAGACAGGGTTTCCCTTTAGCCCCAACTGGCCTGGAACCAATCCCCTATCAGCCTGCCTCTATCCCCAGAGTGTTGGGGTTAAAGGCATGTGCCACCACCACACCCTGCTCTTACTCAACATGTGCAAGGCCCTCAGTTCCAACCTCAGGTCCCCCAAACAAACAAACAAAAACACTAGAGTGAACTGAATCTGCTGTATAATTATTAGCAGAAGGTCTGGAAGTCTGTTATTCTAGAACCAAGGCTGTAGTTTGTGATAATTGTTCCTATAATTGACAAGCTAGTCTTTCCCTATCCTGGGTTCCACACTGGGGGACTCAGCCAACTTTGGATTGAAAACATTTGGAGAGGAGAGAGGAAATTGCATATGCTTAACGTGCATAGACTTTTTCTTGTTATTGTTCCCAGAACAACGCAATAACTATTTGCATAGTATTTACATTGCTCTAAGTATTACATGTAGAGATGACCTAGCGATGGTTTTAAAGTATGTGGGAGTATGTGTATGGGCTGTATGTGAATTTCAAACCATTTTATAGAAAGGACTTGAACATTTGGAGACTGGGTATGGAAGGCAGAGCCCTAGAACCAGTTCTAGAACCTGGAGAAGAGGACCCCTATTCAAAAAACTTGTCTCTGTAGCAACTTACTTCATCTAGTTGTTTAGGCATGTATTTGCCACTTCTTATCTTAGATGAAACAATAATAGGTTGTGTTGTTTAACAAGGTGTTTTAAATCCCATTTTAAACCAGGATTGACTGGGGTCTCTGTCATGAGTTCTGTGTTTAACAAGGCCACAGCATGAAGAATAAAGTTATTGGAAAAAAAGAGACTCTTCTTTTAACTGGTTTCTGTCATAAACTTGACAGAACGAAGGACCAATATCTTACAAACACTGGAAATGCTCGTGCTGTTTATAGGTTAGCCCTAGGGTGAAGCTCTTATACATCTAAATCTTTAGCTCTGTTGAGAAAGTACACCAGGCCAGAGAAGAAAGAATGGCACAGCATGGTGATGATGATAAGATTCTAGCCTTAGGGGCTGGAGAGATGGTCTAGCAATTCAGAGCACTAACTGCTCTTGCAGAGGACCTGGGTTCAATCCCCAGCAACCACATGGCAGCTGAGAACTGTCTTTGACTCCAGTCCCAGGGGAATCTGACGCCCTCTTCTGACCTCTATGGCATTGCACGACACAGGTGCACAGACCTACATGCAGGCAGTACATTCATACACATAAAAAATAAATAAAAATTAAAAAAAGATTCTAGCCTTAAGCGTGTTTACCACAACTGACCTGACATCTCACTGTGTCTCTGAATACTTGCCAGTGCTGTCTTGGTTACCGAAAAGACTGAATAAGATTAAGTAGTGCTATAAAGAACTGGCAATGAATAGTGTTCACTCCACTCTAATATGCAAGCCTGTGATTCATACTTTGAGCATGCTCAGGAATCCTGCATCACATGAGAAGACAAGACACTTTCAGGTTCCAGGATCCTGAGCCCTGCATGTATGTTATTGTGATGCTGATAAATCCCTGGAAGTTTGTGGGACACCCCCAAAGTTCTCTGAAAGTAAAGATTGAACTAGAGGGAGAAACACTGATCCATTCCATACAGCAATAAAATATTTGTTAAATTATGACTTATAAGATGCATTTTTAAATAAATGCTAGGAAGCCAGATGTTTTCAGTAAATATTCCAGATATCAGCCATATATTTATACCACAGAAGGTCTGTTAATCATTATATGTGTACATTTTATAATGTATTACTACATTAAAATAATTTTCCCATGGAAAAGTGATGATTAAGATTCAAAACATGTATAATTTCAAATCTGACAACTCAGTTGCATTCAACAACTCTGTATTTACCTGTTATTAAAACTTCTCCCAAACTGATAATTGATTCAGGAATTTAAAATCATGCTAACTTTTTAATTTTAATTTTAATTTTATGAGTGTTTGGCCTGCATGTAAATGTATACATGCATGCAATGCACGTGAAGGCCAGAAGAGTTCACCCAGTCCCCTGGGACTGGAGTTACAGATGGTAGCTGTCATATGGGGGCTGGAAGCTAAGGCCAGGCCCCATGCAGAGCAGCCAGTGCTCTACTGAGCCATCTCTCCAGTCCTTAAAATTACACTAGTTTTTAACAAACTTAAGGAAAGGCTCTTTGCTGCCTGAGGAGTGTAGAATAATATTTCCAAATGCCATAAAATATTATTTCCCCCCAAAGGAGTAAACACTGTTTCCATAGTCTCCACATTTTCATTCTATTTTCTCCTTATTAGTCAAAGCTTGAAAGACCTCATCATATGCTGGAAAACGACTAACTACTGGCTCAATTCTAGCCTAATGTTGTGATGTGATGAATTCTCTAAACAGATATACAATCTCTAAGTAGATTCTTTTAGGTATAGAGACAAATTAATCAAGTGTATACACTACAAAATTTTGTTTCTACCATGTAAATAGATGTTATTTTAAATATATATTTTCCAAACAGTACTGAATAGTGAAACAACACTGAAATATACACATATAGTTCAAAATAAATCAAAGTCAGTGTTCTAAGATATAGCTCAGCAGTTAAGAGTGCTTACTGCTCTATCAAAGGACCAGAGTTCAGACAAGACCACTGACATCAAGTGGTCCACAAATGCTCAAAGGGATCGTATTCTCTACTTTGGCCTCTATAGGTTCTCATGCATACACATCCACAGACAGATGTGCATACACAAATAAAATTTTTAATAAATGAACTCAAAGTCAAGTGCTCAGTGATTTTATATCTAACAGTGTCAGACATTCTTCACATTAAAATTGCCCTCTGTTGCATACGAACATAGATCTTACTGCTTGCTGTTAATGACTTTTTCTGGGGAGGAGATCAAGAATCTTCTCACTACAGATAGGGCACCAACAAGAGACCAAAGAAAGGATGTCACTAAAGTCTAACCTGTGGAATCACTGAGTAAAATAGAATTTATTTACAAATTATTATGAGGAGTTACAAAGTGTGGCTGACCTCAACACAGTTGTATCACTGCAAAGCCCCACTCCATCATGGATAATGTCCTTGTGTTAGCTGGATCCCAGAGTCCCATTATATTATGCTATGCCTGTAAGAAGGAAAAATGACATATAACACTTCACTAGTCCCTCCAACACTTATATTCTTTCCATTCACCTCTTTCACAATGTCCCTGAGTCCTGGAAGGGGTGATATATCCATGATCCTTCTTTGACCACTGAGCTACCTCAGCACCATCCATTCTAAATTGCTTTCCTCCAAGTTCAAGGTATGTTACAGCATTATTTTATGGTCAGAAGCATATATGTTTAGAATGCAGTTTGATAGGCACATTGCATCCACTCATCAAAAGGATAGTAGTTGCTCTCCCACTGGGGCCTATGACCTCCCCAGCCACAAGTTTTATCCTGTATTACACTACTCTATGGAGTAGACCATAAATCCAATCAGAAAGTGGTTGGTTCCACCCAAAACAGTCCATGACACTCTTCCATCATCAGCTAGCATATTTTGTGTGGCAGTCTGTCAGTGTAGCCCACAATGTACACAGCATAGTAATAGTATTGGTGACAGTTCTCCCAAGCAGCTTGAATAGTACCTTCCAGAGCCACAAATGTCAGCCCATAGGAAGGAAGCTCCAAATTCATTCTCAGACTGATCTTTCTATATCCTGGAACAAGAGAATATGACATGTTCAGCAATATATTCTTCTTCAATTCTTTTATTTATTATTGTGCAAATGTGTGTATGATCTGTGTGTGTGTGTGTGTGTATGAGAGACACACACACACACAGAGAGAGAGAGAGGGGAGAGAGAGAGAGAGAGAGAGAGAGAGAGAGAGAGAGAGAGATGTGTGTGAGTACCTGTGCATATGGAGATCATAGGACAACTTCCCAAAGTTGGGGCTCTCGATCCACTGAGAGTTCAGGGAAGTCAGACTCAGGTCACCAGGCTTCTGTGGCAAATACTTTTACCTGCTGTTCTAGTCTCATTTCTGTTGCTGCGATGAACATAATGACCAAAAACCAATTAGGGGAGAGTAGCAGGTTTATGGTGTTGCCTCAAGTAGGGTGGACAGAGCCTCCCACATCAATTAACACTCAAAACAATCCCCCCACCAACATGCCCACAGGCCAATATGATTTTGGCAATCCCTTAACCAAATAGCTTCTCTTTCCCACGCACACAGGGTGCCTTTGTTTAAACTCCTTAACTGCTGCCTTGACTGTTTCTCCAGATGCTTGTACAAATCCATAAGATACTAGGAAATAATCATTAAAACACCCATATAATGAAACCAATGTTGGATAGCTTCAGTCGCCAACTTGACACACCTGGGAAGAGGGAATATCGGTTCTACCTGATTAGTCTGTGGGCATGTCTCTGCGGCATTTTCTTGATTGTTGAGTGACCTTGAGGGTCTAGCCCACTGTGGGTGGTGCCACCACTGAGCAGGTAAGTGGTTCTGGATTGTATAATAAAGCAGGCTGAGCACAAGCCCAAGGAGCAAGGCAGCGAGTGGTCTGTGGGTCAGTTTCTGCCTCCAGGTCCTTGCCCCAGTTCCCGCCTGACTTCCCTCAGTGATGATTTGGAAATTCAAGGCAAATCAACCCTTTCCTCCCCAAGTTGACTTCAGAGTGTTCTGTCGCTGCACTAGAAAGCAAACTAAATTGGTGCCAAAGAATGAGATATTTCTGTGATGTCCCTGACCATTTGTTTGGGGAAGATTGTGGAACCCTTTGGAAATTTAGGATAGAAAAGCAGTTAAGAACTAGGAGTTTCATGAGCTGTTCAGTGGGAGCTTGGAGAAATGAAGATGAGATGTTGGAGGCTCAGGTTTTGAAGTTTCAGAGATAAGCAAGGACTCTCTCAGGACCATTTGTGTTATATATTTGAATTAAGAATCAGTGGTTTCTGGCTGTGATTAACAAGAGACCACTGACTTGAAATCTGTGCTTTACTGAGACAACTGATGTTGGGTATCTAAGGCTGAATATCAGCTGTGACTAAGAAGAGACAAACATCACTGAGGTAAAATCTTGGAAGCATTTCCTCAAGGTCAGCACACAGAAGCTGTTGTCCAGTGAGCTGAGTCTGCATTTCAAGCTGGTAGTTGAATTTGTTAATGTATAAGCAAATCCCACATGGTACTGGTTTTGGAGGCATGAAAGTTGCAGAACTGAAGGGGTTGTGGAGAAAAATCTAAGACTTGGCACCATGAGAGGCCAGGATAAACTATTGGTAAAGATGCAGCCTCAGTTTCAGTGGAGACCCCAGGATTTGGGGGATGCCATCAAGAACAGTGACAGTTGTGGAGTAGAGCTGGCCTGAGCCTACAGACAAGCTGCTATTCTTGTTTGGTAGGGGTCAGTAGGGGTAAATCCTTCTCTGATAAGACAAGGTAATATTTTTCTTTTCCCATGTCATGCTGTATGTACTGTTTTAATAAAGAGAGAGGTAAGTCCTTCTGTTTGAGATGATAGTTCTGAGAAATTTGAAGGAACAAGTTCTCAAAACAGATTAGGCTCACTATTGTTTACGACTTATGCCAAAGAGTCAGGCCATCTTGGTTCAGGCACTGTGGTAATGTGGCATATTTTCTTCCAACCTGTAAAATTCTATGAGATGTTCTGCTTCCTTTTCCTAGGACACTTCCAGGAAATCTGCCTTGCTTCTCTATTCCACCCCAGGCCCCAGGCTAAGTGGGGCTGATTCAGTCTGGTTGGCTTGGTCTAGATCCAAGAGGAATTGTGGCCACATTTTCTGTAGCTCATTCACACTTAGCTGCTGTGAGAGCCTCAGGCGGGGCAAACAATTCTACCCCCAGCACATGTGTATTCTCTACAGGGGAGAAATGCATACAGTTAATACTGAGGGTGAAATTGCCAAGGCCTGGAACAAGCTTAAGATTTTTAATCGGCATTGTTTTATCAGTTATGGCTTCTATGAACTGTTCCTCAGGACTTAAATGATTGAAGAAATTCATTAGCATCACATTTAGTTTCCTGTCATTTTTTTTCCTTAGGAACTCTGACTAAACATAAGATACAAATCTTGCCATATCTGCTTTTGGGTAACATAGCACAGTCTTTTGTTTGCTTTATCCTTTATCTCCTCTAGATTGCTTTAGCATTTTACAAATCAAATTTATATGCAAGACCTGATTTACATGATGATCTAAATCATTCATATTCTAAGTCATTCATATTTCTTCCAGACCTTTCCTATCTTGTAAATACAGGCCCCACCATGGTATTGAGCAAAGTCACTAAAGTTCCTTACTAGTCTTGAAGACCCTGGTGAATTAACTCCTTCTTTGCTGTCAGTGAACATAGTTTTACTGTGTCTGGTGAACTGTGATACTACTTCTCACATGTCTAGACCCCTCAGTAATTCCTGCTAAACACAAAATCAGTTTCCAAATCAAGAAAATATCAATCAAATTAAGGTATGTAAGCAAGACAAGCTTTAAAGCTGTACACAAGGATATGACCTCATGGTCTTTCACAGTTGGGTTGTCAATAAATGTCATAAATCATATAAATGGACTCAAAGAAAAAAATCACATGGTCATCTCAATAGATGTATAAAAGGCTTTTGATAAAATTCTACATACATTTATGTTCAAAGTCCTAGAGGAAACTGGACTGAAGGGAATATACCTCAACATATTTAAGCATAGATAGGTAGATAGATTCAACTATATATATCAGCCAACACCATTCTAAATGGAGAAAAGTTGGAACCATTAAAATCAGAAACCTGACAAGGCTGTCCACTATCTCCACTTCTTTTTAATATAGTGCTTGAAAATCTTGCTACAGCAGTAAGACAAGTGAAGGAAATTATAGGAGCGCTAATCAGAAAAGAAGACATCAAATTATCCCTTTTAGCAGATGATATGATATTATACCTAAAAGATGCCAAAAAATTCCACCAGAAAACTCCTAAAATTTATTAACACTTTCAGCAAAGTGGTAGATTATAAAATTAGTCTACAAATGTCAGTAGTCTTTCTCTATACCAATAACAAGCAAATGGAGAAAAAGTATGTGGAAACCATCCCGTTCATTATAGCCTCAAAAACAATAAAATATCTCAAAATAAACCTAACCAAAGACATTAAAGATCTCTACAATGAAAATTTTAAATCTTTAAAGAAAGAGATTGAGGAAGACACCAGAAAAAATGGAAGGATATCCTGTGTTCATGGATTGGAAGAAATAATACTGTGAAAATGACCATCCTTCCAAAGGTAATATATAGATCCAACACAATCCCAATCAAAATCTCCATGACAGTCTTAACAGAATTAGAAAAAAATTCCTAAAATTCATATGGGAGCACAAAAGATCCAGATAGCCAAAGCAACCCTAAGCACAAACAGCAATGCAAGGAGTATTACTATACCATATTTCAAACTATACGACAGAGCTATAATCATAAAACACTCTGCTACTAGCACAAAAATAGACATATCGACCAATGGGACATAACTGAAGATCCAAACATGAGTACATGTAATTTCAACTACTTGATATTTGACAAAGGAACCAAGAATACTCACTGGAGGAAAGGCAGCACCTGTAGCAAACGGTGCTGGTAAAACTGGATCTCCACCTGTAGAAAAATGAAACTAAGCCCTTATCTTTCACCTTGAGCAAAAGTAAACTCCAAATAGATGAGAGACCTTGATGTGCAACCTGAAACTCTGAAATTGTTAGAAGAAAACATTGGCACTAGCCTACAAGATATAGATCTAAGAAAGGACATTATAAATAAGACATCGGTAGCTCAGGAATTAAGGTCAACAATCAACAAGTGGGACCTCATTAAACTAAAAAGCTTCTGTACAGCAAAAGAAACAACCAAAGAAGTGCAGAGAAAACCCACAGAGTGGGAGAAAATCTTCACTAGTAACACATCTGACAAAGTTTAACATCCAGAATACAAAAATAATTTTAAAAAAATCAAGAAAACAAGTGACCCAATTAAAAGACAGACTAAGGATCTGAACAGAGTTCTCAAGACATACAGATAGCTAAGAAACATCTTAAAAAGTGTTCAGCATCATTAGTAATTAGGGAAATGCTAACTAAACCCACTTTAAGATTTCATTTTATCCCAGACTGACCAAGATCAAGAGAACATATGATACCAAATGCTGGAATGGATGTGGGGAAAAGAGTACACTCATTCGCTGCTGGCAGGATTGCAAGCTCCTACAACCCCTATGGAATGCAGTGTGGAGAACTCTTTAAAATAAAAAAAAAAATGACACCAATAGGCTATTCTTTAGGCTCACTGTCCTCTCCAGCCCTGTGCATTTGGCTGAGTTTACAGTGGCTCTCGTGGGTTCAATCCCATTGGGAGGGTCCCAAGTCCAGTTAGATAGATGTTGACCATTCCCCCAGACAACAGTGCCTTCACTGTACAAATAGAGGTAGTTTGCTGGGCAGCTCATCATGGTTATTAGGCTTTGGGGCTGGGCTGTACCATTAACTTGATTTTTCTCCCTTAAAAGTATGCACATAGCCAAGCATTATGAACCCTTAATTTCAGGTAGAAAGCTTCCAGGTCAGTTCCTGTTCCATTAATCTAAGTCCTATCCCTGAAGCATGTCCTGTTCTGAACAGTAGAGTCTTCATTTCTATTTCTGGTAGATAATCAAGAGCTTTGGAGACAGCCTGAATTGTTTTGAGAGTCACTTCGATCACTCTCAACAACCATTCAGAGAGGTATCTTCTGCCTTGCACTGTGTTTCCTGCTACATAGCCCTCATGTTGCAGCACTAGCGCACAAATGTTCAGAGATTATATGTGAATGTCTCATGGAGTCTTGGGGGCATCACATTACATTGTGAGTTTCCTAGCCTCCCAAGATTCAATCATCTCTATTCTTTCTTCTTAGATGAAATTTATTACCATACACTAAGTATGGAATCTTATATTTACAGACAAGTATATTGTATGTCACTAATTTTTTTTTTAAAAGCTATGCTTTGGAACAGATGGAGCACTGCAGAATCCCACAATTGGCCAGACACAGAACATATACATCTGAAAAATCCCCATTCCTAGCAGACACATCTACAGTTGAACATCCACACGCAGAATGAGGGGCAGAGAGAAAACGAGTGCATCCCTCAATTCTCACCAGTAAAGCTTCCTTACACAATAGAGTGTGATGCAAAAATACCACAACTGGTCAAGCTTCAAAAAATGGGAGCCTCTAGAATGTATATTCTTGGACGGGACCCCTATATTAAACCGCACCTACCCATGGCTCAGGGATCATTGTGGACGAAGGGGCAGAAAGATTGGCTTACACTCAGCTGAAAGCGTTCACGTGTGAACTTGTGGCAATGTAGGCATCAAGCATGGGTCCCATGCCAACTGGGACAAGGTCTCAAAGTGGACATAAGAAATTGGTGGGGGACTGACCCTGGACTGAGAACTCCAAGAGACTGAGTACTATTGGCTGAGAAAAGGTATGCCTTACCTAGGAATCTTAGCTATGCTGACTAGATTCCAGTGGATCTATTTGTACAGAAGGATGTCTGGATTTGGGAGCTTGACTGGATAGAGCTTAGTTTGGATGTTGTAGTGAGTGCATGAGTTCTGGTGGGGGCTGGGGCATGAGGATTGTGTTTGGGAACCATTGTATGAGTTGTAGAAATGCTCAAAAAAATTTTAAGTTAAAAAAATAACTAAAAATTAACCTTCATTTGACCAGGTTATAACACTCCTTGGCATATATCCAAAAGACTCATCCAATTGCAGAAATACTTGTACATCAATGTTTGTTGCTACTCTTTTCACACTAGCTAAGAGATGTAAGCAAGCTAAGTGTCCCTCAACTGACCTGTGGATAATGAAAATGTGGTACATTTGTATAATGGAGTTCTACTCAGCCATAAAGAAAGATGAAATCATGAAATTTTCAGGTAAATGGATGGAACTAGAAAGTGCTGTGCCAAGTGATGTAACATGGACTCAGAAAAACAAATGGTGGATATTCTCCCTCATTTGTGGATCCTTATATGTAAGTGTATATTCTGATGTAACAGCAGGTACCAGGAAAATGGAAAGGAACCAGGAAGGGAAAGGGAAGGAGGAACCTGAGGGAGAACAGTGGGAGACAGGTGAGGCTGATGTAACTTCTTACCAAGTGTCAAATGTGTATCTTCATATTTACAATCCAGGATCCCATTCACCACTGGGATCAAAGAAGCTTAGCGGTTAAGAGCACTGACTGCTCTTGCAGAGGACCTGGGTTCAATTTCCAGCACCCACATAGTGGCTAAGAACCGTTTTTAAGTCAGGAGTGGTGGTGCACATCTTTAATCCTGGCACTCAGGAGGCAGAGGCAGGGGGATCTCTGTGAGTTTAAGGCCAGCCTGCTCTACAGAGTGAGCTCTAGGCCAGCTGGGGCTATAGGGAGACCCTGTCTCAAAAAAAAAAAAAAAAAAAGCTTTGAATTCCTTGAAAATATTTCTCTCCATCTTTATTATACCACAGAAATCTTATCTTCGGATTTAAGCAACATATCTTGGCTAGTTCTTTGACATCATCTCAGGTGTAGTTAACAAACCTGTGTTGATTTTAAGAGCTATAGTGATGCAAGCTATATTTTTATTAAAGTTTTACTGTCAAAACAAGGCCAACTCAAACCAACTCCTATTTTATTTCTGATTTGGAATTCATTCAGGACCCCCAGGAGGGACACTCCTATGCTATCTTTGTAAATGTTAGAATCAAGCAAGCCTCTTGTTAGGACCAGGTCAGAAGGAGTTAACTGTAAAATTGAGTTGGCCAAAGCAAGCCTGGTTCCCATGACTACCTTAATGGCCAGAATACAGTGCGGCCCTGAGTTCCTAGTTCCCACAGCTACCGAAGGTCAAGATGAACTTTCCCAGCCCTGAAGGAGTGCCTCCCACCCCTAAGGAGCCCATTCCTCTCCAAGGGGCTTCATGCTGCTAAGCACAGCCAATCAGTTTAAAGGTCACCACTGCTTGCTTTGTGTTTCCATAGCCTTCCAATTGTGTTTCTATAACATCACCAAATCCCTATAGTTTGTGGTTTTTGTCTTTAAAAGTTCTCTGTAGCAACAGTCAGGGTGACACTCATCCCTTCCTGGAGTGGGTTGTGTCCCTGACACATAGACAATTGCCCCCTCCCAGGCATCAGTTTTCTTAATTGGGTTCTGGTGCACCAGCAAATTAAATAAATTTTGTATTAAAGATTGAATCCTGGACTTAAGAGTTTTTCTGTGCAGTTTTCGGATCCCAACACCTCCTGGAGTCAAAAGCTCCTGTTTCTCACAGGAAGGGGTTTGAGATGGGTCAGAATGTCTAAATGCTACAGTAAAAGTGATAGCCAATTGGGCTAAAGTACAAATCGTGCTCCAATCAACTATTAGCACTTCAAACCACCCTGGGCATTCCTTCTTAAAGTGTCTGCACCTTCCCATACCTGAAGCATTTATTTTCATCCCTTCTTCTCATTGTTTTTCTCTTATCCTTGAGGGTACTTAGGGTCACTAGGACCCAGACCTTCCAGAAAGCATGATTTTGGCCCTTTGTTTCTGCCTCTCTTCAACTCTTCTGACATACAATCTTGAGCTTGTTGAAGCAATGCTAACTTTTTCTCTCCAGGTTTCTATGTTTTGCAAAGTCTTAGAAATGTTTTGCCCACTATGAGTTATAAAATGTAATTTCACCACTCTATGGCCGAGGGGATCCTGCAAATCCACTCCAGAATATTTTCTCATTTGGTCTTTTAACTTACCTAGAAATTTGGCTGAATCTTCATCTTTTCCTTGCTGAACATTAAACACTTTGATACTTTAGGGTCAAGGTCCTGACTCTTAGTCCTCTGGGAATCAGGTATCATATTTCTTGAGCTCCTGACAGGCATTTTAGTTCTTGACCTCAGGACCTGCCAGATATTCTTATTCCCATGCCCATTACACCTCTTGTAATAATTACTCTTTCTTCTCCCAAGAACAGAACACTCAAGATGACAGTAATTAAATCCAATTACAAAGTTGGGATCCCAAGAAGTGTTCTAATTGGTCTACCACCCAAAAAAATGTATTCTAAGAGAAGCTTAAGTTCTTTTTTAATATTCCTTATTTCAGAAGTAGTGAGAGGTGCAATCATGAATCCAATTCTTTCTTCCTAGGGAAATTTCTCTTAGCAGATATATTGGTTGGTGAGAGGTCTCAGAAGGTTGGGGTAATTTCTTTGAGGACCTATGATTGGAGATTCTTGATGTCCCTTTTATGTTGTTCTCTCTGGAGGTTAGTGAGGCATAGATAATTTAATTCTAGAGGCAACATTCACTGAGTCTGATATGGTGTCTATTCTAATAAACAGGTTCTAGACAACTGACAAAGAGAAGGCAGAGTACCTCTGAGAGCTTGGGAGGAGTTAATGGGTCTCTGGTCTGGATTACAGGCTGGGGGTAAACAAGGAAGGGGGTCCTATTTATGTTTTTTCATCCATCTTACTGTTAACCTTATCTTGTTTTTAAAGGGAGTAAAGTTATATGACCTTTCCTCCACCAGAGGGCAAAGTCCATCTCCTCTAGGAGCCAGCTTTTTTAATTTACACATTCAATTAAAAGCTGACAGACCCAGTCCTCATCTGAGCCAAATTGGGTCCAAAAGACTGAAAGTTGAAGGACCAACTTGTGGGTCCAAATAAACCATTTTGACATTTGTGTCTTTCTCTTGCCTTTGATGTAGGCATTGTCTGCCCAGTGTTTAAGCATGAGCCCAAGAGGGCTATCTGGGGGAATTTTAGTTTTAGTTACTTTTGGGGGGGGGGCTTTTTATCCAAATTATTTTCCATCTTCACTTTGTGTGAATGAATTTATCAGAGCTTCACCAGTCCCTTATTCCAATGAAGGCTTCTTATGTTCTAACAGAGGCTCAACATCTACCCCCAACCCCATGAAGGAGGTTTCTTGTATCCTTATTTCAAAAGCTTTATCTAGCTCCAACTGATTCTGTTGAGGGGCAGTGTTATATGTTTGGTTCTTCTTAGCAGGAGGCAAGTTGGCACAAAACCCCTACTGGCAAAGGACTGACAGAAAGTCATATGAAGTCATGCAGGGTACCTACAGATTCGTGGATCAGGTCTCTAGACTCACTCCCTATCAGAGACAGGTCATTCACTTTGATTCAACATCCAGGATGATCCAACTACCAAGTAATATTTTGCCGTCCCCACAGTGCTTCTTACCTTAAGTTATCTTGTCCCTGAGGTGGTTGTCTGGGCCCTCTGAATTGACAAGCAAGCTTTTCCTGGCTTGGATATCTTCACCAGCTCAGGGAGGCACCCAATTCTCTGGGAGCACTGCAAAGGTTCTCTGCGACACCTATCTCCAGGAAAGGGTCTAGGCATCCTCTTGAGTGAGCTAGAGCTCCAAGAAAGCCCCTAAAAGTTGTTAGAGATAAAAATGGGGGTCTCGTAAATTAAGAGGCCACCTTTCAATTAGGATTTCTCTCCAAGGCAAATTTTTCTTCTGCCCATGATTTGTACAAGCTAGAAAGGGAGCACATTGAGTAGAAAACGTGTTAGGCTTTTATTCTAATGCAAGAGTACTGTGTCTTTTCTCCCATTGGCTGGTATCTGACCTCACAGTCTTCACAGTTCCCTGGATTTTAAAAAATTGGGGGGGAAAAGATTTGAATTGCTTGTAGTTATTTCACTCATGTATCTATTGTCTTCCAGTCTCTAGTATTTATGGTGACTTCAGCCTGAATTATTTGTGTGCCTAATGATTCATATAAACTAGTCTATCAGGGACTCCTTGCAGATTACCTAGCCTTTGTCTCAAGGTACAATGAGTAGTTTCTACAGTTCCATAGCACTCAGATTGATGCCATCTGCCCACACTTCCCATAGTTTTACAGGGCAGGTCATGAGAAGTTCTTTCACATCTTTCTTAAAAGCTGTTCTAAACTCAAGCAGTTCAGAGGCAAAATACTTTCTGACAACCCGGATGTCTTGGACTGGGCCATTATTAAGGACCCTGTCATCATGTTGAATAATAATTTCCTTATTTCTATATTAAAGGTTAGACCTGAGAGGTAGCTTGCAATTTTATCTTATCTGTTCTTTGTTTATGATCCTATTCTCCTGGATCCCAAGTTTTTGAATTCTAGAGGAGCTTTTTTTTTTTTTTTTGGTCTTGTTTGTTTGTTTGCTTGTTTGTTTGTTTGTTTGTTTGTTTGAGACAGGGTCTCCCATTAGCTCCAGCTGCCCTGGAGCTCACTATGTAGACCAGGCTGGCCTTGAACTCTCAGAGATCAGCCTGCCTCTGTCTCCCAGGTGCTGGGATTAAAGGAGCAGGCCACCACACCCAGCTCTAGAGGGGCTTTTTAATGTAAATCTAACTTGTACTTTCTTTTCCTTTGAGCCTCCTAGCCTTAAGAAAAGGCAAGCTAGCTCCTCCATCTCATGCTCTCTTTTAGAAAATGTGCGTGCAAAGTCAGAGGCCAGTGTGGGTGGTGATATCCAAACAGCCCTTTGCTTTTGTCATTCTTCCATCACACAAACAAGTTCCCACTGACCAGCCTTCTTGGCTTGAGTTGCATTTATTATTCCCCATAGCTGCAGCCATACAACCACTATGACAGTGTGACAGTACAGCCATACAACAACTATGACCATGTGATGCCACTCTCTCTCTCCATTCCAGTTGCTCTTAGGGATTGAAATCCATTCTATACTCCTTTAAATGTTTTCAAAGTGTCCCCACATTCCTACAGTAGGCACTATTCTTCAAGAACCCTGACATTCTAAAGTACATAAGAGATATCTACCCTGGGATTCCCCCTAAGAACACTCATTTCCTGATGGCTTGTGTTTAGTTACATGCATTACAACCCATATCAAGGCCTATGTAATGGCAACCATAGCAAGAAGGCATGTTACCACACACCACATGAACAAAGAGCCCCATAGCTCCTCCACCTTCATATGGTTCAGCCTCAGTTATATACCTTGCTATCCAAAACCAGAGCTATCCAGTCACTCTTTGCAAACTCATCTTGGGTTCTTCCATGCCCCATGTTGGGCACCAATTTGTTGGGTTAGCTTTTTCTAGGGAAATATGAACAAACATGCATTTATCCCAGACTAGGCACCAATGATCAGCAGACAATTCCACTAAAGTCCAACGTAGCAAACTAATTTGTTTATTGGGCTTTCTTGCAGAGCACAGGTGAGAGGTTCCTTGTAGGCATATGGGTGACTCCAAAACTGCTGTGTTATCACAAAGTTCCCATTTACCATAAATAACTTTGTAGAAGGTGCATCACGGAGTTCCACTTTCAATTAACCTTCTACTTCTTATATAATCTAGCATCTCCCAAAATTATTTGCCTCTGGGGAATTAGAGGAGTACTAGTTGGAATCCAAAGTGACGGTCTCATCCCCTCTCCTCCATCTACTAGGAAATGTCACTATCTACCTTCCCATTACCATAGACCTGGCTATCACTGTATTGTTCTGTTTTAGCTGCCATGACTTCGGGGACAATATAATGACTACTTCAAGATACCGATATGTCAGGCTTGAAGGAAAAAAAGAACCAAACAGCTGCTATGAAAATCATTCCTGGGGCTGGAGAGATGGCCTAGCGGTTAAGAGCACCGACCGCTCTTGCAGAGGACCCGGGTTCGATCCCCAGCACCCACATGGCGGCCGAGAACCGTCTGAAACTCCAATTCCAGGAGAACTCCAGTTCCAGGGGAATCCGACACCCTCTTCTGACCTCAGCAGCATTGCACGACACGGGTGCACAGACTCGCATGCAGACAGTACATTCGTACACATACAGAAATAAAAAAATAGGAAGTTTAATATTTCAAGCAGAAGTTCACCATTTCAGTCAGTTTCTTGCACCTCAGTCTTTCTTTGTTGCTGATTATGGTAGTTGTATATTCCTTCCAATATTGCTTTTCACTTCCAAAATATTGCCATATATGCATTGCCCACATATATCATGGGTTCTAGCATCTTCAGCTTAAGCTTTATTTAAGTCTGAAGATGCCCTATTTCTTTCCTAGAGCAAAGAGTCAAATACTACATTTGTTCTTTTGTATCCTATCCTGAGTAGGTACATACTTCCTCAAGGGAAATTATACCAAAATCTTAAACACCACAGCTATTGTAATATTGGCATAAATATGCTAGATTTAAGTCCTAGGGCTATGCACTCAGGCAAATATATTACTATCAGGGCTCTGACACTCAGCAATGGGATTTTTCTACCCAGGGTGATGTTGGGCCAGGGGATCCAAGGGCCCCACAAAAAATGTTAAAGGACTCCTTGCCTCTAAGGTTGGGATACGCTACCCGGAGGGAGAGGCAATAAGACCTGCTGCCGAAAGACCTGACGTCTAAAACATGGGAGGGGATGTATTGACGGACCCCCACATTGCAAAGTATACAGCATGGCCTGGAATGCCAGAGAGTGTTACCAAAGCCACTAAACAACAATTAAAGCAAATATGGGTCTCCCTGATTCAAGCAAGACTCCCACCGTCAGCACCCCAGCATACACCTCAACCTTGCCTCTGGAAAATTACTGTGCCAGGCAGAGGCAGCCATGTGCCCTGTATATCCCAAATCTAATTGGCTATTGGCTCTCCCTTGGAGAGAAATAAAGGAAAAATAACATGGCTGATGCCCACGCTTCATCTCTACAGGTTAGAGGTTATAAGCCACAGGAAGACCCTGTCATATTAACAGGGGGGAAAAATTGTAATTCATGGAAACATAGTCCAAACCATGTGTCTATGATTAAAAGTAACAACTACCATAAACTATTAGTGCTGATTAAAATACTATATATCTAATTGCTTGTTCTTCATTAGTAGGATCGAAAGGGTTATTCCTGGACAAACTGTCAGCCCATAAAGGAAAGAAAACAGCCAGAATTGACCAGAGTCCAAAGTCAACAGCTCCAGAGAGAAGTGGACTGTTTTTTTAACCTCTCTCATCCACCTGTGCCCCTTTCTAAGCCTAGGGAACAACCCTGCGGAAGAGGGGGCGGGGGATGGACTAGTAGAATGTAAGGGCTGCGATTGGGGTGATGGGTGAAACTACAGCAATGTAGTCACTGGACACTCATTTATCATTGACTTGATTGAACAAAACACCTGTCACCCCCCACTGAGATGGTGGGCTGTAGGTGTTTTTGGGCACAACACCTGCAAATGGTTTTTGCATGATGCTTGTACTCATGGATTATCACTTATAGCTAAAAATGAAAAGAAAAAAAAAACACTGAGAGAAAGATGCAGGACATTTATGGCAGAAATGCATGATCTGGATGGGGGTGTGGGGTGGGGGGAGGGGAAGGGGTAGGGGGGGGGAAGAGGAAAAAGCTGAAATAAGCCAACAAAGGAAAAAAATGTATGGAAATGCACAAAGCAAATTCAAAAATTAATTTAAAAAAAAAAAAAAAAACATTTAAGGCTAGATTTATGTCCATATTGTTAAAGCCATTCCTTTTCCAAAGGCTCTTTAAAAAAATTTTTGAATTCTTTTTGAAGTTGACTTTATTTTTGCATTTAAAAACAAATATAATAAATAAATTTAGTGTTCCCACTACAAAAAAAAAAAAAAAAAAAAAAAAAAAAAAAAAAAAAAAAAAAAAAAAAAAAAAAAAAAAAAAAAAAAAAAAAAAAAAAAAAAAAAAAAAAAAAAAAAAAAAAAAAAAAAAAAAACACACAAATAAAAAAAAAAAAAAAAAAAAAAAAAAATAAAAAAAAAAAAAAAAAAAAAAAAAAAAAAAACTGTTAATAGGGGTACCAGAGAGATGACTCAGTGGTTAAGAGCAATGACTGCTGTTGCAGAGGACTCGGGTCCAATTCCCAGCACCCACGCGATAGCTAAGAACATTCCTGTTCTAGTTCGCTTTTCCATTGCTGTGACAAAACACACTGACCACTACCAACTTGGGGAGGAAAGGGTTTATTCAGCTCACATCCCCTGGGTCACAGTTCATCACTCAGGGAGCCCAAGGTAGGAACTCAGTGCAGGAACCTGGAGGCAGGAGCTGAGGCACAGGCCATGGAGGAATGCTGCTTATTGGCTTGTTCCCCAGGCCCATACCCAGCCTGCTTTCTTATACTGTACATAACAACCTGCCCAGGGGTGGCACCACCCATAGTGGGATGCCCCCCCCATTGCTCAACAATCAAGACAATACTCCACAGACGTGGGCACAGGCCAGTCCAAGGGAGCCAATTCCCCAATTGAGGCTCCCTCAACCCAGGCATGTCAAGTTGACACTAAAGCTATCCAGCACACTTCCTTAACTCCTCTTCTGACCTCCGTGGAACTGCACAACACAGGTGTACTCACATACATGCAGGCAATAATATACTTGTACACATATATATATATAATAACATATTTTTAAAAAAACAAAACTTGGCTTTGAAAAAAAATAAACAAAAATAAGAAATACAACAAAATTGTTTTTTAACAAAACTAATTAAGTAAATAATAAAAAGTATTAATAGGAATGATCCTTTAAATGAGTATAATTCTCTTGCTGGATATAAAATAACTATGCTATTGCAAATATATTTGTATTTAATGATACCTTATAAAAGGCAGCATTAGAGAACTAAAATCTCAGGTATATAGAATATAACATATATATATATGTAAAGCTAAAATTCTTTAAATCATCACTAGATGGTACTGTACAACTGATTCAATGTACTATAATCCTCTTTGGCTTGCTGTTTTCATCTTCAGGCTCTTTCCCCAAATGATTTGTTAACAAATTCAAGTCCAGAGGCTGGAGAGATGGCTCAGTGGTTAAGAGCACTGGCTGCTCTGGTACAGGACCTGGGTTCAATTCCTAGAACACATATGGTGGATAACAACTGTCCTTAGCTCCAGTTCCAGGGGAATCCAATACCCTCTTTTGACCTCTGCAGTCATTGCATGACATTTATTGCCTACATACATTCAGGCAATAAATCCATACATGTAAAATAAAAATAATAAAAATATTTTTAAAAATTAAAAAATAGCCGGGCATATTGACGCACATCTTTAATCCCAGCAGTCGGGAGACAGAGGCAGGCAGATCTTTGTGAGCTCAAGGCCAGCCTGTTCTACATAGCAAGCTCCAGGCCAGCTGGGACTAAAAGGGAGACCCTGTCTCAAAAAGACAAAAAAAATTAAACTCAAGTCCCATTGCAATTATTTATGGACTCTACAACATTGATCAAATAATATTGCACCATGGAGACTTGGACAGGTTACTTATCTTCCCCTGTTTCAGTTTCTTCCTCTATAAGTATTAAACACTTCTGCTGCAGAACCCCAGAGTATAAGCTCTTGATCTGTCAGAATACACCAAGGATACATTTAAGACATAAATTCTCCCTGGGGTGTTTCAAAGTAAATTTGAAACAGCTCACTAGCTAGCTTCCCCTCTACATGTGGAAGCAAGCTGTGACATATGGATGCTGGGAGAAGCAAGACAGGATGCAGCTCTGAGAACACGAAGTTGTAAAGCAGAGACAATGGGGTGAGGCAGCAGGTCCAGGTTCACGCATGGATCCAGGGCTTCCTGGAGTCAATAGCATCTCTGCCCTTCAAGTTGATAATCCATATTTCTTTTCGTTTTTCTTTTTGAGACAGGGTTTCCCTTTAGTCCCAGCTGGCCTGGAGCTCACTGTGTAGACCAGGCAGGCCTTGAACTCACAGATATCCACCTGCCTCTGCCTCTGCCTCTAAGTGCTAGGATTAAAGGCATGCACCACCACACCCCTGGCATCCATATTTCTTTAATCTCATTGACTACCACGGTATCATTCCAATAAGCCCTTTTGCCCAAGTCCTCTGATCTGAAATTTTATTAATACCAGTATTCTCATTGTGTCCATTCAAGAATGTGCTGGATAGCTTTAGTGTCAACTTGATATGCCTGTGTGGAGGCAGCTTTAACTGGGGAATTGCCTCCATTGTATTTTCTTGATTGTTTAGTGATGTGGAGAGTCTAGCCCACTGTAAGTGGTGCTACCCATAGGCAGGTTATTCTGTACTATATAAGAAAGCAAGCTGAGCATGGGCCAGGGGAGCAAGCCATTAAGTAGTGTTCCTCCATGGCCTGTACTTCACCTCCTGCCTCCAGGTTTTTGCACTGAGTTCCCTAAGTGATGAGCTATGACCTGGGAGATGTGAGTTAAATAAGCCCTTTCCTCCCAAAGTTGGTATTGGGCAGAATGTTTTGTCATAGCAATTGAAGTAACCTAGAACAATGAGAGTAGCTGAGCAAATTACATACCTGAGCAACTGACGTCCTTCCCGTGTTGTCTGTTCAAGTTTAACTCCTAGGTATATGATTATGCCAAGAGAGGAAAAGGCCAAAGGAGAGTAAGATCAAAGCTCACTGTGGCTCATTAGGACTAATGGATGTTTTACAGAAATACACCTGCTTAGAAAGGCATGTACTTTGCAAGTGTGATTTCCTATGCAAATCATTGCTTCCGTCTTAAAATTAGATGGCTCAGCCCTCTAGATAGTCCAAAATTGAGAATCTCAATAATTTGAGAAGATGGGTGAAGGATAGAGCTTTGTTCATTTATAAAGGCCTTAATTTGACAATTATAAACTAATAGAGGTAAGTATGTATTTCCCAAGGAGTGTGACAGTCTCAAAAATTCAAAACTAAGAAGTCAATGGCAGAAGATATGTCCTGCTCCAGTTCAGAAACTCAAAGCAAAAAAGCTTAGATCTCTACTCCCTCTAACCTTTTCCCTCTCTTCCTCTCCATTTTTATCTGTCTGCCTTTTTCTCTGGATAAATGTGGGGTCTTGGGTATTCATTGTGTCAGTGAAGCTGGAAGGAAGGAGAATCCTAAAACATGTCCTCTGTTGGAAGAATACAGCCAGAGAAAATCTAAAGATACATTTATTAATGGTGCATTTATTTTTTTTGATTAGGCAGGAACGTATCCTGAACTAATTTGGAGCTAGACTAAAACTTTCATATGTGGATTAGAATGTGTAGCAAAGTACCTCATCCTGTTATGTGAAATGGCAATATAAAAACACAAAAAGTATAAATAGACTTTGAAATCAACCATCTCTAAGACGGAAATAGTTGTTTCCACTCACCCTTTCATCATTGCAATATGGAGGCAGGTGTGCACGTTTGTTGGGTGTGCCTGGCCAGAGGACATTGGGTGTCCTGCTGTATCTTTTTCCACCATGTTCTCTAAACCTGGAGAAGCTTGGTCGGTGGCCAACAAACCCTAGCAATTTGTCTCTGCCCCTCATGGCCCTGGGGTTACAGGAGTGCACAGTCTCACCTGGCTTCTTTTGTGGGTGCTGGAATCAAAACTCAGTTCCTCACACTTGTGCAGCATGAAGTCTTGCCCACCGAACTATTGCTCCGGGCCCTCAAAATGAATTCTTAGTCCTCCTTTCAAATGGACTGCAATAGTGCGGAAAGACAAGAGAAAGGGTTCTTCTACTAGGGAATTTTTTATGCATCAAGCTAACAAGATTTCCTGACCGAGATGGATGGTATGTGAGGAGAAAGATGACCGAGATGGATGGTATGTGAGGAGAAAGATAGAAAAAAAACTATCAGTCATGAATTAACAACTAAGACATGAAGCTTCCCTCACTCTCACCACTACAAAACTATAAAAGATCCCACCCATTATTCACATTTCTGTTTGGCCTGCTCATGTAACATCTTTTGATTTCCATGCTAAATTCATTTTGGCACCCACTGTCTTCTCATCTAGTTAAAAAAAAAAATTGATGACACTCACAATTTGCAAAGCCTTGCACAAGAAACAGAAAAACAAGTCCTTAATCACCTCTCTGGGGAAAGTAATGTGATACTTTTGGGAACATAACAATGTGACCCAAGTATGCAAAGCATTCTGAACAATAAGCTCCTATTCACAAAGAATACCAAATAGGTATGTGAGGATGTGACTATGGACAAGGCACCACTACTCTTGAGAAGCTTCTAGTGTATTCTGAGAGCTCACTAAGTGATACATCATATGGTTGGGGAAGAAAGGAAGGAGGGAAGGAAGGAAAGAAGGAAGGAAGGAAGGAAGGAAGGAAGGAAGGAAGGAAGGAAGAGAGGGAGGTAGAGAGGGAGGGAGGAAGGAAGGAAGGGAGGAAAGAAAGAAAGGGAAGGAAGGAAGGAAGGAAGGAAGGAAGGAAGGAAGGAAGGAAGGAAGGAAGGAAGGAAGGAAGGAAGGAAGGAAGGAAGAGAGGGAGGTAGAGAGGGAGGGAGGGAAGGAGGGAGGGAAGGAGGGAGGGAGGAAATAAGGTTGGTTTAAGTGAAAAAGAGATCATTGTCAGCCAGCTGGAAGTAAATGGGCCAAGCATCCAGTTCTCTCAAGGACAGAGTGGGCTCCAGTATTTTACCATGCTTTTCCTAACCACATGCCTCTCTCCAAAGCGTTTCCTCAACACCTGCATATAATCATCCATCTCTCATTTTCTCTTTTGTGTTTGCTTAGAAGTAGATATCAATTATGTTGTAGAATCTGAATTTGAAATAAGTACTTCATCTTATTTCTTTTAAGCTTTTTAGACAATATTATAAAAGTCACAAAATATATACGTGTTTTTAGGAAATAGGAAGTGGAGGCTATATAGATGGCTCAGAAGGTAACAGCACTGACTGCTCTTGCACAAAACCCAGGTTTGGTTCCCAGCACCCACATGGTGGCTAACAACTATCTGTAATTTCAGTTACAGGGAAGCCAATGCCCTCTTCTGACCTCAGTCCGTTACTTGCATACATGCAGTATGCAAGTACATAGTTAAAACATGTGCACACATAAAATGAAAATAAATAAATAAAATGTAAAGAGAAATGTAAAGTGGGACAGAAAATCTTTCCAAAAGCTCATAAAATGTCCTCCTTTTGGAAAATATTTTTTATAGCCTAAGATAGGAACCCACTGAATGTGCAAGAGAATTAAAGTACTGATTTTAGTTGTGGAACTTTTCATTTTTTTGGTCTTTTTGAGACAGGGTCTCCCTGTAGCCCCAGCTGTCCTGGAACTCACTCTGTAGACCAGGCTGGCCTTGAACCCACAAAGATCCGCCTGCCTCTGCCTCCCAAGTGCTAGGATTAAAGGCGTGTACCACCAAACCAGGCTAGTTGTGGAACTTTAAGCCAGGCACTGGAACTACTTCTAATACTGTGTATTATTGAAATTGGTCATGAAATGAAAGATGAAAAGATCCTATCAGGCATTGTATGATATTTTAATTTCTTCCAGCATATTTCTCATTTGAAACATTATCAAAGACTGAGATCTCTATATTCCTTCAGTAGGAATGAAAATTACACTTGATGTGCAGTCAGAAGCCCCACATTTTGTTCTATACTATTACTAATTTGGCCTTTAATTCAGATTTTAGTACTTTGTCCTATCATTGTATAATACAGATCCTAATCTTGCAATCACTTACCAGTTATGAAAAAAACTAAAAAAAAATAATAATCTGTGGAAACTGTATAAATTTATAAAACATTTTATAAAGGTGGAATATTTTTATTTACCCTCCCTTGCTGTCAAGCAAGTCTTCTTGTTCTGGTAAAAAGTTCTTTGTGGAAATGAGAAATTTCACTTAAGACGGTCAACACCAGTATATTGTTTGATAGTGTTTATATTGTACTTATTCACATTTCAGTCTTATACTTTATAATGCAAAAGGGAAACAAGAAGCCAAATATAAGGCTACAAAAGAAATCATCCAACTGAAAGAAACTGGATCACATATGCACTTACTTAATTAAAATATACAAAATATAGTTATTGAAGTGGTAGACCCAGTGAATCAAGGGAAGTTAAAATAACAAATGAGTAAACACTATGCCAGCCTCAGACCATTATGACTGAATATCTGATACAATAAAATCAAAAGGAAGACAGGTTTATTTTGCTTCATTGCCTCCAAGGTTTCAGTCTGTGGTCGCTTGGTGCAGGTGCTTTGAGCCTGTAGCAGCACAGAGTATCAAAATGGGAATGCAGGCCGGGCGTGGTGACGCACGCCTTTAATCCTAGCACTTGGGAGGCAGAGGCCGGTGAATCTTTGTGAGTTCAAGGCCATCCTGGTCTACAGAGTGAGTTCCAGGACAGCTGGGGCTACAAGGAGACCCTGTCTCGAAAAGACCAAAAAAAAAAAGGGAATGCAGTGCAGAAGAGCCTGCTCACCTCCTGGTGACTGGAAAGCAAAGACAGAGAGGAGGGACCCAAGTCCCAGTAGGACTGTCAAGGGTAGGCCCCAATGACCTAACTTCCCCTTCACTAAGCCCTGCCTCCTAAAGATTCTAATATATAAGAGCACCACAGGCCTGGGACCAAACCTTCAGATCATGGGCTTTTGCCAGACATTAAAGATCCAAACTATAGAAAACAATAGAATTTACAAAAAGTATTTGGATATGTGACAGAGACAAAAATTAACTGATAGCAGGATGCATGCTTGTAATTCCCAAATACTCAAAAAGCTGAGGCAAAAGGATCACAAGTTCAGGGCATCCTGAGCTTCAGAATAAGTTTAAGTCCAGTCTGGACAAGGTAGTGCGGCCTGTCTCAAAATAAATAAAATAAAAAGTAAAGGGTTATGGCTAAGGATGTAACTCAGTGGTAGAGTGTTTGTCCAACTCAATGACCCAGGCTTAATGACCAGTACCATCAAGAAAAGCATCATCTAAGAACAGTTTTTGTATTTGACAATTTAAAAACTAGAAATAAAGTTTTAAAATACATACTGCGCCCTACTGAAACATTTTGAAATGTGTAGGAATCTTCTCTTGCTACAAGCGAGTACAGCACAGTCCTGCTAAGGGAGGGGAGGCATTGGCCGCCTGGAGTCACTGCTGGGGAGCTGACTCCTTGATGCAGACCTCAGCCGGTTATTTTTGTAACCTGACCTAAAAGGTCCTCCCAAACCCAGGTCCTTACCATGGGAACTGGAGTGCTTTTTCGCTGGCCATGTCCACTTACCTATCCAGGAACGGCTGGCCTCTAGACAGGAAGCTGATGGCAGATCTTCAGCCTACACCCACTCACAATTTACTTCACAGTTTGGTGACCTGATTAGCCTCCTTCCAACCCCCATGCTAGAATACCAGGCTGGTAGTCTAATGGACCCCCATCCAGCTCCTAGCACAGGACACTCAAAATTCAGGCCTGCTCCAGCCTATATGCACAAAAGTAATGGATCCGGGGACTCTGGCTTAATGGTAATGGAGAATCCACTTCATTGCATGCTGTGGGCCCCTTTAATAGGTAGAATGACGTCACATCACAGGGCCAATCACAGAACCCACTCTCAAATCCCTGTATGCTGCTGCCCTGTCTAGCATCATGTGCCTGGGTCACGAGTTGCCCCCTCATGGGGCAGGGTCAGAGGAACTTCATGACTTGATTTCCACATTATGCCCTGAGGGATGCTAGCTGAAAACTAGCCCCCTATTCAAACTGGAACTTCCCACAAAAGTGAACAGCTAAAAGCAAAGCCAAAAGAAAAGTACAGCACTGTAACATTCCTTCCAATTAAAATCAAACCAAAAACATTAGGGAATATTTGTAAAGCAAAATAAAATTTAAAATGTTCCTATGAAGAACAATCTAATATAGAGACATTAGTTTCCCTAAATAAGTATAAAATACAGATTACCACAAAAGGATTTTCATGAACTGTGGCAAATTAATTCTAAGGCTCACCTGAAAGAGAAATAATGGACACAAAAATATTTAAATAAATAAGAAGAGATATGCTCTACTAGATGACAGCCTTTAACTCCTGTAGTTATTATTGTTATGCCCTGTATCCAAGACCCTCACAGACCACCAGGAGATGCGACGCTAATGCAAAGGCAGAGAATCTTTTTTTTTTAATTAATTTTATTTATTTCTGTATGTGTATGAATGTACTGTCTGCATGCAAGTTTGTGCACCTGTGTCGTGCAATGCCTTGGAGGTCAGAAGAGGGTGTCGGATTCCCCTGGAACTGGAGTTCTCCTGGAATTGGAGTTTCAGACGGTTCTCGGCCGCCATGTGGGTGCTGGGGATCAAACCCGGGTCCTCTGCAAGAGCGGTCAGTGCTCATCAGCAGGCTCGAGCCCGAGCTGCTCCCATACCTGGCGCAGCGGGACTGGGGAGAGCCCGTACTGTACTCTTTTTAAAGGGAAAAAATCATAAGCAGGGGGGTTTCCACGCCTTGGCATTACGGATTGTTGGGCTTGTATAACTCAGCAAAGGCGTGTGCGGGGGGGGGGGGGGGTAGGCTATGGGTTTGGCGGGCTTGTAAGAGCCCTGAGCGTGGGGGCGAAGGGGGACAGGATTCATGGTATATTTCCTGGAATTGTTGGGATGTCGAAAACATATAGTTCCTGGGATTGTTGGGTTATGTCGAAAACATGCTTATCTGGCCTTTGCACTGACCACCTCAACAGTTATTTCAAAAACATGCTATCCGTGATCCCTACAACATCTTCCTGCAGCTTATTTTTAACTTTTTGGTATAGGTGGCAGTTCCCCTTTTGTCTAGAATGGAGGCTTTGGTGTGGTTAGCAAAATATGCTTTTAACTCATTGCCCTTCATTACATGTAATTGATTTATTATAATTGGTGGTTAAAGAAGCATAGGGTAATGTGCAAATAGATTGCTGCACAGGATAGATATTACAGAGACTCTGTTATCTGTATTAATACTAGAATTACAGTATTAGATAGCTCATACGATAGTTTAGAACAAGCTGGAATTCCTGAGTACAAATCTGATTCTAGACACAGATTGAATGTATCACCTTGAGAAAAATAATCTCATTTAGTCTAAATTCTTAGCGAATTTGGCGAATCCCGCCCAGTTAACCAGTTTCCAGACTTGAGACAGTTACAGAGCCAATTAGGTAGCAATACCTGGAGGTTGGGGAAGGTTCTCCAGCAAGCAGTTATGCTTTTGAATATGTCCATATATGGTATGTTTCTCCTATAGCCAGAAATCATGGGTCCAGGAACCAAGGGGGGAAGTGGGAATGATTCCACTCACTATCACCCTAGTGACCTCAGAGAAAATTTTTGCTTCCTGTACCCACGACCTTGCGTTCTGCTGGTCTAGATGTTTTGGCTCCAATGGGGGAGTGCTTTTGCAGGAGACACAGCAAACGTTCCATTGAACGTGAAGATAAGACTTCCCCTGGCCACTTTGGGCTTCTACTGCCTTTAAGCCAACAGGCAAGGAAGGAATAACAGTAGTATGAGGAGTGATTGCTCAAGACTACCAGGGGGAAATTGGACTTTTTCTCCACAATGGGGGCAAGGAAGATATGTCTGGAAGGCAGGAGATGCTGTAGGGCACCTTCTGGTGCTACCATGTCCTATGATTAAGGTCAATGGAAAACTCCAACAACCCAAACCAGATAGGACAATAAATGGCCCAGACCCTCAGGGATGAAGGTATGGGTCACTCCTCAGGGAAAGAGCCAAGATCTGCAGAGGTGCTTGCTGATGGTGGAGGAAATACAGAATGGGTAGTAGAAGAAGGTAGTCATAAATATCAGCTGAGGCCACAGGACCATTTGCAGAAATGTGGATTATAAAGATATTAACTTTTGTCCTATTTGGTTAAGAATGTGCATAATATCTATATATCTATATATAATCTATCTATATCTATCTATCCTATCTATACATAATATATATATATAAGTGTGGATACTTGTTCCCTTTTTGAATGTGCAACTGAGATATGTGTTAAGTGTTGTCATATTTAGATTATTAGATACTGAAGGACTAAGTTCTTCTCAAGGACATTACCACCTACTCTAAGATATAATGCTTTAGATTGCACATGAGAACTTATAAACATGTTAGGTGGAATTATGACCCTCCATCGTTTGCAATTGACATTAAAGCATAACATAAGGAGAGGCTATTTATTGGGTGTCAATTTGACAAGGGGTGGACTTGTGATGGTTAATCCTGGTGGTCAACTTGACTGGACTAAGAACAAATAAGAGAAAAGGGTCTTCTGAGGGGACCGCCTCAACCGGATGGCCCACCCCAAATGTGGGCGTTACCTTCTGCCAGCAGGCAGTATTTAAGACCACGGCAGAAGGAGCTGGTCCCTGTTCTCCTGCGGCTTGCGTCTCTCATCTGGTGAGTTTTCCTTGCTGCTGTGATCAACCTTTTGGATCCCAGCTGTAACTGAGACCGGCAGATCTCCTGGAATCCATTTGGGCCTTCAGCCTGGATTGGGACTACTGAGACATCCAGCCTTGCAGATCTGAGCAGTTCCCTGGATCTCGTCTCGACCTTTCCAGTGTGGTGCGGCTACTGTTGGAATCCCTGAACTCTGTCACACGAGCAAATCAATAAATGTATATTAGCTATATATATTAATATATATATATATAATATATATATATATCATCCGTTGTTTCTGTTTCTTAGAGAACCCTGACAATAACGGAGGCTTTGGTGTGGTCAGCAAAATAGGTTTTTAACTCATTGCCCTTCATTACACGTAATTGATTTATTATAATTGGTGGTTAAAGAAGCATAGGGTAGTGTGCAAATAGATTGCTGCACAGGATAGATATTATAGAGACTCTGTTATCTGTATTAATACTGGAATTACAGTATTAGATAGCTCAAATGATTGTTTAGAACAAGCTGGAATTCCTGAGTACAAATCTGATTCTAACACAGATTGAATGTATCACCTTGAGAAAAATAATCTCATTTAGTCTAAATTCTTATGTATGTAAAAAGGAGTTAATGATGTAACCACATATTTATATGATTATGTTAATTATTCATTGAGATGTCCTTTCTAAGCTGGATACAAAGCCTAACAGTTATAATATAATGAATGAAAAATGTGTCTGCATATGAATTTGAAATTTTCTTATAACCCATTAAACAGACAGCAGACAGTCTGGGAAAAATTATGACCAGAATATATATATATTATATATATAATATATATATAATATATACGATATAATATAAATATAATAAATACCTAAGAGTCAGTAGGTAAAATGAATCCAATAGAAATCCAACAGGATTTAAAGGGGAATTTAGCAGCCCATATAAGGGCACATATCAGTGATGAACTTAGCAAGAGGACTGGGAGTTCTGTTATCCTTGGCTACAGATTGAAATTCTGTCTCAAGGAAGAGGAAAATATAGGAAAGGAGGAAAAGGAAACAAAGGGAGGGGGGAGGGATGGGAGGAACGGCAGAAAGGAAAAGTCTTTAAAAACAATAGTTGGAGCTAAAGAGATATCTCAGTGGTTAAGAGCACTTACTACTCCTGTAGTGCACTTGGGTCCAATTCCCAGCACCCACATGGCATCTAACAACCACCAGTAACTTCATTTGTAAGGTATCCGTAGCCCTCTTCTGATCTACAGGGGTATCCAACGACATGGGTGCACTTACATAAATGCAGGCAATATACTCGTAGAGATAAAAATAATAAAATATTTAGAAAAACAAAAGAGAGCTTAGTGCAGTGGTACTCTTCTACAATTTCAGCACACAAGATGTAGAAGCAAGAGGATTATGAGCCCGACAAGGTGATGCACATCTTTAATCCCAGCACTCAAGAGGCGGAGGCAGGCAGATATTAAGGTAAATAAAACATGTAGCCAGCCTGGTCTACATAGAGAGTTCCAGGCCAGCTGGGGCAAGAGGGAGACTCTGTTTCAAAAAGATAAAAAAAATCCCCAAAAAGCAAAAATTGAGGACTATGAGTTTGACGACATCCTGTGCTATATAACAAGACCCTCTCCAAATAAATAACCAAATAAATAACTTGGAATAGAGTACTTCCCTAATATGTCCATCCGCCTCCCCCAGTAGCACAGGCTACACACACACACACACACACACACACACACACACACACACACACACATGCACATAGTATCACTAATAATCAGGGAAAGATATATCAAATATAATTCAGGGAAATCAGGGAAAGATATATCAAATAAAGTTATATACTTGTTAAATCTAATTAATATATTGACAAAAAGGAAAAATGAGTCTTTAAATATACTGTTAGGAAAATGAATTAATGACAGCATTGCAGAAATCAAAGGGCAGCTGGCTGGTGGTGATGAATACATGTGATCCCAGAATTCAGATGTGGAGGCAGACTAGAAAGTTCAAATACAAGTTGAGCTATTGCAGAAAAAGCCTTTCTCCAACAACAAAGAAAAAAAATAGTATAAGGGAAAATCTCTATAAAAAAAGGCGATATACATAAATCATTAACTCACTTCTGAATATTCCACAGAATAATAGAGGTGAAAACTTGTATGTACAATTCTTGACATTATTATTTGTTATAAAAGGTTATAAGCTATACAAACGTGTTAAAAATATTGGGATCTTCATAGTATGATACATGAAGTCATACTTGAAGAATAAGTCAAAACCATGTGATTCATAGAAAAAGATATCTCATGGTTTTAAGGTAAATAAAACATGTTGCATGATTAAACACATAACATAATGATATTTTTTTAAATGTCTCTCTATAATCCCAGCTGCCCTAGAACTCACTATGTAAATCAGGCTGGCCTCTATCTCACCTGCCTCTGCCTCCCAAGTGCTTGAATAAAAGGTATCCACCACGACACCCAGATTGACATTTTATTTTGAAATTTTCATATTTGTATCACAAACTCATAAAAAGTCACCAAATTCACCACTGGCCTCTGTTTCCCAAATGCTTGGATTAAAGGCATGCACTACCACATGTAGACTGACATTTTATTTTGAAATCTATATATTTATATCACAAATTCATAAAAAGTCACCAAATACACATTCTAAACATTTTTTGTTTTGGTATTTTTGAGATAGGTTCTCCCTGTAGCCACAGCTGGCCTGGAATCCACTATGTAGACAAGACTGACTTTTATCTCATAGAGATCCATCTGCTCTGCCTCCTGAGTACTGGGATTAAAGGCATGTGCTACCATGCCCAGCCATATACTAAACTCTTAATGATCACTTCTGTGTTGAAAAATGTAGCAAAGAGAGGAGAGGAATGAAAGTGGATTTTAAATTTTACTATAAATATTTCTGTATTTAAAAAATATAATCACACACATAGGTATCATTCATGTAACTAAAATAAATGAACAAGTTAGAGTAGACATTCCTATCCAATGAGGCTCCTTATCACTAAGTCATTTGATATTCTAGTGGCCTACTGAATGCCCAGCCTCACTAATATCTCTAAACATTTTCCCCCAAAGGAACTTCAACTTCCTCTGTAGCAATGATGCACAATAATTCAATGTGGTTCCAGTTTACATTCCAAATCCATTAAGATTATGTAGTATCAGTACTTTCTTAGAAAACACTAATCTATCTCTTAAGAACTTTCAATCTGGGCTCTTGAGGTTCCCCAGTGTGTGAACTTATTTGCCACCAAGCCTGGCCACCTGAATCCCATCACTGGGACCCACATTTTCGAATCAGAGCACTAACTCACAAGTTGTCATCTGACTGCACACATGCTACATACACACAGTTAAGTAAATACATGTGATAAAACACATTTTAAAAGGTTCATTACACTTCTTTCCCATTCCTTTCTGAGGATGTGAGGATTTCAAACAAAACAGCAATCTTGCCAAGACAGATTAAGGTCCCACTCCTCATTTAGGTGCTGCCTGGGCATCAACCATTGTTAAAGTCCGTTACAGATTGTTAAATCAACATGAATTATAAAAAAATATTTTATTTATTTAAATTTATTTTTACATATGATTGTATTGTTTCCATGTATGCAAGTGCACCTGTGTTGTGCAATACCTTCAGAGATCAGAAGAGGGAATGGGATTACCTGGAACTGGAGTTAGGACAGATACTAGTTGCCAGATGGCTTCTGGGAACCAAACCTGGGTCCTCTGTAAGAGCAGCCAGAGCTCTTAACCACAAGCCATCTCTCCAGCCCCAAATCACCATGAATGTTAACTCCTTATTGAAAGCACACCTTCTGATTTTTTTTTCCTGTAAATAAGCAAAGATGTTGGGAGATGGAAAGATTTGATTCCCTCACTGACAGCTAATTTTCCCTAATGGTGTCCTGGCTGCCTTGAGCAACAGATTGTCAGTCAAGCAGTTCTCCAGACTGCCATATGATGGTGACCAGATGCTTTGGACACTCCAAAGAAGCCTTAAGGATACTACTCAACAACTACTTGCTGCTAAAGCACAATTACAGCTCCGGAACATGCAGTCCCAGCTGCCATCGTTTCAGCTTCTGCTGGACTCTGCCTTCACAAGTGTGGTGGTTTGAATGAGTGTCCCGCATAGGCTGTAAGTATTCAGACATTTGTCTCCGGTTGGTGGCACTGTTTTTGGAGGTCTTAGAAGGTGCAGCCATGCTAGAGGAAGTACGTTATTGGGGGCAGGCTTAGTGAGTTTAACAAGCCTCGTGGTCTCCAGTTGCTCTCTCTCTGCTTCCTGTGCTCTTTGCGAGATGTGACCCTCGGCTTGGGGCTCCAGATCCAGCCGCCATGCCTCCCGCCACAGTGGACTCTAATTCTCTGGAACCGTCAAGCGCAAGCTCAAATAAACTTCCTTTTATAAGTTCCTTGGTCATGGTGTTTTATCACAGCAACAGAAAAAGTGACTAATACAGCCTTCACAAGCCAAGGAGAAATCTAGATACCACTGTAGTCACTTCCACCCACAACAGATGAAGAGCACTTGCTTAATGGCCCACCAGAGGGACTCTTGACTAGTGCAAAAGGGACAATGCTATGATTGATGCTAATGCAAGCCTTCCTGTGTGTGAACCTCTGCTGTAATTGCTATACTCTACTGCACATAAACAGGCTGTTCAGTTTACTTTGTGAGCTAGCCAGGAGATGATCTCCTGTTATGTCCCTGAGACAATAGAGATAAAGGTCTCAGTACCTGAGATTTTCAGGAGAGCTGGAATTCTAGAGGCAGTAACTGATGCTGCTCAGAGATATCTGCCACTGTCGCTGGCTACTATCAGAAACTGGGGCAGACCTGATGACAAAGGCCTGAAATCCTAGTACTTGTGAAGCATCAGCAAGATTGCAAGTTCAAGGTCATCTTGGCCTACAAAGTAAGACCATGTCTGAAACAAGCCAAAGTTTATCAAAGCTGCCATGTATCCATGTACCAACACTGGAAGAGCATCTCCCTGCATACCCATGAATCCTATACCAGTAGAGCAAAAGGACCCTAGCCAGCTGGCTAGTAACACTGCTACTACAAGAAGTTGTAAACAATCAAAACAATGTAAACAATCAAAATGCGTACAACAAGAGAAGCAAACTTTAATTAAGTTGTTAAATTAACCATTCCTGGCTATTTCACAATTCTGAAATTTAGATACAAAAATATCCTAATACACACAACCTAAATAAATCAGTAGGTGGTATTTCCTCTGATCAAATCCCTAGGGTCTAGGACTTAAGTTTCACCTTCATGTTTAGTTTTCTCTGTTTTCTCTCCCTCCTTCCCTCCATACTTCCCTCCCTTCCTTCCTTCTTCCCTCCATCCCTTTGTTTCATTCTTCCTTCTTCTTCTTCCTGCTCTGTGTAAACAAGAACTGGAGAAACCCAGACGTGTGTGCCCAGGCGATGCTGGCTTTCTCACTGAGTCACAGGACCCTCTTCCTGAACATCTCTGTTCAGAGCTCTTTACTTAGCACCGTGCTGTATGTACTCCTTGGGCATGCAGTGGTTGTATCAACTCCACCTCAGAGTCTGAATTCATACTTCAGGTACATTTCACTATGTTACCAGAGAGTGTTCAACTGCTTTCCTTTCTCGTGTAGCATAACCCTCATGGGTAGTGAGAATACTGAGGTTCTTTGGATCTCCCACCAAGTCTGATCTTCAGGATAAGGATTTAATGTGGATTGCTCCATAACTTGTTCGAACTGTGTCAGAGTTTTAAATCGTGTTACACCATACCATGGTTACCTGTCATACACAGGCATATTTACTTTCCATCTGATAATTCCTGATCAGATTCCAGCTAGTCATCTTAATGGCTCTCTATGCTATTGACTATTGTTTAATTCATATTTGGTTTTTGGTTCAAAGACAGAGCAACATTTTACCTGAGACTGAAGTGTCTGTTCATTGTTTGTAAATCTCAGCACCACAGACCTATTTTTAACAGTCTTAATTTTGTTTTGGAAGACCATGAAGGCTTCATGTTCTCCATTTGGACTGGTACAACTTTTCTTATCACTGAGCTTAAGCTAACACCTGGCTCAGATCTAGTGGTGTTACTTGTGCAGCCCCAGAACTTTGCCAGGGATACCCAATGTTGATCCATAATGGTAGTGTTTAGAATTTCATAAGAACTACTAGAAAACAGATGTCCTTATTCTCCTGGATTTGCTAACTCTGGTCAGGTAAGCAGTTCCCTTCAAATCAAGAGTTTGCTTGAGATGGAAGCCAACACAAAAGAACTATAGATTATGCAAGGAAAAGTCAAATGGAGATCATTGCTGAGCACTGAAATCCAGCTGCATCGCCTGTGCCTAAAGCCCACTCTCAGTCGCCCTGAAGCACCTTATCCCTGCACTCAGAAGAAAACTACTAGTCTTCTCGAAAATCGACTACATACTGGGACACAGAAAAAACTCAACAAATACAAAAAGACTGAACAGGTTCTAGAACTAAGCTACCACTTATTTTCAGACTTAGGAATTTTTAGTATATGGGTGGAGGTATGTATGCATATATTAGAGTAATATAAGATCAAAAGAATGAGGAAAAAACTAGAATGTCATGACAATATGTCTAACCACAGTATTTATTTTATGGGAATGCTTGTTAGAATTTCTTAGACAAGGCTTCTTGAGCGTTTGTCCAAACATTTTCTAAAATATTACACAGTAGTTCAAATTATCAGGCTGGTGTAGCTTAATGACCATACTTAATGCCCATACCAATTTGGCTGAGGGACCTAAAGGATAACTTTGTTCCTTGCCCTTGAAGGTCAAGAAAGTCCCAGGGGACTATGAATGGGGGCATCTCTTGAAATGGCCTGCAAATGTGAGTCACCAGTCTTCCTATGCAGGGAGGTCTTGGAGATCCACTAATAGGACTTCAGCCAGTGCCTAGTCTATAAAGAGGAAAGACTGCTCATGCTTCAAAAAGGGAAGCCTGGTCTACCAAGACCTGACTTTGTCCTCAAGTGGATGGAACTGGCAAATGAAAAGCCAAAAGGAGCCAGGGGCTCCCTCTCCCCCTCCAAAACCTGAGTGAGCCCTGAGGACCAGATCCTCAACTGATCTTGAGGAAACAAAAACCTTGTTTAATCTGGGCTATGTGGCCTTAAACATCTAAAAGGAAAGTATAACAAGAAATAAATTAGTAAGGCCTGAGAAATTGTACTTCAAGCATAAAACTTGAGATCTCAGTAAAAAGAAAAAAGTCAAAGAGAAAGAGTGAGAGAGAGAGAGAGAAAGAGAGAGAGAGAGAGAGAGAGAGAGAGAGAGAGAGAGAGAGAAAGAGAGAGCACAATTGTTTTGCCTGTATTACTGGCAAGTGCAGCTACCTTGTGGCTGCCACTGCTTTTGCCATCCTTCAAAGACATGAGACACAGCTTTTCAACCTTCCAATATGGACCGAAGACTCATGTCTCCCCAAGAATCCTCCAAACCTTCAGTGCCAGATGGGGACTGCTGAGACATCCAGCTTGGGGACTGAGATACTACTGAGGTTTCAGTGTCTTCAGAGGATAGTCTGCCATTGTTGGACTACCCAGGCTGTATCACGGAGGAGACCAGTACAGGAAGATCAAGACAGGACATGGTGCTTACTGGACCTCATTTGTTGACCATGGGAAGGGAAAACCCCAGTGGGGAACACAAGGGTAGAACTGATGGTTGTTTGGAAACATGACATCTTTCAGCCTAATAAAGAAAAAAAATCATAATTTGAAGATGCTAAAAACCTATGATATATGTGGCATGCATATGTGCATATTTTGGAGTGATGCAAATTGGACAGAATAACAACAACAATGGCAGAAGGACTGGGTCAAAGAATTGACTGAAGCAGTGAACCTCTGCTCAAAACAGTAAACTTCTGCATCGAAAATTTTAAAAGAGACTGAGAAAAAGATGAGAGACATGTTTGGCAGAATGCATGAGCTCTGGTGTGGTGGGGCAAGCAAGGAAGGGGACACGGATCTAGATTTGATTGGAAATTTTGTATGAAATACCCAAAGCTTCAATAAAAATTGGCTTTGGAAAAAAAACTATTAGTCAGAATTTTATTCTAATTTCCTTATTATTTTCTGGTGTTTTCCTGGTCTTTTTGACACAGGGTCTCCCTGTGGCCCCAGGTGTCCTGGAACTCCCTATGTAGAGTAGGCTGGCCTTGAACTCACAGATATCCACCTGCCTCTGCCTCCCAAGTGCTGAGATTAAAGGCATGCTCCACCACACCCAGCCTGGTATACTTTTTACACATGTATCCTTGCTAATATATTGCTTAGCTTCCTATGTGTAAATTCTTAAGAACTATGTTTTGTGAGTTACTGTTTTTTGCTTAGCATTATATTCTTGAGAACCAGCCATGTTGTTTACAGCTATAGTACATTATTTCCAATCCTCTAGTCTAATGTTAGGTAAATAGATTACAATTTTATTGATTATATAACTTTGATGTTTTTCATATTATTTCAAACACATATCCTGATAAATAGTAAAGAAACTCTACTAGAGGTTAGAAACTAGTGCTTTCAATATTTCTGCATAAAACTACACTGTCTATAAAGGTGACTGCACATCTTATTAATTACCCAAAACTTTTTATTGCTCTATATCTCTTTCAACACTGAGTTTGATCATACCTTTAAAATAATTTTTAAAGCACAGTAAAAGTGACAGGAAAATTTATTCTCCTAATCTTCTTCAACAATTTTAAAGTTCTACATTCCACATTAAGCCACAAATCAACTGTTTAGGACTTTTTGTAGTTTTTAAATACAGGGTATAACTTGTCAGCCTAGGCTGGCCTGGTACTCCTCTAGCCTACTCTGGTCTTGAATTCATGGCAATCCTCCAGCATTAAACTTAAAAGTGCTGAGGTTGAAGACATATAACACCACACTATCTTAGACAGTTACATAGGGAACCAATTTCTTTCATTTTTGTGAACTTAACACCATTTATTGAACAATCCATTGTTTGCTATTTATTCCTGATAATTACTGTTTCTTTTGTTTCTCTACTGCTAAGACAATAAGATGATAAACACTCTTTAAATATCAATATCTGGTAGGTCATGTACATCCACATTATGTTCTACTTATACTTTACCTGAAATAATTTACATGTAAAGTTAAGAGCCTGATAGTAAAAGTTTACAAAATAAGCCCATAGGATTTTGACTGGTAGCCTTTAAAGCTATAACTCAATTGGGAGAAAACTGATGCATTCATTACTATTGTAATTTGAATGTCAAATGCCCCCATTGACTTGGTTTGAACCCTGATTTCCAGCTGGTGATGTTGTTTGGGGAAATTGTGGAACCTTTAGGAGGTGGAGCCTGGCTGAAGGAAGTGGTTCACTTGGAGCAGGCCTTTAGTTTTTATAGCATAGCCCCATGTCCTGTCCATTTTCTCCTTCTTGATCTACCAAAATACAAGTGAGCAATCTCACTCTTTTTTGTTTGTTTGTTTGTTTGTTTGTTTGAGACAGGGTCTCCCTTTAGTCTCAGCTGGCCTAGAGCTTGCTATGTAGACAAGGCTGGCCTCTGCCTCCTGAGTGCTGGGATTAAAGTCACCCACCTAACCACGCCCAGCCTAAAACAGTTCTTAGCCACCATGTAGGTGCTGGGAATTGAACCTGAGGCCTCTACAAGAGCAGTCAGTGCTTTTAACTGCTGAGCCATCTCTCCAGCCTCATCAACCTCACTCTTACTACCATAGCCATAAGCTGCTCCCACAACTCTATCTTCCCCACCGTAATAGACTGTACCCTCAAATTGTGAGCCAAAATAAAGCCTTCCTCCCTAAAATTGCCACTACTAGATATTTTATCATATTGTCATTGTGTGGCAGTTTCCTCCTAGTTGATGTGGGAGTGAGCTTTATGTAGCCTTGTAACAAAAAAAGTTAATTTTTTTGTCTTTTTGAGACAGGGTCTCCCTGTATCCACAGCTGGCCTGGAAATTGCTATGTAGACCAGGCTGCCCTCAATCGCACAGAGATCCACCTGTCTCTGCCTCCCAAGTGATAAGATTAAAGGTGTACACCACCAGTCCCAGCTCAAAAAGTTAATTTTATGTTTGAAATCATTTAATATTATCTCAGCTTTTTAAAATATAGACAAATTTACCAGCCTTGAGCTTCTCTTCTAACTTAGATAAATTGCCTTAATCCCTCATGATCCTTCCTTCCCTTGATCCAGAATAATGAATGTTTTGAATATCAAGCACTGTAAGCAGTGAGTATTCATTAAAGTAACAGATTATCCCATTTATGTAGCAAACAGCAGATGGCCTTATCTGTTTGTGGTTGTGGGTGCTGTTCTGAGTCAGTAATGGTTAGAAAGGGAAAATCCTGTCTTTTCTTCCCCATTTCATGTTGGATATACTGTTTAATAAAGAGAGAGAGAGAGAGAGAGAGAGAGAGAGAGAGAGAGAGAGAGAGAGAAAGGCCTTTACTCAGTAACAAGTTGACTGGCATAAATGGGTGTTAAGAGCCCAGCTGTCTTTCTTTAGACATTGCTGTAATTTGGCTTCACAGCACCTCAGTTGAAGCACTCCATTTTGAAGGAAGGCTCACAAGACTCAGGTAGTAAACAAATTTCACGTTTTGAAAGCTGATTCATACAAGATTCATAAGGTTATAAAAGCAGTCAGTACCTAGTGGGGAGGAGACTGACCAGCTGAGCTGACACAGGTAGACTCTGATCTCCAGAGGTGCCTACAAATCATTCAGAGACCTCCAAGTCTCTAGTTTTTGTAACTCATCCCCAGTGCTGAGGTTGGCTTTCAGTGATTCAGCTACCTTTGTCCCTCTAAGTAATCCCTTGCTCATTCTTCTGAAAAGTGACCCCAATAAACTCAATGGTTCACCAAATTTAACTTTAGTGGTATCATTACTTAGCTGTGTCATCAGTCTCCCTTCTGGGGTCAGTAGACATTTTCTCACATCTTGCTAGGGATAGTGTCATGCCACACACTTGGCATCCCAACAGAAACTAAAGATAAGTTGGGGAGGAGGGTTTAATGGTCCTTGCAATGAGTCTGAAGAGACGCCACTAAGGCCTATCTGTCTGAGGGTATAACAGCTACAGGGGCAATCCTGACATGGTTACTTTCCTCCTGTGGTGTGGGATGGTGCGCTTCCTTGCTCGAGTGGTGGCTGCACGCTCCCTGTGGTATGTAATAGGCCATGCTGCCAAGTCTGAGCTGTCCATTATATATCTGTGGAGGGAATTCCAGGGCAAGCATCTTCCTCTACTTGGAATAGAGTGGCATGCATCCTTGATGAGTGGAGATGACCTCATAAGAATGGAAAGAAATACCCCTCCCAAACATTTGATGGATTAAAACATGAAAACAAACCCTAAAAGTAAGAACATTCCCAAGGAGCCAAAAGACAGGTAAAAAATCTCAATGCCCAGGGTGGGCTGCCCCCTTAAGTATTGTTAGGGAACAACAAAGCCTCCCCAAATAATAAAGTCTTTTGCTGGTGGTTGCATGTCAGAACTAAACAGTAAGTCCCTATTCCTTTGACTTCAACTCATGGACATATCAAGTATCAAGCTAGGACTGAACTGGAATGCCCCTTTCTGCTGCTTTCTGCTGGGGTAGAAGATACCATCCAGTTTGCTGGAGGAAAATTGTCACCACCATTTAGACTTCAGATGTTGCATACTACAGTACCAACATGACAGGCAAGAGGTGTGCACAGGTTTAATAGGGACATGGGTTGTTTGGGGTATAACCAAGTGCTTTATGATTGGATTTAAGGCCCACCCCACCAGAAGAAATTCATGTCTGGTACTGTAAGGACAAAATCCTTATAGCTGGTAGAAAAGAAGTCCCAGTGGGGTAATAAGTCCCATTTTTTTGTTAAATGGACATGATATGGCTATCTAACTGCCTTCTAAACATGTATACATCATCCCATAGATTGCAGTTGATAGCTTTAACTGAGGAAAACATTTACAAATGATCACATACCAGACACCATAACCACCAGTAAAGCTCCCGGGGACAAGAGACAGTTCCTGTAGCATGGTGGCTGTGGTGGTTTGAATGAGTGTCCCCCATAGGCTTTAAGTATTCAGACATTTTGTCTCCAGTTGGTGGCACTGTTTTTGGAGGTCTTAGAAGGTGTGGCTATGCTAGAGGAATTTTGTCACTGGGGGCAGACTTAGTGAGTTTAACAATCCTTGTGGTCTCCAGTCACTCTCTCTGCTTCTTGTGCTCATTGTGAGATGTGACCCTCGGCTTGCTGCTCCAGCTCCAGCCGCCATGCCTCCCGCCACAATGGACTCTAATTTCCTGGAACCATCAATCGTAAGCTCAAATAAACTCTTCCTTTTATAAGTTCCCTTGGTCATGGTGTTTTATCACAGCAACAGAAAAGTGACTAATACAGTGGCTCACATCTATAGCATCTTCTCAAAGACCTAGGAAACATCCCAAAAGAGAGGACAAAAAAGATCTGTGAGTCAAAGAAAGGGGTAGAATGTTGTGTTGCAATTTCTTCTGAATTGAAACATCTCAGAGAGAAGTTTCTGAACACTCAAAATTTCTAAATAGATGCTCCTTAAAACTCAGAAAATAAACAACTCACAAGCCTCAGAAAGTCTCCAAAATCTACCAGATTTACAGGGCCCCTTCTTTGTAAATATAAGGTTGTATAAGCAGTAAAGACCGTGGAGTGGGAGACTCTCACCTGTTGGGCTGCCTGAAAATCATGGACTCCAGCTTTCACTTATATTGGGGTGGGCTTTCAGTGATGCAGCTGCCTTTGAGGTGTCCTTGCTCCTGTAGGTAACCCTTAATCCCTGCACCTGTAAGCAATCCCTCTGAATAGTTTTGTAAGTAAGCTCAATAAAGGTTATTCACTGGTTCACTAAGTTAAACTTCAGTGGCATCATTACTTTGGCCTGTTACAGGTTCCCTATGAAAAGACATTTGTTGACATCTCACAGAACAGTGACACACAGCAACAATAAGTAAATAGGACAGAATCTGACTCCTGCCAACATCTATTACCATCACTCTCTTAATTGACTTGACACTGTTTAATTTTTCTGAATAAGAAATTGTACTTTGTTCAAAATGTATGATATGTTTATTGATAAATATGATATTTATTTTGTAGCCATGATTATTTCTTTTAAAATTATATTTTGTTTGCTAATGTAAAGAACTTTTTAATAAGATGATATATTTATTATACAGCAGTATTTTTGAACTTTAATGTCAACGACTTATTTGTAGATTATTTAGTGTCTATAAAATGATGATCATTCCATTACAGTTTTAAATTTATTACTTCTTTCATTGTGTCTCTATAAAAATGTCAATAAAATATTAGATAAAAGTGTTATTAGGACTCTATGATTTGATTCTGATTTTAAATTTACTATTTCTAGTCAATAATTATGGATTTTAACATATCAAGATAAAAGTTCTCATTCACTTTTAATTTAGTAACTATCAATTCATATTATTTTATCCAGTATTATACCACAGGGTTTAGATATAAGCCAGTAAAATAAATCTAAGATGAAAAGATTGAAAAGGAAGAAATTAATATCATTATTTTCACATAATTATCTACTTCACCATTATCTGCAGAAATAATAAATAAATAAAGTGTGCTGGTATGGGATCATTAAAGACCAGTCCAAGGTGATTCTATAAACTAGCACAAGCAGAAAACAAACATGCTTAAAAAGACCTCTTTGGCTGGGCATGGTGATGCATGCCTTTAATCCCAGCTGAGGCAGACGGATCTCTGTGAGCTTGGTCTACAGAGTGAGCTCCAGACTAAAGGGAGACCCTGTCTCAAAAATACCAAAAAAAGACTTCTTTGACAACACAAATATCAAATGTCTAAGAAAAGAATCTGGCAAAAATTGCCAGATTTTGTGGTGGATTTTTTATTGAGATTCATATACACAGTGCGATTAAATAAAAAGCATAACATGCAATTATATAGGGGAACTCAATATCATATAATAGAAATAATAATTTGTCTAATTGGTATATGTGAGATTTCAGAGAGAATACTGATAAAGAGAATTCATTACCAGTATTGGAAGTAAAACTCACAATGCATGGTATTTATCAAGGTTGAAATATTACGATTATACTTGTACATGAAAAACACAAGCTGACATGTCAACATCACTAATCATTAAGGAAATGCAAATCAAAACCACTTTAAGATATCATCTCACTCCAATAAGACTGGCTAGGATCAAGAAAACAAATGATACCAAGTGCTGGAGAGGCTGTTGGGAAAGGGGAACACTCATCCACTGCTGGTGGGAATGTAAACTCGTACAGCCACTATGGAAAGCAGTGTGGAGAACCCTTGGAAGACTTGGAATGAACTTGCCACCTGATCCAGCCATACCACTCCTAGGCATGTACCCTCAAGACTCACCCCACCCCAGAGATACATGCACGGCCATGTTTATTTCAGCTCTCTTCACAATAGCAAGGAGCTGGAACCAACCCAAATGCCCCTCAACTGACGAGTGGAGAGAGAAAATGTGGTACATCTACACAATGGAGTTCTATGCAGCAGTAAAGAAAGATGACATCATGAGCTTTGCAGGAAAATGGCTGGAGCTAGAGGACATCATGCTGAGTGAAGTAACACAGTCCCAGAAAAACAAAGGATGAATGGTATCCCTCATCTGTGGATGCTAGTGCCAATTACCTAGTAAGTATTTCTTGTGCTCAGCCCCTTGAGCTTTGGTACAAGCAGTTGGGCATGATGCATATTGAAAACAACAACAACAGCAACAACAACAACAACAGAAAGGACTGCATCAAAGAACTGACTGAAACAGTGAACTTCTGCTCAAAACAGTCAACTTCCACATGGAAAATATTGAGAAAGACTGAGAAAGAGATGAAAAGCATGTTTGGCAGATTGCACGAGCTCTGGTGGGGTGGGGAGATAGGGTGGGGGACACTGGTCTAGATTTGATAATCTTGTACAAAATAGATATTAAAAAAAAGAAAGGCTACTGATATTTGTAGATTAATTTTATAACCTGACACTTTACTGTTAATCAATTCTAGGAGTTTTCTCCTAGTAGAATTTTTGGTATCTCTTAGGTATAATATCCTATCATCTTCAAAGACATATAATCTGACCTCTTCTTTTCTAATTAATACTCCTTTAATTTCCTTCTCTTGTCTTTTGCTCTAGCAAGAGTTTAAAGCATTATATTAAAAAGGAGTGGAGACAGTGGGTAGCCTTACCTGGTTCCTGATTTTCAGAGGCATGCTTCTAATTTTTCTCCATTAAGAATGATGTTGACTGTGGGTTTATTGTATACAGCCTTAATAATGTTGAAGTATGTTGCCTTCGGTCCAATTCTCTCTAGGACTTTGAACATAAATCCATATTGAATTTTATCAAAGGCTTTTTCTGGATCTATTGAGATGACAATGTCATTTTTATTTTTGACTCTTTTCATGTCCCATTTATGACATTTATTGACTTATGTATATCGAACCATCCCCGCATGTCTGGAATAAAGCTGATTTGATCATGGTGGTAGATGATCTTTCTGATATGTGTATATATGTGGTTTGCAAGTATTTTGTTAAGAATTTTTGCATCTGTGTTCATTGAAGATATGGGTCTATGGTTTCCTTTGATGTTTGTATTTTTTCCTGGTTTGGCTATTAGAATGATGCTGGTGTCATAGAAGGAATTTGAAAGTTTCCCCTCTGTTTCTATATTTTGAATAACTTAAACAGTATTGGTTCTAGATCTTCTTTTAATGTCTGGTAGAATTCTACTGTAAATCCATCTGGGCTTGGACCTTTTTGTGAGGAGGTTTTATATTACTGTTTCAATTTCTTTATATGGTCTGTTTATGCTGTTGATCTCTTCTTGGTTTATAGCATACTACAATGCAACCTTTATACCTAAGGTTCACAGAACATAGATCAAGGGGTAAAGAAGCACTAATGAAGCTCTCAGTTCTCATTAATGAAGCTCCCTGGTACAACAGAAGCCCAGGAACACAAAAGGACACAGATGGCAAAAGACAGAGTAAGAGTCTCCATAGTGTGAGTCCTTGGACAGGACTCCTATGTTAAACTTCACCCACCCAGAGCTCCAGGACCATTGTAGAAGAAAGGGCAGAAAGGTTTAAGAGCCAGGAGAGAGGGGCAGGACCATATGAAATAGAGTCCTACAAGCTCCTGAGACATTTCTCACATGAACCTACAGCAATGGTGTCAGCATGCACAAAACCTATACAAACTCAAACAGATGAAATCCCAGAACAGAACTTTGGAAATGGGGAGCAGACCCCCAATCTTAGCTGAAGACTTATTGGCAGCTGATTACTGCTGAATGAGGAAAAAGTGATCCTGAAAAAAGGAAGGTCTCTGTATATGCTTAGCAGACTCCAGTTGATGAACTTGCACTGAGGAATGTCTGAAGATACTAACTCGACACAATAGGCCTTAACGCAAATGATAGAATGTATGTATGAGTTCCTGGGGGGGAGTTTATAGGAGGCTGCCAGTGCAGAAGGGGGTACAATGATGATTATAACCAGATAAAGTAAAAATACACTTGTAATTTTTAATTAAGATGCATTAATTATTGATGAGTGCTTAAAGATACAAGGGAATCCAGAGGACATGAGACAGACTATAGAAAATTGAGTAATTCAAAATTAATAATTTGCTAATATTAGAGGAATACTTAATGGGTGAACTTATGTATGTATAGCAATTATACAACACTGGCTTTTTGAAAACTTCCATTAAGATTAAGCTAGAACTGAAACGGAGGCTGAGTTGATATCATGAATTTATCCATATTTTGGCTCTGATGAATGGCTGGCCACACATTGTGTTGAACTACTGAAATTAAAAATTTATAGACATATACAGAAGTGATGTAATATTTGATTATGTAAGATTCAACTGAAATATGCACATTGCAAAAGCATTTGTGGTAAAGTAGCAGTGTGTACTCTTAATTCAAAATATGGAATAAATCAATAGATTCACTCATAATGTTAAATTGTAACGTAAATACACTGTTGCTGCATGCATGTAATCCAGACTTTGGGATGGTGGGGCAGGCAAATCATGAGTTTTAGACTATTCTGGACTACATTTTGAGACTCTCTCTTAACAGACAACAACAAAACAAATAAGCAACAATAAAATGTGATATTTAGCTAGGCATCGTGGCCCAGCCACAATCCCAACACTTGGAAGATAAAGGAAGGAAGATCAGGAGTTCAAGGTCATTCATTCTCCACTGCATAACATGTTCAAGGTCAGCCCGGACTATATGAAACTTGGTCTCAAGAAAAAATATTAAGGAAAATGTGTGTATTAAGTCTGAGAGACATTAGATGAGCCTTTATTAAGATGTCTGAAACTGGGCTAAATTTATTGTATAATATGATTTGGGTAGCCTACTTAGAGATGAAAAGATGAATCATGGTGTTTACAGCCCAAGGAGACTATGATTCATTATTATCTAAAGTATGATCCAGAGAACAAATGTGTATAACTGTATACATATGCCAGTAAAGGCCAGAACAATGACATATTTCAAAGTTAAATTATTGCTGAAAGAAAAATAGATCCAGAAATACCAGTTTCTTTCTGTTAGGTCTCTCCTAATGATTTTGCATATAGTGAGTGATTAGCTAATATGTATGTATACAACTCTCTCCTAGAGCTAATAGGGGACAAAAGAATTTTATCTTAAGATCCTTCCATCTAGATGGACAATTATAGAATATATAGTCTAAATTATAAAATAATCTAAGAAGTCTGTGCTTTGTCACTGTGGCATTAATTAATTTTTAAATTCTATTTATTTTTTATGTGTATGAATGTACAGTCTGCATGTAGGTTTGTGCATCTGTGTCGTGCAATGCCCCAGAGGTCAGAAGAGGGTGTCAGATTCCCCTGGAACTGGAGTTAAAGACAGTCCTCAGCCGCCATGTGGGCGCTCTTAACCTCCAGGCCATCTCTCCAGCCCGGCATTAATTAATTTTATAGAGATTCAGGAATGGCAAAACTTGGTTAAAGAAATATACTAATATTAATAGTAAAAACAACAGCTAATATTTCCTGGAAGCTTACAGTATCATACACATTGTGGTCATCATGGATCACTAGCTATAAGAACTATGTTTCATACATTGTGATAAGGACTTCCTTCAACATTACACAAAAATATAATGATCAAGACTGAAAAGGCTCAGACAGAAGCCAGCTTGCAGGCATGAGGACCTGAATTCAAATCCCCTAATCCACATAATCAGTGTTGGCGAGGTGGAAACAGGAGAAGCCCTTGAGCTGGCTGGCCAGATAAGCTAAATCCATAATCTCCAGGGGCTGTGAGATACCCTGTCTCAAAAAAGTAAGGTAGAGAGTGTTTGAGGAATACCCAACTTAAACCTCTGACTCCATATGCACATGCACACATGCATCCGTATGTACATGCACCCAAATACCCACATGCACACATATAAACAGTGTGCACATATATACACAAATACTATACCAGTATGTGTGGCATATGTGCATAATAATAAATAGATACAGAGATCAGGGATTTCCCAAGACCACCTGAAGCACAGGTAGGAGCTGGGCACTTCAGCCAGGCAAATTGTTTGGTTTGATTCAATCGTCTTTCGTTTGATTGTCTTGTGTGGCTGTGGGGGTTGAAAAATGGAACAAAACTGAAGATCCAAACATGAGCAAATACAATTTCAGCCACCCCATATTTGACAAGGGGGCCAAGAGGACACAATGGAGGAAAGACATCATCTTCAGCAAGTGGTGTTGGCAAAACTGGATCACCACTTGTAGAAGAATGAAATTAAACCCCTACCTCTTGCCCTGTACAAAAGTCAACTCCAGATGGATTAAAGAACTCAATGTGAAATCCCAAACTCTGAAGGCAATAGAAGAAAAAATTCACAGCAGCTTACAAGACATAGGTGTAGGAAAAAAAAAAAAAAACTTCCTAAATCAGACAGCAGCTGCTCAAGAATTAAGGTCGACAATCAACAAATGGGACCTCATTAAACTCAAAGGCTTCTGTACATCAAAAGAAACAATCAAGGAAGTGAAGAGAAAACCCACAGAGTGGGAGGAAATCTTCACTGCAGATACATCTGACAAAGCATTGATTTCCAGAATATATAAACTACTCAAAAAACAAAGAAGAAAACAAATGACCTACTCAACTGATGGATTAAAGAGCTGAAAAGAGACTTCACAAATGAGGAATTAGAGATGGCTGAGAAACATCTTAAAAAGTGTTCAATGTCACTAATAATTAAGGAAATGCAAATTAAAACCACTTTAAGATATCATCTTACTCCAATAAGACTGGCTAGGATCAAGAAAACAAATGATACCAAGTGCTGGAGAGGCTATGGGGAAAGGGGAACACTCATCCACTGCTGGTGGGAATGTAAATTCGTACAGCCACTATGGAAAGCAGTGTGGAGAAACCACTTGGAATGACTTTGGAATGAAGTTGCCCACCTGACCAGCCATACCACCCTGGGTATGTATCCATAAGATTCATCTTACCGGCAGAGATGCATGCACAACCATTTTATTTCGGCTTCTTTACAATAGCAAAGGAGCTGGAACCAACCCAAGTGCCCCTCAACTGATGAGTGGATGAGAAAATGTGTACATCTACACAATGGTTTTCCTGTCAGTGGTAAAGAAAGATGACATAATTGACTTTGAACAGGAAAATGTGGAGCTAGAAGTTATCATGCTGAGTGAAGTAATACAGTCCCAAAAAAAACAAACGATGAATGGTATCCCTCATCTGTGGATGCTAGCACCAATTACCTAATTGTATGGCAAACTGAGCAATGTCAATGTGATCTGAAAACAACTGTGCTCTTATATCATAGAATCACATAAAAAATAAAGAAAAAAACAAATAAAGAAAAAAAATAATAAATGGATACATTTTTCAAAGTTTGAAAGTCAGAAAATTTAGCTAAATGCTATATTATTCAGGGTTCTGTAAAGGAACAGAATGTATAAAATAAATATTATTAAAAAGAGATTTATAACTGGCGTGGTGCACACACCTTTAATCCTAGCACTTGGGAGGAAGAGGCAGGCGGATCTTTGTGAGTTCAAACCAGCCGTGGTCTACAGTGAGTTCCAGGACAGCTGGGGCTAAAAAATCTAAAAGACAAAAAAAAAAAAAAAAAAAAAAAAAAAAGAGACATAAACACATCTGCTCTTGGTTCCCAGCACCCACATGGCAGCTAACAAACATCTGAAACCCCAGTCTCAGAAGATCCAATGCTCTGAGTGGCATTGCACATGTAGGTGCAACATACATGCAGGAAAAAAACTCATACACATAAAGTAAAAAGTAATGAATAAAAAAATTAAGGAGATTATTTAGATAGATTTACATAGTATGGTTTGAGTAGTTTAATAATGGTTGTCTTCACGGTGGAGAGGCCAAGGCTATATATAGTATATATGCAGTCCACAGGCTGAGTGCCTCAGTGGTCCCTGCCACTGACTAGCCCACCGGGGGTCGGGGTCTTAATCGTGGGAGAACAGAGTCCTTTTGGTATACAGGAAAACACAAGTTCGGTGATGGCATACAGAAGAAAAACCAAGCGAGGCTTTTGGATCTGCAGCGATTTTATTGAGCTCAAGGCAGTGATTTTATAGTACATTCAAGAAGAAACAGCAAGGAGAGTTGGCAAACTTTCTAGAACTACTGGACAGGTTACTAATAATTCAATTTATACATTAATCAAAGTAATAGTCATGGGTATGGTTGCAAGTTACAGCATAATACATTTTTAAGTTTAGCAATGGTCACAAAACCGCAGGCACAAGTCTGGAACAAAACTTTTTTAGAATGAGAGATTGTGGCTTTTCTTTTTATTATTACTTCTTATAACTAAAATAACCTTTACTTTGTGATCTTAAGGTTTTCTTTTTCTGTCTCCCAGGGAAATGGCTTAGGCCAATTGTAATGCACCTGGAGCCAATTTTTCAACATGTCTTGCTTTGGTACAGTGTGTGCAATGCCACCATTTACTATTGTACATTTGATTAATAATAGTTTGTTTTTGCTGTGGGGTTAACAAGCACCAAGGAGGCCTAGCTCTTAGCAATTTTTGCATGAAGTTTAAAGTATAGTAAAGGACCCACTGCCCATCTATATTAACCCATCTATCTTCCCATTCATTATATGTTCCTGTGAAAGGAGGGGGAGAATCAGGGACCCTCTGTATGTTATTTTTTCTTAAAGGAGGAGCCCACCATCTGCCTTTAATTAAATAATGCCTCCTGTCCTACACGACTGCCACTGGAATTCCCATTTTACTCAGTAACAGTCATGATATAAAACATCATTTTTATCTGATTATCCTATTTTGAACTTTTTTCAAACAATTTATTATTTTGTAATTGGTCTATGATATCACCCAGTGTAATGTTGTTTTTCCAATGAATTTTTGCAAGAGCTTTTAAGAAAGGAGGGTCATACTCAAAAATATTTTTATATTTAATTTGACTAAGATTTACAGAAAGTTCCTGCTCCAAGAGTGGCCTAAAACTGGGGGAGGTATTTGGCTAATATTGCCAACTCCCAGAACATCTAGGTAACTCTGTATTCAGAAAGTATATTATAACTAAGAAAGACAGCATGCCAAGCCCAGCACCAAGGAAGCATGACATCTTAGGAGCATATCGGGAAATGGTCAAGGCTGAGCACTCTGCCAGGGACCTCCAGGGGGTCAGGCCCCGAAGGACTTTGCTCCCCCGCCTGCCTCGAATATGACTTTCATCATAGCTCACACAGGCGACACTGGAGTTGGTGTGACAGGTCCCAACCTGGCACTGGAGGATTCTTAGAGAGCCCTGTTCTTCAGTCCACATTGGAAGCCCATGGAAGCTGAGATCTAATACAGCAAAGGAATATAGCAGCCCCAGTCCAGCCGTGGTGGCTGTATGGGTCACCATGGTGGTGGCCATTTCATAAACTCCAACTTCACATCAAAAAAAGGATGAGACATTAACCCTTAACAGAACAGGGAGCTCCTTACTAGCAACACCTTTTGGTGCATATAGGGAGGGTACACTTCCTGAAGTTCAGAAGGAGCTTGGATCTGACTATAGGCAGTGACATGAAGAAAGAATTTAGTGACGATGAAAATATCTTTAAGACAGGGTCTCATGCTGTCTCCAAGGCTGGACTAGGACTCATTCTCTCTTTGAACTCATGGCAGTCTTTCTGCCTTAGCCTCCCCGATGCTAAATTATGGGTGTGAGCAACCATACCCAGCTTGAGCATCTATAACTTAGGATAAAAGTATTTGTAGCAGTCTAAACAGAATTGTGAGGGTCTGGGTTTTGATGGGGATTGCAAAAGAAATGAAGTAAAGCTTAGTATAAAGTGAAAGAATAGGGGCTGGAGAGATGGCCTAGCGGTTAAGAGCACCGACTGCTCTTGCAGTGGACCCGGGTTCGATCCCCAGCATCCACATGGAGGCTGAGAACCATCTGTAACTCCAATTCCAGGAGAACTCCAGTTCCAAGGGAATCTGACACCCTCTTCTGACCTCTGCGGCATTGCACGACACGGGTGCACAATCCTACATGCAGACAATACATTCATACACATAAATAAAAATTTTAAAAAAAGTGAAAGAATAATAGTATAGGTGGCTCAGTGGTAGAGTTTGGAGATCGCATGCACATTCACCAAAAAAATATTTTTTAAGAAAAAAATGGATATTGAAACAAAGAAAAAAAAAGCAAGACAATGAAGAAACCAGTGTTTAGTGAGTGAGAAAAATATAAAATGGTGCATTCGTTAAGATAAAAATAGGGCTGGAGAGATGGCCTAGCAGTTAAGAATGCCAACTGCTCTTGCAGAGGACCCAGGTTCGATCCCCAGAACCCACATGGTGGCTGAGAACCGGCTTTGACTTCAGTCCCAGGGGAATCCGACGCCCTCTTCTGACCTCTGCAGCACTGCATGACACCGGTGCACAGACCTATATGCAGACAGTACATTCATACACATAAAAAAATAATTAAAATTAAAAAATAAAAAAAGATAAAAATAAATATAGGTATTGGATTTTTTTCTTTATTTTTATTTTTATTTTTTAATTATTTTTTTTAATTTTTTATTTATTTCCGTATGTGTATCAATGTACTGTCTGCATGCAGGTCTGTGCACCCGTGTCATGCAATGCCGCGGAGGTCAGAAGAGGGTCTCAGATTCCCCTGGAACTGGAGTTCTCCTGGAATTGGAGTTTCAGACGGTTCTCAGCCGCCATGTGGGTGCTGGGGATCGAACCCGGGTCCTCTGTAAGAGCGGTCGGCGCTCTTAACCGCTAGGCCATCTCTCCAGCCCTGGATTTTTTTTCTAAACAAAGAGTAGAATATAGTTACTGGAAAGAGATCATTTTCACATAGAATACAAAATAGAAATTTATCTGCAAACATAGATATTCTCTGCACAGGTTAGAAAGATCAAACCGGGCTATTAGAACAAGTCAGCCTTAGACATATGGAGTTTTAACCTTTTCTGTTTTTTAAAAAAGTACTTGAGACAAGAGGCAGGCTCAATGAGGAAAGACCTAAGTTCAAGTTGTGATTGTGAAGTTGAAGTTGAGAAAATCACATCTGAGGAGTTCAGGCACTCCATGTTTTATTTGAGGAAAGTAAGATGTGCTTCAGAGGATTTCTAAAGTGAAAGGGCTTGACCGACTGCAAACTTATTCAGTATTAAAATACTTGCATCTAGTTAAAATCATGGAAATTGGGGGTTAATATTTTAAGCTATGTATATTAAATTTTTTAAATTTAGCTTTCTTCCCTGGACTGAAGATGCATTATTTTGCAGAGCTACAGAATAGATGATTCATTATTGCAAGTAAGGACTAAAGGGTTAGTTGGCAAGGCTGCTTCTGAAACAGCAAAAATAATGTCACAACCTTTCCAGATTCTGGAAATAGCTGAACAATTATCTTTGGGGCTTGGTTAGTTGAAGAATTATGATTTTAACAAGCAAGTAAAGGGATAACCCAAATAAAATCCTGGTTCAAACTTTATTTTCTTATGTCATACATATGTAGGTAAAGACAAAAATATTATATCTATCTTTTATTACCATAGTTTTCAACTTTGAAACTGTATACTATGAAAATATAAAAATGAAACATTTAATTACACTGACTCTGATTTAAGCACTCTTGATATTTATTAGATTGTAAGGGAATAAATGCTACTTTAGGAAAAATTGAAATGGAAAAGCCTGAAAAAAAGCACAGGTTCTCAGACAAAGCACAGGACTATGTTTTGTGTTCCTAGATTATTTTTATTTTTTTAATTTTTAAAAAAAAATTATGTGTATGAGTGTACTGTATGCATGTAAGTAGGTGCACCCATGTCGTGCAATGCTGCGGCGGTCAGAAGGGGGTGTCAGATTCCCCTGGAACTGGAGTTAAAGACAGTTCTGAGCTGCCATGTGAGTGCTGGAAATCGAACCCGGGTCCTCTGCAAGAGCAGTAGGTGCTCTTAACCGCTGAGCCAGCTCTCCAGCCCTTAGATTATTTTTATAACAAAATATTTAATTTTCAAAGTCTGATCTGAGAGTTTTATCTATTGGACTCACTTTGGTTGAGTGAGTTCTCTAAATACTGTTATTTCTAAAGGATATTGCAAGTTATATTTAGGTACATAATGAAAACTTGTTTAATATATATTCAAAATAACGTCTTATTACATGTTCCCTTTGCTCCTGTCCCCTTTATTATGACATTTTAGTCTATGCTTGAATACTGCATTATAGATATTACAACAGTCACTTTCCACCTCCCAAATATACTCACCTAACAAGAACAATATCACCATTGTCTGAACTTTCACCAACATGCTTCAACTTTCTCAGCACAAAGGTGGGTAATTTCTGATCTTCTGTTTTATGGCCAGCACCTTGGACAGTACTGGGCAAAAACCATCTCTTAATTTTTTTTTTTTCACCGTAAATGATTTTGTCTTCGTATCATAGTTGATGTCACTGGAGGTACAAATCACCTGGGCTTACATATGCTTTTTTTTTTACTGTAACAATTTCTTCTGCACAAACTACTCCCAAATTGTTTTCATTTCACTTTTAATGCAAGATTTATATTTGTGTCTTTTTTCCTTCAAAACTCTCACCACAATGTAAGAGAAGTTCAATGTCTAAAAATACCCTTTTCAAAGCAAGGCCTATTTTTATTCCCACCTTCAAGCTTCCAAAAGTTTTATAGGAGAAGGGAGGCTCTCATTCATGCCCCTGAAATAAAACTGGAAGGGAAAAAAGGAAAATTGCCCTTCAAATTTACAAATGATTAGTATGGAACAATATAGATAACTATAAATTGTAAGCACATGCATTCTGAATTTCTGTTCATCTGACATTTTATAAATACATTTGTCCTGGCTTTTATTCCTCGTGTGCAGGACAATAAAAATTGTAGATCTCAGAAATTGCACTTTGTTTTCTGCTGAAGAAAATGGCCTTCCGTGACTGAGGCGAAATGCACTAGATTGTCGTCAACCACCCCCTAAGCGGATATGCATTCAGTTGGCACTAAATTAGTCGTGGCTTCTCAAGAACCCTTTGTCTGTGGGACGGTGGCTCAGACAACCATTATCTATTCCTGGAACCGCCATCCGCTGGCTCCGCCCGAGCTGGGGGCGGGGAGCAATCAGCGCGTGGAGAGCTCAACTGAGAATTAAAGTGAGTGAACAAAGAGAACTCCCAGCAGCCGTGCGCCAGCGCCTTTCAGCTGCATCAGGGACTCCAGGCCGGCCCAGGCAGGCTGCGCCAATCTGCTTCCCAACGAAAAGAGCTCAAGTAAATAATTGATGGAGATTGATCGGACCCAAGACAAAGCTTTGCAGGAAACCAATGCATCCGATTTTAAGAGGTTTTGGAGTCTTCTGACAAATACGGGAAATGAGTGTGCAGTAAGGACTTTGATGAGCAAGCCGGGCAGCCTTCCATCTCGGGCGTGGCTGGGGTCTTTTTGTCTTGTCTCTCATTCCCTACCCTTGATCCTGGTGATCTCCACCTCCTCTTTCATCTTTAAAGTAACCTCTCTTTGGTTACCTCTGTAGTGTTCGCCCTTCAATCCCGCCCTCTTTCCTGCCCAGTCCGGTGAGGTCAGCTCATGAATACCGCTGCACTTCCTGGGGAGAGTCTGGCACGGCTTGGTACCCCGGGAGTTCACCAGCTGCAAGCCGAAGCTCAAGCCCAGCCCGGGACCGCCTGAAAGAACCGGCTCTCAGAGCTCAGAGACTTGAGGTCACCGCCATTGCTTGGAGAAACCAAGTGGGTGTGGATCCACATCTAGCATGCTCAGCCAGAAAGTCTGTAAGACTGAGAAGTTGAGCCTTCTCTCAAAGACAGAGAAATAAACCCCGAGGTCTCCGGTCTCCGGAGCATCAGAAAGAAAGCGGCATTGCTGTGCAACAACTTCTTGGAAGCATCACCTGGGCTGAGAAGTGAGCGCTTCTGGATTTCTAAAGAGATGAGGATGAGAAACGGGGAGGGTCCGTGGGCAGATATGATTTGCGATTTAAAGTGTTGATCTGAGCCTTCCTGAAGTTGCTTGGCTGGCGATTTCATTGGGAAAAGCCTTAAGTTCCTGCATCCGGTCTCGGTGGGGGAGCATCTGACACCTCTAGGTGCCTTTGAATATGATACCCTGGAACCTGAGCAGTTTCCGGGATTAAAGCTATCCAGGGTCTAGGCTTGAGCATTACTGGATGGCTTCTCAGCTCCGGAGTGGTTCTGCCTAGTTAAAAATAAGTGTGTATTGTCAATATAATTTAGTGAAGTGGCCCCATTAGCCTGACCTATGATGATGAAGGAGGTCAGACATTCCAAGGTTGTGGGAAACTTTTTTCCCTCTGAAGTCTTTGTTCCTCTTTACATTACACAGTGAATTGGGAAAACATTCCGGAGGCAGAAAGGGAAGTGAAAGGGGGCTTTTGGTAACATTCCTATGAAAGGAGAAATTATCAATCCTAAGCAAAGATGGAGTGTTAAAACTTAGACAATAACAGGAATAACTCAAGTAAAATGACTGGTAGCTGATCACTTCTAAAGAGGTGTGTGTGTGTGTGTGTGTGTGTGTGTGTGTGTGTGTGTGTATCTGTGTGTGGTTGTAGAAGAGAGGATTATGTCTAGCCATGACCTTCCTGAGCTTTACAGATTAATATTTCTGTGAAAAGGGGACAAAATGGACTATCTGACTGAATCACTAGGAAGGAAAACCCATGAGGCAGTAGTAGCCTGCTGCTTTCCAGTTTAAAGCAGCTAGTGGTGTATTTACCTTAAAAAGATAACACAATGGAAATTGATTTTACCACTATGAATAAAGACACTTTAGCTTCTGGGTGCCGGGTTAGTCTGTTTCAGAATTTGGCTCCATGGGAGTAAATGCGCATTAAAAATATTTGACTTAGTCTGTTTTACACCCCTAAGAAGATGCTTAAGAATGAAAATCCTTTCTATACTGCACTTACACTTAAAACGTAATGATTCACAAGAAGTACAAAATCAAGTAAGTATAGAATAATCCATCACTGAAAACTTAAAGCATGTATAGAGTTGTCCATCTACTTTTGCAAAAAAATTTTTTTAACTACAAAATATGTCTTTAAGGTTGTGAATAACTGAACCCTGTGAATAATTCCTATTGCTCCTATCTTCTTGAGATGGGTTGATTTAAAGCCATTCTTTATATTTTGATTTAAAGTTGTTATCTGTATTTTCTTCTGTGTTCTGTTCTAAAGAATTGGCAACATTTCTCTAAAAACATCAGGGGCTAGGGCTCCTTGAGAAAACTGTCATTTATCTATAGTAATTTTTCTCTAGAAATCTCATTTCCTTAATTGACACATGGGGATACTAATTTTAAAAAAGTTTTCCACTAAACTAGCTTCTAAATGTAGATTTGGTATTGAAGAAAGCCAAAGTTGTTCGGACCTTTGACAACTCTAGTATCTAGACCATTTCCTTTTCCTTCTAAAGCCTCTTCTAGACCTATCCTTTTTTCTTGTTTTCTTTCCTATCCATTTCTTTCTGAACCTGTATCTTAACCCTTTCCAAAACCTGCTATCAAGAGAAAGCAAGTTTCAGCTGCTTTCAGATCAGTCATTTTACTAATTTAGAATAAGATGGACACAGTGCCACCTTGCACAAAATGATTTGGCAGCTGGTCGGCGTCCATTTCCTAATCAAAGCTTCCATTAGGCGCCTTCCTTCCAAACCTAATTTTCTGGAACTTCTCTTGCAAGCAAAATCCCCTTTGGCTGTGCAAAATGCAAACGTGCTGTATACTTCTCTTCTTTTGTTTCCGTGCCAGTTTAGAAAGGAAGGTTGGTGGTAGAAAGGAGAGAAGAGGATGCTCTAGTGATGGACGATTCCAAGTCGCATCCGGGAGGTTCTTCCTAGACTGCCATGAGTCAGCCACCGACCGGGGGCGCTGCCCCTGCCGCAACTTCTTCTGCCGCCGCCGCAGCCACTGAGGCTCGTTTGCACCCAGAGGGCAGCAGCCGAAAGCAGCAGCGAGCCCAATCACCAGCTAGGCCAAGGGACAATTCTCTCCGACAGACTTCCGGAACCACGCGGTCCCCGGTGGGGGCCGGCACTAAACTCAATTCTGTTCGGCAGCAGCAGCTGCAGCAGCAACAACAGCAGGGTAACAAGATTACCGGCCGCTCGGCGCCTCCGGTGGGCTCTAGAGCGGGCGGAGGCGGGGCAGAGAAGGCTGCGCCCCTGGCGCCTAAAGGGGCTGCTCCAGGAGCTGTCCAGCCCGCTGCTGGTGCTGAAACGCCCCCCGCGGCGACCCCGGGCCTTGGGGGCAGCAGGAAAACCGGGACACCGGAGGAACCAGGCCGGGAGACAGAATCGGTGCCCTCCAAAGCCGGGGAAGCCCCTCCGCTCGGGGAAGGAGGAGGAGGGGGCGGGGAAGGAGGTGGAGCCGGCGGCGGCCCCGGGGACCGGGAAGGGGGCGCTCCGCAGCCGCCGCCGCCCAGGAGCTGGCGAGGGAAAGGCGTCCGCGCTCCGCAGAGGGGCGGCAGCAGCGGGGAGGGGGTCTCCCCTTCGCCGCTCACCCCTGCCGCGAGCAAACCCCAGGGTCCCGGGAGCAGAAACTCCGGGAGCGGCGTCGCGGGGGGCGGCAGCAGCAGTGGAGGGAGCTACTGGAAGGAGGGATGTCTGCAGTCTGAGCTCATCCAGTTCCACCTGAAGAAGGAGCGGGCGGCGGCGGCGGCGGCCGCGGCTCAGATGCACACTAAAAACGGCGGCGGCAGCCGCAGCTCCCCAGTCACCGGTGCCCCTGCCATTTGTGAGCCCCTTGTGGTCCCCTCCTCCTCCCCAATGGCGGCGGCCGCCGAAGGCCCCCAGCAGAGCGCAGAGGGCAGCACTGGCGGCGGGGCCATGCAGGCGGCTGCGCCCCCTTCGTCCCTGCAGCATCAGCAACAGCTCCAGGAGCAAGAAGAGATGCAGGAGGAGATGGAGAAGCTGCGGGAAGAGAACGAGACTCTTAAGGTGAGAGGGGTGGGGGTGGGGAGGGGTGGGAACTGAATGGGGGAGGGGAAGTGGTCGCCTCCGAAGATTAGGGCGTGTCCTGGCAGGGGTGAGAGGACGCTTACCTGTTTGGGAGCCATAGAGAGGAGGGGAAGCCCGAGAGGCGGTAGAGGTCCGAGGCCTGCCCCCATTTTGGTACTGAACCTAGTATTTGTACCGTTGGCTTTCGTTTAAAACCAAATCTAGGCCTTCACTGGTCTAATTATCATGGTTTGTCCCATTTTCTCAGGGAGACCTAGACTAAGAAAGCGAGAGAAGGCCTAAACTGGGCCTGGCTTTTTGGTTTCTTCTGTCAGTGCTGTCTCTTTCGTCTCGGTTGGAGGGAGGCTGTAAGCCGGGAAGTGGGACTTGGGATGGGATGGACTGGGTGCATATCGGAGGAGTTCAAGGGGAGGGTGATTGTGACCCGCGGCTTGTCACCGTCTCAGAATGAGATCGATGAGCTGAGGACGGAGATGGACGAGATGAGGGATACTTTCTTCGAGGAGGATGCCTGTCAACTGCAGGAAATGCGCCATGAGTTGGAGAGAGCCAACAAAAACTGCCGGATCCTGCAGTACCGCCTCCGCAAAGCTGAGCGCAAAAGGCTCCGCTACGCTCAGACCGGGGAGATTGATGGCGAGCTGTTGCGCAGCCTGGAACAAGACCTCAAGGTCTGCAGCATGGGGGCTCGAGGGCACGCGTCTGGGGGCGGCGAGTGGAGACTGGTTGAGAGTTCTTTGTGTTGAAAGGCCTTCGCTGGTGACTGTGGCAAACAGGATTAGGGACACGGAGTTTCCCAGTGTTCACCACAGAATGTCAGCACTAGGGAAGGGACTGGAACCCACAGGTGAACTGGGACCTCAGCTTAGCCAGCACTCCTGGGAGTAACCTTGGCTCTTCCAGAACGTAAGAGAAGAGGGCACCTCCCTCCTCTGCCAAAACAAGGCGTGTGGTAAATAAAGCAGCAGCTTTGCCTGGCCCGGCCTCCAGTGACCTGCTTCTAGAACCGCCTTGCCAGGGAAGGCCCGGTGAAATCAGGCATTCAAGAGTAGTGGAAAGTGGATTCCTGTAGAGGCGCTGATACCCAGAATAGGAGCACCCTTAGGAAAACAGAGCTAAGGTTTCTTTCCTCAACTCCTTACCTCCACCAAGGACTCCTCTGCACTCACCACTCAGTAACTTCCTGACAGTCAAACTGTCTAAATGGCAACCAATTTTGAAAAGAATGAAACAAGTGAAAACACTTCATTTTGAAGTGAAGTTCTCATTGAGATTGTGTCCACAGGGAGACAGCTCAAACCTTTGCAACACACTTTTTCATCAGGTGTGGTCTCTTCAGCTCAGTGTTAACAATACATACGCAGATTCTTTGACAATGCAAATCAGATATTAAACCATTCACCATTTATAGCCAAGTATAGGTTTAAGTATATTTGATTAAGTTTTGACTTCATCAATGTAAAAGTAAAATGCAGCTACCCTCGATTTGTTTTATTTTTTTAATTTTTTTAAATTTATTTTTGTATGTGTATGAGTGTACTGTCTCCATGTAGGCTTGTGCACCCGTGTCCTGCAATGCCGCGGAGGTCAGAAGAGGGTCTCGGATTCCCCTGGAACTGGAGTTCTCCTAGAATTGGAGTTACAGACGGTTCTCAGCCGCCATGTGGGTGCTGGGGATTGAACCCAGGTCCTCTGCAAGAGCAGTCGGTGCTCTTAACCGCTAGGCTATCTCTCCAGACCAATTAATTAATTTTTTATGTGTATGAATGTACTGTCTGCATGTAGGTTTGTGCACCCGTGTCGTGCAATGCCGCGGAGGTCAGAAGAGGGTCTCGGATTCCCCTGGAACTGGAGTTCTCCTGGAATTGGAGTTACAGACGGTTCTCAGCCGCCATGTGGGTGCTGGGGATTGAACCCAGGTCCTCTGCAAGAGCAGTCGGTGCTCTTAACCGCTAGGCTATCTCTCCAGACCCCTAGATTTGTTTTAAAGGAAGTAATGAGTGACATTTTATTAATGCTCCTGCTGCATTCATTTTGTTTCTTTTTGGAACATCTCACTACTCACCAGGCACTGTAGCACCGTCGCACACATTATTGCATAATTTTAAGGAAAAATCCTATAAGTAGAGATTACCAATGGAACCACCCTACAGGTGCACCACTGGCACTGGTTACATAGGTTACATGCAAGTACCTGGGCCTTATAATGTGGCTTGGAGATCTCCAGGTCACTCCACCCAGTCTAGACAGGGATAGATGTGTCCTGAGCCTCTACAGTAGATATACTTGATTTTCCTTCTAAACCTTATCACTTTCATGATGATCTCAAAAGTCTCCTAGTACTAAACTATAAAAAAATCAAGGACTAAAATGCCTGCTAAATTTAAGTACATAGAGTTGTAAGATTAAAAATCAAGCTCCATTACCACACTTGTAAAATACATCTCTCTTCCACGTCTCCATGGAGGCAAGAGTGAAGCACAGAGCTTATGGTTTTGTTGTAGAGTTAGAGGAGATGTCTGAAATTTCTCAGTCATATGTATGGTGTAGTGAAGTTAACGGAGCCAAGTCAAGAGCCAGATCGTCCTGCTAGTTGTCAGCTTGTAGCCATAAGCATCTCTCTTCAACTCTCTGAGACTCTTTCCTCTGTTAGAAAACAGGAATAGTAGCAGTATGTATCTCACGGGATGGTTGTGAGGTGATTGATATATGTGAATAGCTTATATTTGTGGTATTGGAATAATAACTGTCATGTGGTAAGTACTATACATAGATATTTGCTCTTAATACTTTCAGTCTGAACCAAATCGTATTTTATTGCTACAAACACTTCAATTTAGGTTGCAAAGGATGTATCTGTGCGACTTCACCATGAATTAGAAAACGTGGAAGAGAAGAGAACAACAACAGAAGATGAAAATGAGAAACTGAGGCAACAACTTATAGAGGTTGAAATTGCAAAGCAAGCACTACAGAATGAGCTGGAAAAAATGAAGGAGGTTAGTATTTAATTATTTCATGATGGCCTGTATATTTGCAGCTTTTTAGAACAGAATCTCAAGGATTAATATAACTGCTAAAATATTTTTTCTTTTGTGATTACAAGGCAATTTATTGTTCACACCCAGCACAGTAACAAATACAAGATTTCATATTGTCAAAGGAATACCAAGGAAAATGCTCTGTCTTGAACTCTGCTTGCAGTTTGACTTACCATGAGCTACAGACTGATGCTTTATACCTTTTATCAGAATGCATGTGAAGTAAATAAACAGCACACAGACAGAAATGATCATGAATCAATGATGCTTGTGTTAGTTGAGAACATTTTGTGAGATTATTACTGTGTTCATAAAACCATAAACTTCTAGAAAAGACAGGGCTGTAAAGGCCATTCAGTTTATTACAATCAATGCTTAAATATTCTCTATAACAAAGCTTCCCAGGTTGTCTAATAAATACAATCTCATCCTGAAGATATTTCATAGTAGCCATTCAGTCCTGTAAGAGCTCTTCCATTTAAATGTTTTTCCTTGTTTTCAGTTGAGATCTAGCCAATTGCACCTTAAACTGATTCATCTCAGTTCTACCCCTTATGGTTGAAGATTCAAAGTTCTCTTTTTCCATGTTGACTAATTGTTTACATGAGTCTTTAGGCTAGAGGCCTAAAAGCAAATTTTCAGCAGGATTGGTCCTTTGTGAAGGCAATGAGAGGATTTTCCCTAGGTCTCTCTCCTTGGTCTGTCAATAATGATCTTTATGTTCCTGTTTCATACTCCCTGTAGCTCTATGATTGATATTTTCTGTTTTGGGGGGAAGAGGGGTTGGGCTCAAAGATTAATCTAGGTTGGCTAGCTAGCAAGCCCCAGGAATCTACCTATCTCTACTTCTTCTTGATGGGATTACAAGCATACACCACCACACCCAGATTTTTTACCTGGGTGTTGGGAATAGAACTCAGGTCCTCATGCTTTTATAGCAAGCACCTACTGATCTATCTCTCCAGCCCCCCTCCAAATTTTCCTTTTCCTAGGAATACTAGTCATATTATATTAGGGTCTATCCTGATTATTTTGCTTTAAATTGATTACCTTTGTAAAGAAATTATCTCCAGATAAGGTACTGTAGTTTAGCATTTCACCATACAAATTTTGTGGGGAAGATGGAAAGGGAAGAACAAAGGAAGTTCATTGTCATTCCTCATGAGGCTGTGTCCCCTGTCCAGGTGTGACTTGCCTTCTGTCACATTCCTTTTTTATATTATAAAAAAATCATTCACATAAAAACAAATCTAACTTGATTACTAGAGATAAAACAGAAATACCTTGTAACTTGGTATTATGTGGATATTTTTCAAGCGAATATTCAGAAAGTTGTGTTAAAGAATGGCATAAAACAAGAGCTAAGGTGATGGTTCAGTGGACAAAGTGTTTCCTGTATAAACTTCTGATCTCCAAGCATACCAAAGTTGCACATATGAAATTCCAGTGCTGGGAAGGGCAGAGACAGATAGATCCCAGGCCTCACTGGCTGTTGAGCTTAGTAGATATGAGGTTCAGTAAGAGATCTTGCCTCAAAAAAAAAAAATAACATTGACAGATGCACTACTCTATGGATATAACAGTAAGTCATTATGAGTCAGTTTAATACTATACCTATTTAGCAAAATGACAGTAGTATGTTGTCCCCTGTGGCTTACGATTTGTCTAGCTCTAGTTCTTGGCCCTGAAAACAGTGTCAGGTATGAAATCAATATTGTAAAGTGGGCCTTAAGTGCAATTAGAGGGTGGTTAGTTACTCTCATAATAGTTGTATCAGTTGATAGGCAGTAGAAGAGGGAAAGTTGATTTCCCTGCTGGTGTGCTGCCTTGTAGGTGGACCAGACTCTAAGGGACAGACACATATGGAGAGCACTTGGAAACATGGATATGCCTTTAAATTCTTTCCTAAAAAGACAAATAATAATAGATAATGTGGAGTTGGGAGTGGGTGGTAAGATGGGAGGAGGGTGTGAATGTGATAAAAATAAATTGTATAAAGTCTTCAGATCAATAAAAAGGTAACATTGAGAGTGATAAAGGAAGGCACCCAACATAGACCTCTAATCTCCACATGAATGTGTAGAACACACACACACACACACACACACACTCTCTCTCTCTCTCTCTCTCTCTCTCTCACACACACACAGAGTGACATAAGAGTTTTCCAATAATTATCCTATGTTCCAAAAAAGAAGAAAATGCTCATAGATCATCAACTAACAAGAGGCATGGGGCCTTCTCCATCCTAGAATAAAAGTGGAGGAAAAGGTAGGCCATGGAATTGTTCTAAGTCAAGTCATCATAAAATGTGTTTCCTTATTCCATTCCCACTCACTTTCCTGAGATAGTTTGCCTTTTGGAGGCTCTAGTTCTCGATTGAGAAAATGTTGGTGCAGCATCAGGTAGTAGGGGCATGGTTCAAGCCTGAAAGACCATTCATATTTACCTTAGAGAAATAAAAGCCAAACTTCAATCTCTAATTTAAGAATATAGCCATAAAAGTCCAGGGGATTTAGAAGCATATATACAGGACATCAGCTTTATATTTGTGTGTGTGTGTGTGTGTGTGTGTGTGTGTGTGTGTGTGTGTAAACCCAATGTCACCATCTCATATCTTCCTCTGTAATGCTGGACCTTACTTTGTGAGTCAGCATCTCACAGAATCTTGAACTCACTGTTTACTTTCAGTAAGACTGGTCAGTGATCCATGAGATCTTCCTGTGGCAACCTTCCTTTCTAGAAGCTCTAGGAATGCAGATATGTACTGCCACACCTGGCTTTTACATGGAGAGAGAGCCAAACTTATGACCTCATCCTTGTGCCACAGGTACTTTATCTACTGAGCCATTTCCACAGCCCAGGACATCAGGTTTTAAAATAGCCTTTTACCAAGAAAAATATTAGAAAACACGTAGTGGGGAGAAGGAAGAAAAATGGAAGTGAGAAAAAGGAGATGTAGTATGGTATATGAAGATTTGAGAGTAGTAATTTTGTTAAAGGAAAAATTAAAAAAATATTGTAGCAGATACTCATCTGTCTGAGGCTGACTTCTGTGTTCAGATAGGTGTCAATAGAAAACATAGCTTGAAAGTCTTTAAAAATCAGCTGGGGCTGGAGAAATGGCTCCCTGATTAAGGGCCATTGGCTGCTCTTGCAGGGGAGCCAGGTTCAGTTCTCAGATGGTGGCTCATAGTTGTCTGTAACTCCAGTTTCAAAGGATTTGATGCCTCTGCTGGCTTTTGCAGGTATTGCATGCACACAGTGCGTTTATATACATGCAGACAGAACACTCAGACACACAATTTTTTTTTTAAATCAGAAATGTGTCATTCAAACAAGATATTTGGAATGATAACTTCATCCTCAAATAGGATAATATTCAAACTGAGCTGTGGCCAGCGAGATGGCCCTGCAGTTAAAGGAGCCTGCGCTCAAGCCTGACTACCTGAGTTTGATCCCCAGAAGTCACATAGTAAAAAGAGAACTCCTTCAAATTATACTCTGAGTTCAAGACGCAGGCCATCCTGTGACCCAACCCCCTCTAATAGTAATAATAATAATAATAATAATAATAATAGTAATAGTAATAAATTGAGATGCTATAGTAGCTATATAAATTTGTGGGGTTGGGTTTTAGACTATCCACTTCCTTAGTTTTACAACTTTTCACTTTACAGTGAAAGCATATTCACATCCTTACTGAGTACTAACCATATGAACTAAGAAAACTTTTGTGTCTTTGCCCATGGAGAAAAATAGACCCTTGCCAAATTTTGATGAAGAAAAGATAGCAGTTAGAGAATGAAATCATGAAATATTAAACCAAAAGAAGCAATCCTCTATCCCAAGATTTTAGTTGCATATACAGAGCCATGAAGATATTGAACAACACCCTTGGGACCAATAGACCATCTGCTAGAGTTTGGAATCGTTTACTAAAACTTTAACTAGCTTCAAGAGTGTTGACCAATTGCTCTCAGAGCTAGTGGCTGCTAGAAGCCCTGTGCACCTGTTCACATCCATCTGCCTATTTTCTCCCCTTGAGAGGATGGAGTAGGCACCTGGGAGTAAGAGTTGAGTAGAAGAAGGATGGGGGTAATTAGTTTAGTCTTTTGCAATTTGTTCCTTATATTGAAACGGCTGATATTCTGCCAACTGCAAACAAGAGGGACCTCTTAGAGGCTGTCTTCCAATCTTGATGGCATTTTCATTCCTGTTATAAAACATCAACTGCTAGTAGCAGTAGGTTTTCTTCTTGGAGGAAAAAAAACGCTTTTACCTTTCTATAGCCCAGACAAAGAAACAGTCTCCCTTTCAGCATCATAAAAAAATAAAATCTGAGAAGCAGAGATTTCTGTGAAAGTTATTGCAGGGAAAGAAGTTCTTTGACTGTCAGAACAGGTTTAGACACAAATAAGATAAAGTCATGGTTTGGAGGAAGCTCTGCACAACCCATTTTCTAGGTCTTGTTAAGCTGGTCACCGCCCTTCATGGAGGGCTGCTGCTGTAGAAGGAAGTATGATTTTGTGATGCTCCTTGTGCTCTTCATGAGGGAAGGTATCTTCTCAGGTCATTTTAAACGTCTAGTACTTGAAAAGCAATTGATGATATGCATTGGAGAAAAAATCATCAAAATTAAGACCAAAAACAAGAAGGAAAGAGCCAATGCTGGGAAGTATTTATTGGGTCTTTTCATTTCAGATCCTGTGTTGTTTTTGCTGTTTCTTTTCACAGCATTACATAAGAGTCTTAAAGAAAATAATTTTCATAAAATTTTCCAGCCTTGACTCTGGAGACTCTTAACTGCCTGACTGCAATAGCATGGTCTCTCTTGGGACTTTTATTTTCTATGTACTTGGTTAATGTATCCTATCCATTATAATGAAATTTCATTTTGGAACACAAAAATAATTAGTACTATAAATTTTAATTATAAATTTTGCTTCTGCTCTTTAATATACTGTGATCATATATATGCACCTGATACTTTTTACACACAGAACATTTTAATAGACAAATCTATGTCCTCTGTGTCTACCATTTTGTATTTATTTTCTTATTTAAAATAATGTGCTGATCATACTGTACATTATTTTAGTACGTCATGTTTATCTAAGTTACATAAAATAAATTTGAGTAAGTCAGTGAAGGAGCAGCCCAAGAGGCAGTTTTAGTGGAGAATTCTTCAATATGTGAATATTTTCTCATGTTTTAAACACATAAGCATAGATGAGAATAATAAAATAAAAAGAGCATAGCAGATAAACATCAGAAAGCTTGTCTTCTGGAAGTCACCATGCGTTTTTAATCCATTTTTATCACATTTTCATTTATTCAGATGTGTGGGGGGAGTGAGAGGGCATGTGTCTGTGTGTGCGTGTGTGTGTGTGTGTGTGTGTGTGTACACAATGTCACAGTGACCTTGTGGCAGCCAAATGACAACATGTGGTAGTTGATTCATTCCTTCCACCCCATGAGGCCCAAGGATTGAACTTGAGTCATCAGACTTAGTGGGAGGCACATTTACCAGCTAAGCCATCTCACGGGCCCGTGAATACATTTTAAAAGATGTATTCTTTTAGAAATTATAAACTTCAGTGGATCTTTTGAATGAAATTTCCTATGTGGTGGTATATGCCCAGAAGTAATTCCCATACTCAATCTTGGGTTATTGACTCTCTTACCTAGTATCAAGCTCCAGCAGAAGCAAAGTAGCTCTTAGATCCGAAACTGGTGTATTATTTTGTAAATATAGTGAACAGTTAATATAGACTTAACACTAATGATTATTTACATAAAAACGCAGGTCATCATTATCTACCTGCCATACCTGTCCATGACCCATACAATAGTTGACCACATCACAGCTTCTTTCTTGGCTGGATTTTTAAACTTTATATTCTTGAAATTATAAGGCTTTGGATAAATATGTTTTATGTGTCAGGAATGTAGTTCAGGTACAGAGCACTGGCCCAGCATGTACAAAGCTCTGGATTCAATTCCCAGAACCACAGAAAGAAAAAGTTTTACCCAATTAAGTACACTCTTTGTGAAGATAGTTCCACTTCCCATCTAAAATTTTTATTGACTTTGATATTTAAAACATAATGGGCTCCTTTGTTCAATAGTTATGTTTGAAGGTCTGCTGCATTTTTTGATAAAACATATTCATGAGGGCTTTCTACATCACTGTTTTCCACTTCTTTGATGTAGGTAACATAGTGCAACTGCTCTGAGCTGAGCTCTGAAAGCCCCACCCCCACGCGTGCAAGCTAGCCCTTTACCTATAGAAAAATCTTCATGGCCATTTCCTGTGTAGTATTGGAGGGTTGTTCATCTCTCTGACTTCCACATTCAATTTGCTTTTAAATATAACTTGGTTTACAATAAAATTACTCAGCAACTGAAATAAAAGTTTAAAAATCAAGTCAACTACAAATTCTGAGATGAGGTAAGCTTAATCTAAAGGGCTGTGCATGGATATGAAATGGCTCTGAGTTTAGTAGCACTCAATGGGTAGTGTGGTATTACTATGTCAACATTACAGTTACCTGAATAAAACAGTGTGGTTCTTAAATTTAGTTTCCAAAGAGTGGGCTTGAGCTCAGAGAACACTCATTCCTCCAGATATCTCTTGAAACCATCTGTGCCTTGGATGGAACTCTGTCTCCCTGAAAAGTCCCCCCCACCACGAAGTTTTATAATCATTAGTAAAAAATGAATTTCATCAATGAATTAGTTAAATGTCTTGTTGCTAGGACAAAATACCTGACTAAAGCAATTTTAGAGAGTAAAGGTTTACTTTGGATAACAGTTCCAGGGGACACAGTCTATGACAACTAAGAAGTCATGGCAGCAGGTCATGCCACTTGAGACAGCAGGTCCCTCATTCACAGTCAGGACCCCAGCCAATGGTGCTGCTCACAGTTAAGGTGAGCCTTTCCACCTCAACCTAATCTACATAATTCCCCACAGGACAATCCCAAGGCTTGTCTCCCAGATGATTCTATCAAACTGACAATTCCATCAAACTGGCAATCAGTATTAGCAATCACAGTCACCATAATTTATATAATCATTGTCTCATGTGTTTGATTGTAGTGTGATCACACAGATCCAAGAGAGAAAAGACAGATGACAGAACATTGCATTAGACTCTAAAGTCGAAACGCACTGAAGAGCCCTCCTAAAGGGTTTTTTAATCTCTGATGATCTTTCTAATTGTTGACAGCTCAGGATTTAGAGTCTGGTTTTATGCCATAGAAATCAGAACTAAAGAGGTTATATGTAGGGCAGAGAAAAAGTTCAGCATTGTTTATAATCTGAGCCATGGCTTTTTTATGTGGCCTTAGTTCTGCACTCTGGGAACCCACAAAGACCATGCAGTAACCAAATAATTCACTATCTTTTACAGTAAATAAACCAGAGTATTAAATAATGGCACCTAGGCATTCAAACTGAGGTGGGTTCTTTAGCAATTCGGGTCTCTAGGGGGACATCTGTCCCTGCTTCCTGCTTCCTGACCCTGTTAGCTGCCAGCTACTCACCACAGAGGGTTTGTTATATAGATAACAAGCATTGGTCTTCAGTTAAACATGCAAACATTTCTAGTTTTTAATTACTGAAATTTAATAGCTTTTCCTCCTATGACTCTGATGAGTTTTTGTCTGTTTCCAAAGGCGTAATAAAATTCTCCAAGTTGATTTGGCTTTGTATGTGTGACAGACATAAACTTCATATAAAAGGATGCCCTATTAAAAATCTCAGTTACTGTCTTAAGGAACTCCAAGCCTATAAGGATCTACATAGTATATGTGTTACTTTTAGGCTTTGAGGAAATGTTATGGTTTAAATGTTTTGAATATGCTTGATCTCTAGCTGGTGATGCTATTGTGGAAGATTCTAGAAACCTCAAGAGGTAGGCCTGACCAGGAATAATTGGGTGAGGAGGGGTGTGGTTTTAATGGTGATAACTGGTTCCCAGTCCTTTCCTCATTCATTGCTTCCTGTCAAATAGTTGCGTCTGCCATATGCTGCCATAGTCAGGATGGTTTCCCCAAGTACACCAGCAAAAGCAACCGTAATCAAGCACTCTGAAACCATGACTGCAAATAAATGTTTCTCTCTGATGTTGTTTCTACTGGGTGATATGTCACAGTGACAAGAAAGATAAAAAAAAAAATCTGCAATAATCAATAAGCACTGTTCTCTACTGTTTCCCTCTACTGTGGTCAACTTTGGCTGCCCAAGAAAGACATTGTCTAGTAATTAAGATTGTCAGAAAGTAACATATAGTTTAAAAAATTAATAAATTTTTATCTTATTTTAACTTGGGAAATATGTATTAATACTAAGGCAATACATACATGCATACAAATATGTATATGTAAAAGATGACTGATAATGTCAGCATGGGAGTAACACTCAAGTTAGTTGTTTTTAATGGAAATGACAGCATTATGCAGGTTGTGCTTTGACAACAGCTACAGATACTGATTATTATGCTAAATATTTTGTTGTCTATGATCTCAGGGAATTTTCAGATGTTTACCCAGATTGATTTCTCAGAGGTCAGGGCTCAAAGGAATTTTTTGTTCTATAGCTCCTTTGGCCTCCAGCTTGGTGTCAAGATGTAGACAAGTCGACATCATTTTCTATAATATAATAACTACTATTTAATACTAAATAGTTCTTTTTTCATTTTTGGTTTTGTTGTTTTGAGACTAGGCTTCAAGTAGCCCAGGCTGACTTCAAACTAACTATGTAGCTGAGAACCACCTTGAACTCCTTCTCACTTTCTAAGAGCTAGGATTCCATTACCATACCTGTTCATACTTAATTTGCAGATTTATTTTCCCCATGCTAGACTATAAACTCCCTCAGAGTCCATTTCATCAGTGTGTACAAAGCAACTAGAGGATAACTGGCAAAGAGTGGGTTGACCATAATAAATAATTCTGGAAAAATATAATAAAGAGTTTTGTTTTATCTGAGGATGAAAACAAACAAATAAACAAACCCCAAACCAAACCAAAACATGAGAATAGTGACTGAAAACAAGAGTTTTTCCATAGTGTCTAATATAAACAAAAGGAGAAGGAGCAGGTGGATAACACCAGCCTCACCTGTTTCTTTGCTGCCTCATGTCCCGTGTGTTCTTCCTCATACAGTAGAGCTCCTTTTTCATCAAAAGCAGGGAACCCCAAGATGCTTTAGGTTGCTCAGTAGCTTTCATTGATTCCACAGCTAAAGTCTTTGTTCTCTGAATTCAAGAACTAAATTTCTCTTGAATTCACTAATATATACTGTTATACATGCAAAAACTGGAACTAAAGAGGAGGTTTTTAAAGATTAGCTTGATGGCATGGAAATATCTTGCTAGCTGTTTAAATTAGAGTTCACTTGGTTTCTTGTTCTCTAACACTTGTGCTGCTTTAGAGTTAGTGAAATGCAATTTTGTTGGCTATTGGGAAGTATTTTCCAAATTAAAAATTCAGTTGTTTTGGTGACTTTTATACCTGACTGTATTTTAATGGAAATAACAATCATGTATTTAATGTTTGTAATCTAATCCCATTTTTACACTGTAGGATCTTTTAAACTGATCTTTATACAGATGGTAATTGACATTTGAAGATGACATTTAAAGACGTCACTGGGTATCCTGACATTTTCCATTTTATACTCACACATTTCACTTAATAGGGTCATTTATATTCAATATGGTTCAACTTAGAAACACTTCAAATAAGAAATTCAAAGTATTCTGCATTTATCTGCTGCCTAGCTCAGTTATTTCCAATTGTCCAGCCAATTAATCAGAGGTAAGTGGTTCATAAAATTAGCTGTTTTCTTTCTTCACAAAGTTTTTCTGCCATCCCATCAGCCAACAACCTTAAGTAGTATAATCAGCTCATTTACTTATTGCATTGTTTAATATTAGACAACAAATATGTTGATATGCAGGTTTATCCTCTGCCTCCTTACACATGAAAAATGTTCATAGACTATGAATAAGTGAATCCATCTGTACAAATTTAGGAAAAGCTCACATGGAAAGCATTCTTTTTTATTCTTTTTTATTTCTTTTTATTTTATGTATTTGAGTGTTATGTCAGCATGTGTTTACATGGTCACCTATGCAGTGACCATGGAGAAGAGAAAAGGGCATCAGATCCTCTGGAACTGGAGCTATGGATGGTTGTTAGCTGCCATGTGGGGGTTGGGATTTGATTCTGAGTCTTTTGCAAGAACAGCCAGTGCTCTTAACTGCTGAGCCATTTCTCCAGCCAGAAAATGTTCTCTTTTCAGGATAACTGCAATAATAATAATAATAATAATAATAATAATAATAATAATAATAATAATGATACTCGATAACAATAATATGCATAGCTGCAAGGCATGTTGGCACACATTTTTAATCCCAGCACTTGGGAAGCTGAGGCAGGCAGATCACTATGAAATTGAGGCCATCCTCTACATGAAGAGTTTCAGGCCAGCTGGGAATACTGGGAGACGGTGTCTCCCCCAAAAAAGATATTAATGCTGCTAGACTATTCCAGGTCATAGTCTTTATTTATACTGTGTCCAAACTATGGATACTCTAAATTTGAAAACATTTATTCTTCTCAAAAAGCCTTGTATTATAAAATAATCTCTCAGTTACTTGTTGTTGCTGTGGTAAAAGACTGTGGCCAAAACCAGTTAGGAAGGAAAGGGATTTATTAAGTCTTATACTTCCAAGTGACAATCCATCATTGAAGGAACTCAGGGTAGGAACTCAAGGTGATCCTAGAAGCAGGAAGTGGAAACAGAGACAGGAAGTTGCATATTGGATTACTCCCTGTGACTTACTTAGCTAGCTTTTTTATACGGCCCAGGTACACCTGCCTAGGGATAGCACCCCCTGCCTCCCAATCACTGTAGCTAGCAGTTCTACATCAATTTGCACTTAAGAAAATGCCTGACAGACATGGCCACAGGCCAGTCTGATGGAGACAGTTCTTGAGTTGAGAACCGTTTTTTCCAGGTCACTTTACATTTGTGCCACATTGACAGCCGAAGCTAACTATGCCAGTTTAGTAACTATGTGATCTATTTTTTTGTTTTTAGCATTTCCTTCAATAACTCCAAAATGCTAACTTCTCATTCTTCTCTGGATTCTTAGATAATGTGGGGGAGACTTTAATTATCATCCAATAATCTTTTAACCATGTTCGTTCTGCTTTTTAAAGACGGCAGAAATAAAAATGTTTCACTCTTGCATTGAATTATAGTCTCTGAATTTCATATTCCTGTTAGCAACCTAGTCTTTGGAGCTCAATCTGTTAATGACTGTTAGTCCATAAGAAGCCACTTTTTCTATTTTAAGAACGTAGTGCTTTCTAAAACTGTCCTCTGCTATTCAGAGTCCATAATTTTCTGAGATTTTATTTGATTGCTTTTTCTTTCCCTCTTGCTAAGTTTTAAAACTAACATACTAAATTTATTTTGGTAACTTTGAGATATAATTTACATACCATAAGCTCATTTTTGAGGTGTACAATTTAATGTTTCTGTAAATATACAGAGTTAGGCAATTAACACCATAACCCAATTTTAGGACATTTGAATCTTTCCATTAAGATCCCATGAGGCCATTTGCATTCATCTTGTTCTCAACTCTAACTTCCCTAACCTCAATCAATCAGGGATCTACTTTCTGCATACACAACATTTTATTATACTTAATACTCCATACAACTGTAATCATAAGCTAGTAGTCTTTGTATCCAGCTTCTTTCACTTAAGCCAAAGATTTCGAGATCCATCTCTATGGCATATATCTTAGGATCACCTTTCTTTCCAAATAATATTCCATTACATAACTGCATATACATATATAATTTGTATATCCATCAGAATATTAACACTGTTAATACTGCTTGGGGTTTTGTTTGTTTGAGTGTTTTTTGATACAGGTGCTAGTCTGTCACCCTGGCTGTACAGAAATTCACTGTTACCCAGGTGGCTTCAAGCTCATGCTGATCTTATTGTCTCAGCTTCCTGAATGCTGAATCACAGGTGTGAGGCAGCATGCCTAATGAATAATGCCTATTTTCCATTTTGATGATTAATGGCATTGTGAACACACAGGCAAATTTTTTGTGTGAATATGTTTCTTTTTTGTTGTTGTTTGTTTGTTTTTCAAGACGGGGTCTCCCTGTAGCCCCAGCTGTCCTGGAACTCACTCTGTAGACCAGGCTGCCTTGAACTCACAAAGATCCGCCTGCCTCTGCCTCCCCAGTGCTAGGATTAAAGGCGTGCGCCTCCACGCCCAGCATGAGTATGTTTCTATACCTTACAATGACATTCTGGTGTCATAGAGTGAACTGATCTTTAATTCTCTTTTAAGAAACTGCAGACTGTTTTCCAGAGTACCTGCACCAAAGACAGGGCCTTTGAGAGTGTGTTCTTTAAGGCTTTATCTTGCCATGGCCCCTTTGTGATATGGTTCTGCACTGCCCCTGTTTGCTTTTATTTGAACTACTCCCAGGCCTTCCCAGCCAAGATGGATTGAAATCTATGAAACTGAACTACTATTTTCCCTCCCTTAAGTTTGCCAGATGTTTCAACACAGTGTTGTGAAAGTCACTAACAGACCCAAAACCAGTAAGAGCTTTCTTTTTTTTATGTTTAATTTTATTTTTTACTTTTTAAACAAATCTAGACCCATGTCCCCCCTCCATTCCCCCACCCCACCAGAGCTCATGCATTCTGCCAAACATGCTTTTCATCTCTTTCTCAGTCTTTCTCAATATTCTCCATGAGGAAGTTGACTGTTTTGAGCAGAAGTTCACTGTTTCAGTCAGTTCTTCGATGCAGTCCTTTCTGTTGTTGTTGTTGTTGTTGTTGTTGTTGTTGTTGTTTTCCAATGTGCATCACTCCCAACTGCTTTGGACAAAAGCTCAGGGGGCCATACACAAGAAATATTTACAACTAGGTAATTGGCACTAGCATCCACAGATGAGGGATACCATTCATCATTTGTTTTTCTGGGACTGTGTTACTTCACTCAGCATGATGTCCTCTAGCTCCAGCCATTTTCCTGCAAAGCTCATGATGTCATCTTTCTTTACTGCTGCATAGAACTCCATTGTGTAGATGTACCACATTTTCTCTATCCACTTATCAGTTGAGGGGCATTTGGGTTGGTTCCAGCTCCTTGCTATTGTGAAGAGACCTGAAATAGGGTGAGTCTTGAGGGTACATGCCCAGGAGTGGTATGGCTGGGTCTGGTGGCAAGTTCATTCCAAGTCTTCCAAGGGTTCTCCACACTACTTTCCATAGTGACTGTAAGAGTTTACATTCCCACCAGCAGTGGATGAGTGTTCCCCTTTCCCCACAACCTCTCCAGCACTTGGTATCATTTGTTTTCTTGATCCTAGCCAGTCTTATTGGAGTAAGATGATATCTTAAAGTGGTTTTTATTTGCATTTCCTTAATGATTAGTGATGACCCACTCAATAGATGGAGCAAAGAACTGAACAGAGACTTCACAAGTGAGGAATTAGGGAGATGGCTGAGAAACACCTTAAGAAGTGTTCAACATCACTAATCATTAAGGAAATGTAAGAGCTTTCTTTTCTCTAATACTCACTATTATTTTTGTCTTTTTATTTATTTATGATTTGTGTGTGTGTGTGAGAGAGAGAGAGAGAGAAAGAGAGAGAGAGAGAGAGAGAGAGAGAGAGAGAGAGAGAGACCAGTGCATGAGCATGCCATAGCATACATGTGGAGGTCAGACGAAGACTTATGGAAATCAGTTCTCCTTCATACTATGTTGGTTTTAGGGATGGAACTTGGGTTGGTCATCAGGCTTAGCAACAAGCAACTTTATCCACTGAACCATCTAAAGGGCCCTTTGTCATTTTAACAGTAACCATTCTAATTTGCTTAAATGATGTATCACTAGGGTATAATCCTTTTACTCTCTTATAAATTTTTTAAAAATTATTTGTTTTAATTTTATATGTATGAGTAATTTTGCCTGCATGGATGCGAGTACACAACATGCATGCAATGTTCACAGAGGCCAGAAGAGAACATTGGATCCACTGGTACTGGACACTTGTTAGCTACCATGTGGATGCTGGGAACTGAACCCAAGTCCTCTACAAGAGCTACTAGTGCTCTTACCTGCCATCTCTTCAGCCTCTTAACAGAGTATTTTAAGTGTAAAGTATGCACATTTTCTTTTGGATATTTTTTTCTTTTTTAGTTTTAATTCTAATCCTATCCTTGTATGTTTGAGATGCATTCTTGCTCTGTATCCTAAGACGGCCTTGAACTCATGATACTCCTACCTCAGTTTCCCAAGTCATTGGCTTGTAGACATGTAATGCAATTTTCTCTCTTGTGTATTCTTTTTTTCTTTCATTGCCTATACTACTGGTGTTATGTATAACACATTTTGTTACTAATCTACTCTAAGATTAATCCCACTATTCTAAAATTTCTATAGGATTAGCTCATAGATTCAGACTTATGATCCATTTTGAGTCAAATTTTGTCTAACATGTGAAGGAAGGGTCTATACTCACCTTTTGGCACTTGAAGCTCCAATTGCTCTAGTGGCATTTGTTCTAAAGACCATTTTCCAGATTAAATTACCTTAACTTTGTGTTTTATCTCCTTTCAGTTCAAAAATATTACCATTGAATGTAAAAAACATTATGTGGATTCCATGTTGACTCAATGTAGAGGTTTTACCTGGCCACTTAATATTTCTTGCTCCCTCTTTGATATAGATGTGTACACCAGTTTGATCTCTATGTCTCCTCCAGTTTCTGAGAGCTACTCGTCATTAATCTAGCTGTGGCCTACTGGGGGTAGTAAAGTCTACTAGTGAGCACTGAGTGACCCTGCCTTTAGAGAATGCTTTATCTCAGAAAATTTTGAAACAAGCCTGTCTATAATAGATGCAAAACAAAATGCAAACATGGATATTCCTAAGGCTTTTTGTGCCTATGCTTCTACTTATGAACACATAGATAAGGAGGATAATAACTCATGAGACCTTGCTGGGTATATCATCATCCCTTCCTGCAGGGTTTCTAGTTGCACTGGAAATTTTAGTCACAAGAGAGCAAGCTTTGCAAATGGAGTGGGCAACATCTGCACATACATGGCCATGGCAGCAGGTGTGGATGTGTTGGGAAGGCAGGGTAAGAGTACAGAAAGGTTTGCTTCTCAGGCTTGTTTTTTAATCATTGTAGTTAGTTGGATTATATGTAGTTATCTGTTCCAACCATATAACACAGTCGTCTTAGTGATAAATTTTCAGTTGTCCAATTATGACCATAATTTTCAATTAGGACCATAAGCTTTAGCATATTTTTGTCATTTTCTCATGCTTCTCATATTCGTTTGCTGTTCATACTCATTCCTTCCTTCCTCTCACCATTCTAGGCTGACACTAATTTTTAAATGTGCCTGTTACCAACATTTCATACAGGTTTTTATGTATCGCATCATCAATCTGTAGCTTATTACTCTTTTTGACACATCATATTACACTGCATAGTACCCTGCTGTATCTATTTAATAGTAGTATGTAAATATTTGGGTTGTTTCTAGTTTGGGGCTGTTATCAGTAATTCTTTTAAAACATTCTGTGCAAGTCCCTTCTGGGTATGTTTGGTTCATCTGGGATATGTACATAAGAGTTGATTGTTGAGTCATATGCTATTTTTTGGGGGGGGTACTTTTGAGACAGGGTCAGCCTGTAACCCCAGGTGGCCTGGACCTGATGCAGGCCTCTACCTCCTGAGTGCTGGGATTAAAGGCCTGCATCACCATGCCTGGCAAGTCATTTGGTAAATTTATATTTAAGTCTCAAGAAACAGGAATGTCTACTTTTTGTCTGGACATCTCATCATCTGTTTTAGACATAAAAATTATATATTAAATAAAGCATGTTTCTTTTAGTTTTAAAATTACTGTATGTATGTATGTATGTATGTATGTATGTGGGAGTGGGAGTGTGACAGGGAGCTTGTGGAGATCAGAGGACAGCTTGCAGGAGTTGGTTCTCTCCTTTCACTGTGTAGGTCTTGAGGATTGACTTCAGATCATTAAGCTTGATGACAGGCACCTTTATCTGATGAGCCATCTCTCCAGTCATAAATCCTGTTTCTTTTTTTAATATTTTTTAATTTTATTTTTATTTTATTTTATTTATGTGTATGAATGTACTGTCTGCATGCAAGTCTGTGCACCCGTGTCGTGCAATGCCGCGGAGGTCAGAAGAGGGTGTCAGATTCCCCTGGAACTGGAGTTCTCCTGGATTTGGAGTTTCAGACGGTTCTCAGCTGCCATGTGGGTGCTGGGGATCGAACCCGGGCCCTCTGTAAGAGCGGTCGGCGCTCTTAACCGCTAGGCCATCTCTCCAGCCCCATAAATCCTGTTTCTTATTTGAATTCCACAGATGTTGTTGTCAAAGAAAATGTTCTCTTATTGTGGAAACTGCGTAATGATTAACCTTAGATTATAGTATGCTCACAGGTTTACCTTTGCTTTCAGGTACATTTTTATCAGGACGAATAGAAAAACTTCACACTGCATTTACTAGAATTCCATCAGTTTGAGTAATCATGTTATCAGGGTAAATTTTCCTTAAAAATAATAATAAGCAGGAAACATCTGATTCATCTGTGATTACTTACTGCGATTTCTTAGTATATGAAATATCTTATTACTGTTCCAGTGATATCTCATGATCTTGTGTATGATTTGCTTAGGTACTGAGACATGATCAACCCTTGAGCTGCTCTCATGTCTGGTGAACATATGTATTCACATGTGTTTTATTTGGCTTTACATTTAAAAAGATAACTGATATGTTCTTATCTGTTCAAATTAGAATATATTTCTTTGTAACAATTTAAATTTTCAGATATTTAATAGTCCATCTGTTTCAAAATTGAAACAATCTGTGTGATCAAATACAGTACCCTTCTAATCAGTACCCTTTAATAAAAGTAAAATCAAATTATAACTTATTTCAATGGCCATGTATTCCAGTATCTACAATATGTTTAAAATAATTAGTTTGCTGTATACAGAGACATTATGGGGAGTCTGATTCTTCTTGTGTTTTAGAATTCACTGAGGTGTTTTTAAGGTTGCTAGAATTTCTTCCAGAAAGTACAATGCATGTGTATGCATAGTGTGCACATATGTGCATGCACAGAGACATACATTCACACTTACTTGCTCCATGAATGTATACATTGCTGAACCAGCACATCATCCATGGATGCACTGATTTAAAAAGACTGGCTCAGGTCTTTCCCTTCTAAATGTACTCTGAGCTTTTTATTAAACCAATACTTCTGCCTCAACTATCTTAATCTTTTAAAATGTGGAAAATGCAGAGAAAATATTTAGTTATCTCTATTCTCAAATTTCGGTTGTTTGGAATATAGACAGAATGTATGAAAACTGTGATTATCATGTTTTTATAAATTTGCCAAAGGAAGTTTATTCAGTTACTCTACTTGTACCATTTGTTTTCAAGGTACTTCAGTTGTTTCTCTAGTGTCTGTCCTAATTTAATAAGAAGACATTTGGGCAAAAAGTCCATTATAGCATATCAAAAATTATTGAGAAAAGGATAGATAAAAAAATCAGAAAAAATGAACAAACTAGAGACATTAACTCAAATTATCTATGTGGTACTTAATGTGACTAAATGTGATGTCCTAGAACCTAGTCTTCTAAAGCTCTAAATACAAAAGAAGAAAAACAAATTATACATAAATAACTTGGGGAATTGAGCTGACCATAAGATATATATGAAGACGTCTATGAGGGATGTTTGAAAGAACTGTGGAAGATACATAGTTTGAATAAGAAAATTTTTCTGATGTGATCACTCTTCTCATTTCAAAGGGATGTAATAATATTGTAGGTAAACCAGATTTATTCTGATTCACTTTATAATCTTTAAATTTTATTTATTTATTTTTATGTGTATGAGTGTTTTGCCTGCATGTATGTAAGTGCACCCATGCCACACAATGGCCACAAAGGCCAGAAGAGGGCAATAGATCCCCTGGAACTGGAGTTATGGATGGTTGTTAACTGCCATATGGGTTCCAGGGACCAAGCCTGGCTCCTCTAAAAAGAAACAGCTAGTGCTCTTTTTTTTTTTTTTTCTGGACTCATGGCTGATGAACAACTAGTGCTCTTATCCACCAAACCATTTCTCCAGCCTCACTTTAAATTACTTTCAACCTTCAATAGACCTTAAGTCAAAGTAAAGATTTTTAATCCCTAGAGCCATCTGCAAAGGGAACACATTGCTTATCTCAGTGGGAAATAACTCCAGGGCCATTGAAGCACAGACAGGAGGCAAGTGGTGTGGGAACAGGTCCTGCAAGGAAATGAGCAGAACATTGGGTAGTCTTGGTTTCTTCCTACATTTGCGACCTTAGGAGCCCAGGGTAGAGTTTGAACATTCCAATGTCATTAGAGGCCAGCTAGGTTATTTACATAAAGCTGTGGCAATGTAAGCATATTAGAGCTTGGTAGAATGCTTACATCACCACAGGTAGGTAGCCCTGCCATCTTTACAAGGTCTTCTATTTTTTTTTCAAATGAAACTAGATATCTGAATTTTTCCAGTTTAAAGCTTTGACACTTAAAATTTTGATAGCTAACTCCAATTATTTAATTTTACTTGTTGGTTTTTTTGAGCTGCATGTGTGTGTGTGTGTGTGTGTGTGTGTGTTTACATATGTGGGGATGTGTATGCCATGAGACTTGTGTGCAGGTCAAAAGACAACTTGTATGAATTGTTTCTCTCCTTCCACCATGTGGGTTCCAGGGATTATACTGAGACTGTCAGGCTTGGCACAGGGCCTTTCCACACTGAGTCATCTCATAGTTCCTAATTCCAAAATGTTCAAAGCACAAATGTGGATGATCACTTTTTAACCAAGTCCAAGAAATACCTATAGAAACTTGCTTCTTCTCTCTTTGGGGCACGTTCTATGAATCATCGATTGCTCTGACATACACGATTCTATTAAATATTCTGAATATGCACTTATATAAATAACGTTTCAAACACTCATGTAATACCCATTAGTTAGCAATTAGTTACCCATTAGTTGTGTTTTTGGAATCTCACTTTCAAGCATATTTGTTATAGGATTCTCATATTTGTTACATGGACATTATTACAGTGTTATGAGATACCATTCAAGAGAGACCGGATGCCTCATTTACAAATGATGGCAATAATTTTTTATAGAGAATGTCCATTGGAAACCACTACTAATGCCCAGGCATGGTTTTCTAGATGTTTACCTGGTAAAATTGAATGGTGCTTATGACCCAGTTCACTAACCAGAGCAATTAGACAAGATTGGAAATCTCTGCATTCTCTGATATCAATCATAGCTTAATAAGCACACATTTACAGTGGATGGGGTTTCTAAGGAATAAAATAATTTTAATGATTCATATTTCATAAGATATCAACCAGTTTCTCATATAAAAATTACCTTAACTGGGAATCCTACCAGTCTTAAAGCCCATTTCTTGGCTAGAGTTTTCTGAAGCCTTTGGCTGATACTCAGCTAAGTGTAATATATATTAATATCAAAGAATTTATCCTGTTGCTTTGCTTTGGAAAGCAAGGTCATCTGGCCAGATCAGTTTTTATTAATTATTTGACAGACTCTCTGACTGCTTATCTGCACTCGAAAAGATGTTTACCTAATGACCAATGAATTATTTGTTTAACAAAATTGATTCTCCTGTATGTTGAGTCCCTTGGGGAGCCAAGAAAAACTTGGAAAATCAAGAAACTGGTTTTCCCTATAGACTGAGGAGTTGTTTGGATGATGGTTGGAGCCACATGACGGAAGGCTGGCAATTATTGGATCCAAACTTGACTTAGATGAGGGACATCTTCACAGATGTGTGTGTGTGTTTCAGCTGTTACTTTCATCTTATTTCTACCTCCTGTGGCTCTGTCAACCTTATAGAGCCATCAACAAAAGAAGCCTCTACTTCCTTTGATACCCCATGACTCTGAAGGCCTCTAGCTTCTCTGCAGTTAAGTACAATATTTAACTTTACCCAGTTTCTGGCTCATCTAAACTTTGCTAAAGAGAATTAGTTTTCTAGTATAAAGGCATTTAAGCATTATGAGCAAGTAATATGCTAGGAAAAGTGTGCAGAAGTGTTCTAAAGTTATTATTGGCACCAAAGAATGACTTTAAAGAAGACACTATATGTAATTAATTTGGTCACAAAGTGATAGCTCTGACCTCACACAAAGGATTGAAAGGTTATTCCTGGACAAACTGTCAGCCCATGAAAGGAAACAGCTAGAATTGACCAGAGTCCAAGACAACAGCTCCAGAGAAAGTAGACTGTTTTGCTTCTCATCCACCCGTGCCCCTTTTCGAAGCCTAGGGAACAATCTGCAGAAGAGGGGGCATGGTAGAATGTAAGGGCTGCGATTGGGGTGAGTGGTGAAACTACAGCAATATAGTCTGGACACTCATTTAATCAACTTGATTGAACATACAAGACCCCCCAGCTGGATGGTGGGACCCATGGGCTGTACGGGTTTGGGCACAACTGCTTGCAAATTGGTTTTTGTTGTTGTTGTTTGTCTTTTGAGACAGGGTCTTCCTGTAGCCCCAGCTGTCCTAGAACTCACTCTGTAGACCAGGCTGGCCTTGAACTCACAAAGATTCGCCTGCCTCTGCCTCCCAAGTGCTAGGATTAAAGGCGTGCACCACGCCTGGCTGCAAATTGGTTTTACCTGAAGGATGCTTGTACACATAAATTACTATTTACTGTTAAAAAAATGAAAAATAAAATAAAGAAGTAATAGAAAAAATAAAAATAAAATTTAAAAGAATCAGCAAGGTAATAGATGAACTGAAAAAAAAAGACTGAAGTTTTCTCTTTTGTTGGTAGCTCACCAACGAAAAGTGCATACATTAATATTAATTATATAATTATATTAATTAATAACTATTCCACATAACTATGTAGTTAGTCTGACCTCTACTATGGGTATCTACTGGAAGTAGGAAAAGGATAGAGGACCTAAGAGAAAGAAAATGTATTCAATTATTTTTATTGAAAAAACTTTTAAAGAAAAACTTTTAGAGTCGAACAATTAGGCTTTTTGTTTTGCAGATTTTAAAAGTTGTTTCTGTTTACTAAACAAAGGATAAACTAACACTGGCAGCCTCAACTCAGAAGACAGTTATAAGGTCTGTGCTTATGAGATAGAGAAAGAACAAAGCTGTCTGAAAAAGGTTGATTTATTGGGTGCAGATTTGAGACTCCACCCTCACTTTAGATCCTCCGTCTCCCTCTGAACTGTACCTTTGTTATTATCCCCAGGAGGAGATGAACATTTTCTAATTTTTTTTTATTAATTTTATTTATTTCTTGTATGTGTATGAAGTGCAAGTCTGTGCACCCGTGTTGTGCAACGCCGCGGAGGTCAGAAGAGGGTCTCGGATTCCCCTGGAACTGGAGTTCTCCTGGAATTGGAGTTTTAGACGGTTCTCGGCCGCCTGTGGGTGCTGGGGATCGAACCCGGGTCCTCTGTAAGAACGGTCGGCGCTCTTAACCGCTAGGCCATCACTCCAGCCCGAACATTTTCATTAATAGTGAACGTGCTCTTCTGGTTCCATTTACTACTGTATTATGGGAATAAATTGTACATTTCATGCGTCAGCTGTTTTCTTTCTCCATATTTTCCAAGGCCGATTCTTGCAGTAGGTGACTTAATGGTGCCTTTCTGTTCCTCCCATCCCCATGCTGTTCATTCCTTGCTCCTGGCCTTTGTAACTCCCGATGGAAGCTTAGTAAACCTAACCCTTAAATGACCTCTCTTGGCTTCATGACATAGCTCTTTTCATTTGTATTCAAGTCTCAACTCTGACTTAGTAGGGAGCCTTGTGAAAATTAAAGTTATTTTTCTTCCTCTGTTAGAAAAACAACATGATCCAAAAGACAACCTACATTTGTTAAAACTAAGTGTAGAGTTGACAGATTTTAATGAGAAAGTTATATTGAGAGATGGGTGCTAAGACCATGTATGTATAACCTCTTCCTGAAAATGAAGAATAAAGCTAAGTTCAAAGAAAGTAAATATTTCAAAACTGTGATATATATATACATATATATATGTATATACCTAGTATATATGTATATACCTATATATATATGTACATATATACATATATATATATACATATATATATATTTTTTTTTTTTTTTTTTTTTTAAAGCATTTTATTTTATCTGGATAAGAAACTTCTACTTCCAAATTTTATTAAAAGAAGCATTTGTAATTTAAAACTAAAAGATGAGCTTTTTAAAAAATTTAAATGTGAGTTTCACTAAAACAAATTTCTAGAATCGAAGTATTGGCAAAGACAGGCAGAAAATGTACTGATGAGGTTGGGGTTTTTTTTTTTCCAAAATTTTTTTGGTCTTTTTGAGACATGGTCTCCCTGTAGTCCCAGCTATTCTGGACTTAGCTATGTAGACTAGGCTGGCCTTGAACTTACAGAGATTCACCTGCCTCTTCCTCCCAAGTGCTGGGATTAAAGGTGGGTACCAGCATGCTTGGCTGATGAGGCTGTTTTAAAAAGCTTGATCAGCTGGGTCTGGTGGTACACACCTTTAATACCAGCACTTGGGAGGCAGAAGCAGGAGGATCTCTGAGTTCAAGGCCAGCCTGGTCTACAGAGAGAGTTTCAGGCCAGCTAGGCCTAAAAGAGGAACTTGTCTCAAAAAGACCAAAACAAACAAACAAACAAACAAAAAAAAAATAAATAAATAAATAGCTTGATCAATGAGCTTGAGAGATGGCTCAGTGGTTCAGAGGATTGGCTGCTCTTACAGAGGAGCCTGCTTCGATTCCCAGCACTTATGTGGCAGCCAACAACTGTCTGTAACTCCAGTTCCAAGGTAATCTGATGCCTTCTTCTGATCTCTGTGGGCATTGCACAACAAGGGTGCACTTACATACATGCAAGTGGTACACTCATACACATAAAAACAATAAATATTTTAAAAATAAAAAGGTTCGTCAAAACCTGGTATGGTAGGTCACACACATAATCCCAGTACTCAAGAGGATGAGAAGGACGATCATGAGTTTGAAGCCAGCTTTTTTTATGTATTGAGTTCCAGCCCAGCTTGAGCTAGAGAGTGAGACTTTTTGTGTGTTGGGGATGTCATTGAAGGGAAGGAAGATGACTTCTAAGGACAAGAGCCCCTTTTGTGCCCATCTGAAATCTGATTTATTTATTTATTCATTCATTCATTCATTTTGAAGCAGGCTCTCATCTAGCCTATGCTGGCCTCAAACTTGATACACAGCCTAATTTAGCCTCAAATTCTGGATCTTCTTGCCTCTGCTTCCTAAATGCTGAGATTTTAGGTATATCCACAAGGCCCACGTTCTAAGATCTAATTGAAACACAGCTCCTGCTTCTTTCAGTTTTCCAGCAGCCTTCAGTGGGATATCCCTGGGCCTCCCTCCCCATGTTGAATTAATAGGTACTTCCAGATTTTGTCACTTTTACCGGCCCTTGTCTGAAAAGTATAAAGACACATTACCTGTGTGTAATATGTATAAAGAAGGGTCCCATACCTGTGCAGCCATCTTTGAAAGTATAGAGAACGGTATACTCAGAAATAATAACGCTATTTGTTAGATTGCACTTTTCTGTGGGTAGGGGGCATCACACTAAATTGTAGTTTCAGAGCAGGAGCTCAGAAACTGGTAACTTTCATACTAGTTCCAACATTTGCTAGCTGAGTAGTTTATCCCTTGTGCGAGTGATGCCAAACTCATAGAGTTGTTGCCAGATTAAATGAGTATGTTATGTTGAGTGCTTAGAAAAGGGCAGGGCACATTTTTATTGCTCGATAAAAATCTTAGGCATTAATGTGACTAATTTATTGATGTAATCATCATACAAATGGATCTAGTTGCACCAGGGTGACAGACTTATGTACATATCTTTGGGTAGCATTTTAGACAAGTTCTTTTCTGTTGTTTAACTTCTGAAAAGATAAAGCTGTTACATATCAAGAAGACCAAAGCCTGGTGTGGTGCACATCTGTAACCCCAGCATTCAGGGGATGATGCAGGAGGATTGCTGTTAGTCAACACAGTATGAGGTACATAGTGAATAAAAAAGAAAAAAAAAAGAAAAGCAGAAATAGAGCAAATTTCAATTGAGAAAGGCAATCTCCTAACACTTTTAGAACATAAACAATCCATCTCCTCTAATTGCTGTGCACACAGAGTTGTTGGCAGAACTCTCTAATTCCTGGCCTTCACATGGGAAAAAACAAAACAACAAACAAAAAACAAAAAACAAAAAAACCCCAGCAGCCTCTTTTGGAAAAGATGAGGCTTGAAATGCAAAGAATGAAGTAAACAAGAAATATTTTCCACAAACTTATTTAGAGGACCTTCTGAAATGCCTGTATTGTCCACTAAGATGAAAATGGGAGATTGTATTCTCACCCCCTAAATTGTTCCCTTCATAGAAGCTTCTAGATTGAGTGAATAAAAGTTGGGCGGTATGACAGGAATGATGCCAGGGCTTTAGATTTCTCTATCCTTATCAATCTCTTATCTTTGTAATACAGAGGTCAGAAAGTTACTAAAAATCACCTGCAATCTAGAGATGATTGAATATTTATTTAAATTTAAATCTGATACTTAAAGGTATCTAATTCTCCAAGCATCTTAAAGGCATAAGCCTTTTTTCAAGAAGAAAGAGTTTTCTAAAAGCATCACTTAACATCCCACTTAAATAATATTTAGCCGAGCTTGGTGGTGCACGCCTTTAATCCTAGCACTTGGGAGGCAGAGGCAGGTGGATCTTTGTGAGTTCAAGGCCAGCCTCATCTACAGAGCAAGTTCCAGGACAGCTGGGGCTACAGGGAGACCCTGTCTCAAAAAGACCAAATAAATAAATAAATAATATTTAAATGAAAGTAAAACAGAGAGTGTCTCGTAGGAAAGAATGCTCTAGTTTCAGCATTTCTCTGCTATTAATTCATAGGTCTCATTTTAACATTGCCTACAGGACAAAGTTTAAACTCCTCAGCTAGTCTTCTTAGCTTCCTCTCTGTCCCCTGTCTGCAGGGACCCACCTCAGCTGCTTCTGCCCTGAAGTTAATGCATCTATTAGATACATTCATCTTCCTATATCTTTTTTTTTTACCACTATTCAGTTTAATTTTGTTAAAAAAATTACAAAACCATTAAAAAATGAGCCTTCTTGGATGACTTTGTATAATCTTACCCATCTGGAATAATGTCTTCTTCCATTTTTCTAGTATTTAATGTGTTATCCCTTTATTGCCCTTGGCTAACTTTGCTTAGTGCACTTTTTTTTTTAAATAAGAAAGCTTTGTAATTCCCTTTCCTTGTTTTCCATTTACTATGGCCTGATTACTTATATACCATATTTAATATGAGATGTTACTACATTCTACCTAGCTTCTCCTACTGAGTCCAGCCCCAGACTGAATTAACCTTTTTTTTTTCCTCTGTGATTTAATTAGTAATAATTAGGAATCACAGAAACTTGGGTCAAAATCAGATTCTGTCACTTACAAAGCTCTAATTTGTTTTTGACAATTTTTAACCTTTCAAGGTGGAAAGAGGAATATGCCACAGTGTGTCTATGGAGATCACAGGACAGCTTACAGAAGGCACCTCTCTCCTCCCATCTCCTTAGTCCCAGAGCTCAAACACAGGACATTAGCTTCAGTGGCAAAAACCTTTAACTCCTGAGCTGTCTCACTGGCCTCTACATATTATCTTTAGACCAGGAAAGATCTTAGTATCAGAATCATTATATTAGTAATTGTTGTTGCTGTGATAAAATGGTGCTTTTTGGTTACCATGACCAAAAGCAGCTTATTGAAGAGAGAGTTTATTATTTTGACATAAGGATGCAGAGGGAGCATCTATAACAGTAACAAGTAGCCAGAGCAAGGAGCTGAGTGATAAGATGTCCATGCACACACAGGACACAGAGAGAACAAACCAGGAGTGGGAGAGGCTCCAAATTCTCAGCTGCGTCCACTGACCTACTTTCTTCAACAAGGCTCACTGTCTTACAAATTGCATGACCTCTCTGAACAGTGTCGCCAGCGGGGAACCAAGTGTTCAAATACATGAACCCATGGAGGCCATTTCTCATTTAAAACACCACTATCACTGACTGAGGCCAGGTATGCTGTTTACAGCTCTAATTCCAGCATTCAGAAGGCTAAACCAGAAGGATTTCTACTTTTGACCAGCATGGGCTTGTCTCAAGCAAAAGGAAGACAACAACAACAACAACAACAAACAAACAACCTATGGAGCTTATGTGAATTTTACTGTTTTTTTTTTCATTCCCCTATATATTTATATCTGATAGAGAATTTTGATTATTTTTACAAAAAGTTTTAAAGACCATGGAAGAAACCTATGCTTTCTAAGTGATTGTCCAGGTTGTTTTAAGTGGTTTCAGACATGTTTACTGTTGTAAGAACACTGTAAATAAAAATATTCAGTGAAAGTTAAAAAAAAAAGACTCATCCAATTACAAAAAAAAAAAAATTAGCTGATCTGTATATAGAGTGTTGACATGAATTAGCACACAATTGAGCCCAATTAATCATCTTTTTACATTATCAGTGTTTTTATAGCACTGTGAATTGTCCACTGAACAGACCATGCCACGTAAACTGGGAATTGCAAAAGAGCAATGATCATGCTGGCTTTATTATTACTGTGGCACAGGTACTGTATAAAGTGAGATAATAAACAATAACGGGGTGAGGTCCATCTAAAGATGATACAGGGGAAAATCGGATCCTGGAGTAGGGATCTTAATCTCATTAATAAAAGAACTTTAGAATGGACTCAATTGGAAAGTTAAGAAAAAAAAAAAACAACTAGAGCTTCCTGTAGGTAGCCTCTGCCTATGATGTCCCAGACTCTAACTCAGCCCCCTATATTCTTGGTATTTTTGGAACTGTTTCTTGCCAACTAGTGAGTCAGGTTCTACCACTTCCATTTCTAAGAAGATTATAGAAGCAACTCAGAGAATTTTTTCTAAAGAATTCAAAGTGAATAACCACACACACTATACCATTACTACTGTAATTTCAATTTCTTCCTGAATAAAAGTAGTTGCAATAATATATTCCCCCTGAATTCTGTGCAGGAACATGTACCTTTCTTTACTAGTACTGGATATTATGCAAAGTTAACCTGTAAAGAATTTAATTTTCAGTTCTTTGAGAATTCATGAAAAACTTCCTATTTTAAGAAGTTTTTTTTTTTTTGTTTTTTTGGTTTTTTTTTTTTGAGACAGGGTCTCCCTGTAGCCCCAGCTATCTGGAATTCACTATGTAGACCAGGCTGGCCTTAAATTCACAGAGATCTGTGTGCCTCTGCCTTCCAAGTGCTGGGATTAAAGGTGTGCACTATCATGCCTGGCCATTTTTCCTGCTTCTATTGTCTGTCTCTACTCTTGTTCTTTTCCTTAGCTTTAAAACTTTGTGTTGGGAGGCAGAGGCAGGCAGATCTCTGTGAGTTCCAGGACAGCCTTTTCTACAGAGTGAGTTCCAGGACAGCCAGTGTTCCAGGGAAACCCTGTCTCAAGAAACAAAACAAAACAAAAAACAAAACAACAACAAAAAACCTTTGTGTTTTGTACTTCTTAGTTAAGCAAATGTTTTTCCATTATCTGCCAAGTGGCAAGCATTTCTTTGTCAGAGAGGTGATGCTGTACTAAGAAAAAGTCCTTGCTTCATTTCCTGAAGCATTGCATTTTCTAGCATGCACTATAATTATTTGCTTCCCTCTCTCCCATGCCTAATTTGAACCTCTTAGTGGTATGTATCTGGTATGTGTGGCATCTAATTGAACTTTGAATCTCTAGCTCAAAAATCTAGTGGCATATAGTACATATTCACACACAAATAATTAGTATTTACAGAGGCCATTCTTACTATATTAGAATGAGAAACAGAAATGAGCTTCAGAGATTATATCCTACTGGTCTATGAAACAGGCACCAGTTAGTATTCTGTGGATTACAGTGTTTGTTTGAATTTTAATTAGGACCAGGCCATAAAATGTGGGAGATTTTACATAACAATTCAGATTCCAAGCTTCTCTAGGAAAAGCCCACATTCCATGTGCACACAAGGGCTGGGGCTGCTGTTTCCAGGCCACCTGCTCCTGAAGATGGAGAACTCCTCTCACCACCCCCTTTCCACTTTCTCTTGTATCCCATGAGTATTTTATTGTTTCTGTGGGTGGGTGTATGGTGAGAGAACGGTGTTCTTTAAATTCTTCCTGAGTCCACTGAAAATGGCTCTCTGAAAGCTTATGACAACATGACCAACAGTGGAAAGAATTACTTAACAAGCACTTGCCTTACTTTGAACTATATAGCATATCGAGTCAGGAATCATGGAGTCAGGAATCAGGAACCTATATTGTGCCCGAGTTTCTTTTTTCCTGCATTTTCACAGCAGTTTTCCTATATTTCTCAAATAAGTGAGCTAATTTCTAGCTACATTCTATTTTGATAGAGATCCCAATTTCAACTATAAATATATCTAAATCTGTCTGGTTTTTTCCCTCCTCTATGAACTCCTTTTATTTGTCTTGGTTTTACTATTATGAGATTAGGACACCTCAAGTTGAATTAAAGGCTTTTGTTTACCAAACTAAATATGTTCATGCTTTGTTTCAGTTATCCTTAAAGAGAAGAGGAAGCAAAGACTTGCCAAAATCTGAAAAAAAGACTCAACAGACTCCCACAGAGGTATGTTGAAATAAAATTTCAGCTCATACATCAAGGATCTCCAAATGTGCATTATAATAAGCTGCATTTAGAGATAGACATAATAGCCAAGTAGACATCCAAAATATGGTCCAGTTATGTAGCTATAGACACAGTAGGTAGAATGTGTTCAATATATCTGATAATAAAGCCTGGTCCACTGTCCCTGAGATAGCTTCTCTTACACTGTATGCACACAGAAGCAGCATGTCATTAGCACTTCATGTGCTACTTTATTTGAAAACTGTGCCTAGCACTCTTTCATAGTTAATAAGATCAAGAGAATGACTGCTCCTATGGTATTGATAAAGAAAAGGATGCTGTAGGAACATAATAAAAGGGAGAGAGATAACTGCCTGACATGTGAAGTTATCCTGCACCAGTCTGTGGTTCTCACCACACCCCCTGCTGCTCTACTTAGAGCAAACCTCCACCATGTGTCATACACACAAATTTTTTAAAGATTTTTCTATTTTATGTTTATGAGTGTCTCACATGCATGTATGTGCACCAACCATGTATCTGATACCTACAGAAACCTGAAGAGGGCACTAGATCCCCTGGAGTGGAGTTATAGGTGGTTATAAAACACCATGTTGGTGTTGGGAACTGAACTCAGGTCCTCTGCAAGAGCAGCAAGTGCTCTGAATTGTTAAGCCTCCTCTCCACCCAGCTATCCAGTCTAATACTTTACAATAAAACTTGTACTAAGTAAAAGTATATTTGATATTGTCTAGTCAAACATTGTTTCTGATTGTTGTCTACATGAGGACCCAAATTTTGGCTATTTCTTATCCTTCTGCCTTTTTTTTTTTTTCTCATTTGGTACCCTTCATAACCATCACAACAGCTTCAATCATGCATGTCATTCCTGTAGCCTCCATCCAAAAATAAGTGTTATAGCTCCCGAAGCATAAGTATGTTCATGATTTCATTCCCGAGATTCCACATACATGTTGCTAGATGTTTTCACAGTCTCCTCTACTATTGTCCTTCAAAGATAGTATTTAAAAAGCTAAGTCCATATTCCTCATCCAGAATCTGCTCTCCTTTGTTCCTCCTGTCCCTGAAGTTGGTAGTACAGTCCAGACACCCTTGGTGTCAACAGTTGCTTGCAAGGCTGCTTCTCTCTCCCCTTATGGAAAGGATTCTCCCGTTAAAGCTTTCTGTGACATATCCACTTCTCTTCCTCTCTGAATGCCACTGAAAATTCTTTCATCGCATCTCCCTGTGCTCCCCTCCCAGCTCCTAGAGGAGAGCATGCAAGCCAACACATCCGATTGCTTTAGTTTCATCCACTGCCATTTTCCTTATTTGGGCTTGTTTCAGAGGTAGTTCAAGTAACACAAGTCTTGGAATCTGCTTAAATTCAGACTCTGCTCTGCCATGTATTAATCCAAGCACTGACATATTGAGTCCATTCATTTGTAAAAGAATAAAGTTTTACTCAGAGGGCTTATGTAAAGATCTAATGACAGAAGGAACATGGTTCACCCTGTACGCACCTAGCAACTCTAACTATTCATCAGTATCAGGAGGACAGGAGACCTGTGCCTTGTTCACCATTGTGAACAAGTGACAAAAGTTAACTTTTCTCCCCACCTTCCTTACTTCTTTAGGGAAGAATGTATTTGAAACACAATTCTGAGGGCTGGGCAAGGAAGGAATGTTTATTCCAGAAAAAAGAGGGATGGAGATATTGCTCCTTGTTAGAATGTTTGCCCAGCATGTTTGACGCCCTGGATCCCATTCCCAGTACTGTCCAAACTGTCTGCTTGTCTATCTGTCCATTTACCCAGCTCAACTATCTATCATCTAGCTAGCTAGCTAGCTAGCTAGCTATCATCTATATATCTATTTAGCTAGCTATCATCTATCATCTAGCTATCATCTATATATCGATTTAGCTACCTATCATCGATCTATCTATCTAAATGAGCAAATGAAAGTGCAGAACTTCATACATACTTAAAAGTGACTTTTGAGAAACGTTCCTTAAAAATCTATTCCTGGACATAATAATGTGTTTCTATGGAAGCTCTTAGAATGGATTTCTATTTCTCTTTTAGTGTTTTGCAGTTTAATTATTGATTAGGATTTAAAGGCATGTATAAGAGTGTGTGAAAGGAACTTCTCTAGTCTGTTGTCCTAGAGGCAGAACCATCTGTACCCATTTCAGCAGATGGCAGCACATCCTATTTCAAAAGCCATACAAATGGAGTGCCTGCCCATTTCTTCTTGCATGGGTAATTCTAGTCAGACTTTCCCTTTCTAGTGGACTTTAAAACGTTTCCTTCAAATAACAATGGAGGGAAGATTACTTCCTGGCAGAGTGATTAAGGGCCATAGTTTCAGAGAAAAGTGAAGTTAGTTTCTTCTCTTTTTTTCCTGTCCCACCTAGCCCTAAACAAATCACTGAATACCTATAAACCAGGGAACTTGACATACTTGTGAGTTTATTCAATTAAATCAAGTCCTTCTGCTCAATAAATGGTAGTAAGTATGTAGTATCCACATGTTCCTTAGAGCAAGTAAGTTTTATATTCAGGGCAGTTAGGGAAATTCAAAACACAATAATATCGATCAGAGGACCATGAAATGGCTGTCTGCAGTTAGTACACAGCACATACATCACCTCTGAATAGTTGATGACCCTTGTCCTCCTTTCCTGGTCCCTTTTCTTTTGGTTTTCAGAATGTAGTATCCTAATCTTTAACTGGGAAAGAATGTAAATGATGTGAAAAAAATACACATCTGCTGTCTGTGTGCCTTTATACCTTAATTTCAAGGAAAAGAGATGATTTTTGCAGATGTCCTTTCTTGGTAGTTCTCTTCATTTGCATAAAAATGCTCTCCTATCTTTTCCCCACTCTTCCCCTAATGAGGAGGACAATGAAGACCTGAAATGCCAGCTGCAGTTCGTTAAGGAAGAAGCTGCTCTGATGAGAAAGAAAATGGCCAAAATTGATAAAGAGAAAGACCGGTTCGAGCATGAGCTGCAGAAGTACCGGTCCTTCTATGGTGATCTGGACAGTCCTCTACCCAAAGGAGAGGCGGGCGGGCCTCCCAGCACTAGGGAGGCCGAGCTCAAACTGCGGCTACGGTTGGTTGAGGAAGAGGCCAACATCCTGGGCAGGAAAATAGTGGAACTGGAGGTGGAAAACCGAGGCCTGAAGGCAGAGCTGGACGACCTGCGCGGAGATGACTTCAATGGCTCAGCCAACCCCCTCATGCGGGAGCAGAGTGAGTCCCTGTCGGAGCTCAGGCAGCACCTGCAGCTGGTGGAGGACGAAACGGAGCTGCTCAGGAGAAACGTGGCGGACCTGGAGGAGCAGAACAAGCGCATCACCGCAGAACTCAACAAATACAAGTACAAGTCCAGCGGTCACGACAACGCGCGGCACCACGACAGTGCCAAGACTGAGGCCCTGCAGGAAGAGCTGAAGGCTGCGCGCCTGCAGATTAACGAGCTGAGCGGCAAGGTCATGCAACTGCAGTACGAGAACCGCGTGCTCATGTCCAACATGCAGCGCTACGACCTGGCCTCGCACCTGGGCATCCGCGGCAGCCCCCGCGACAGCGATGCCGAGAGCGACGCGGGCAAGAAGGAGAGCGACGACGACTCCCGGCCCCCGCACCGCAAGCGAGAAGGGCCGATCGGCGGCGAGAGCGACTCAGAGGAGGTGCGCAACATCCGCTGCCTCACGCCCACACGCTCCTTCTACCCGGCGCCCGCGCCCTGGCCCAAGAGCTTCTCCGACCGGCAGCAGATGAAGGACATCCGCTCCGAGGCTGAGCGCCTGGGCAAGACCATCGACCGGCTCATCGCCGACACGAACACCATCATCACCGAGGCGCGCATCTACGTGGCCAACGGCGACCTATTCGGACTCATGGACGAGGAGGACGACGGCAGCCGCATCCGCGAGCACGAGCTGCTCTACCGCATCAACGCGCAGATGAAAGCGTTCCGCAAGGAGCTGCAGACCTTCATCGACCGCCTGGAGGTGCCCAAGTCCGCGGATGACCATGGCGCGGAGGAGCCCATATCCGTGAGTCAGGTACAGTTCTGCCTTTTGCGAGCCATGGCGATGGCAAGGCTGGCCCGCGGAGCTGCGGTCCCTCGTGGGGCGTCTCCACACTCCGACTTCCACCCCCCACCTTAGCAAGTCCTAGCCAACATTCTGGCTGGGGTCTGAAGCCCTGCAGAGCACCTGTGTTCACACTAGGTGCCTTTAGGCAGAGGTTCCTGAAACCGGATCCCTCACTTAGCAGTGATCCATTCTGTCCTGTTTGGAAGGGGAATTTAACACCGCACTGCTAGATTTTGTGCAAAGTGTAATGGATTTCTATCATCATTTTATTAGGTCAACATTTTTCAGTACTACTGTGCCTACAATTTGACGTGCATATAGAGACCTGGAATGGTCTAATGGGTATCCTCAAGTCTAGTTCTGAGTTTTTTCTGAGGAAGGTCTTAATTGAGTTTAAGACACGAAAAATTAAATAAGCCAGACGTGGTGATACACACCTTTAATCTCAGCACTCGGGACACAAAGGTTGGAGATCTGAGTTCTAGGCCAGCCTGGTCTACATAGCAAGTTCCAGGCCAGCCAAGGGCAACGTAGCAAGACACTGACTTAAAAATAAATAGTACTAAATAAGATATATGGATACTTCCGATAAATGTAGAACCCAGTAAAGATAGAGATCTTGCGCCCCAGAGCCCTATGGAAGATATGTAAATAACCCAAGTTGAACTGACATGTTATTTGTTATTTCTGGTGAGAATCACCATCAATTAGAAGTAGAGATTCACAGAATGGATAAAGGAGTCTTTACGGCAACACTAATTCAGAAAAATAGTATTAACTATTCCAGAACAGGGAAAACCAGCATTTTCCTCCATCCTGATTTGTAGAGGCACACCGGATGAATTGGATTCAGGAGCTTTGGCCAGGTATGGTGGCCGCTGAAAGACCAATGCATTTTGTCCAAGTTAACCACACAGAAAAAGATAATTTATGAAACAAAGCAGGCAGCACTGTCCTTTATGGCAAGCCTGATGTCCGGTATCCATTGGAGAACCCACCGAAGTACAACAGCATGCATGGCTTTAAACACTCGCAAGACACTGATGTTTAAACAGTTTATGCGCCCAAGCATGACATCGGGTTAATTGCCTGTGTATCAAACTAACGGAATTGCTGCCTTATCGCTTCTCTTGCATGTTGCTGTGCTTTGCTATGGGGGCGAGGGAATATTAGGTTAAAATGATAAATTTGACTCTTTCCTGTTTATAGCAAGTTTTAGTTTTCCTACTGCAGATTTCTGAATAGCAAGCATGTGGATTTTCAGTTATATTCTCAGGGGAAAATAAGTATCAGAGTGAGAGAAAGCACTGGGCATAATAATAGACCAAGAGTTTACAAATATAGGCCTATTTTAAGTTGAATGAATATTTAGATAAGTTGATATGAATATTATTTGTTAACATTATTATTCATTAGCTCTTCCCTTTGTCTCTGCATTTACCTTCCCAGATGTTCCAGCCTATCATTTTACTCATTCTCATTCTTGTATTATTTTCATCACTTTCTTACACAACAATATTTAAACTTGTCTTTCTTTTTACGCTGTTTTTTGTACTGTAAATCTTTCATCACCTACCATTCATTGTAGTGTTTTCAGTTGTTTTATTTTGTCCACCATTCAAGACAAGAAGTAAAAGAAGTATAGTTTCTGTAGTAACCAATGATGTAAAAACACTGAAGACTGCATATTTCTGTAAAAAAAGACACAACTCATCTTACCACTACCAAATTCCAAAAGTATCCTTGGCACCAAGATATTTCAGGTAAGAAAGTAAGTATAGCTTTTTCTCAATGTTAAGCATAATTTTTTGCCTCTTTTTTATCTTTTGGTTTGTATGCTTAGTAATTGGCAGATTGACTGTAAAAATGGATTAAATCTCATAATTATTTCTTATTAAATTTTATAATAATCAAAATCTGGACATTCAGAAGTTGGTCATATTTCCAAAAATAATCTAGATTCATTAACTACCATTTCTTTATAAGTGTCTCTATAGATGTTTTATAAAGTATTTCTGATGTAAATGATATAGATTTATAAATACACTGTTGTATTTGATCTACAAGAAAATGTTAATATCCAATAAATTCCTGTAAAAATAAATGTGAATAGGGGCCAGAGAGATGGCCTAGCGGTTAAGAGCGCCAACTGCTCTTGCAGAGGACCCGAGTTCGATCCCCAGCACCCAAGTGGTGGCTGAGGACCGTCTTTAACTCCAGTTCCAGGGGAATCTGACACCCTCTTCTGACCTCCGCAGCATTGCACGACACAGGTGCACAGACCTACATGCAGACAGTACATTCATACACATACAAAAAAAAAAAAAAAAAAAAAAAAGAAAATGATACAGTGTTTAGAATAGCATTAAGGTGCAACCCAACCCCAGAAGCATATTTCTGCTGGGAGCTATTTTCAAGACTTGAACGTACTTTCTTGAACCCTGGCATCCTTGTCTTAGTTTATATACCCAAAGTGATCTGGATAGACTCTGTGTACCAAAGATTCTATTCTGTTTGTCCATCTTGTTGGTAGTTGACCTACTAGAATGCTGAAATATACAGAAATTCTAGCACTGGACCTAAGTGTCATAGCACATGCCTATAATCCCAACACTGGGGAAGATAAGGGGGTTGTTGAGCTTAGCCAGACCTTAAGACAAAAGAAAAAGAAATTCTACTGGCTGAAGTCAATTCACATATTGGTTAGAAGATGTGAAAATCTTGATGAAGTGAAGTATGCTGGCTAGTACAAATACTGACTTTTAGGATCCTAAGAACTCAATTTGCAAAACATTGTTATATCTTGTCCCTCTCCCCCATTTCTCTTTAAATATTAAATTTAGGAAAATTCTGCTGAGGAGATGGCTCAATGGGTAAGAGCACATGCTAGGCAAGCATGAGGACGTGAGTTTAGTCCCTGAATAAAAAGCTGGCCTTGGATGTGCGTGGGCAGAGGAGACAGGGGGATCCCAGGAGCTCTTGATCAGGCAGCCTAGCCAAAAACTGAGTTTCAAGTTCAGTGAGAGGAGGAGAGCAGTAGAGGATGATGCCAGACATTCTCCTGAGCCACAGGCACACACTCAGCATAACACACACACACACACACACACACACACACACACACCACACAATTGTGGCTAGAGAGATGGCTCAGTGATTAAGAGCACAGGCTGCTCTTGCAGAAGATCCAGGTTCAGTTCCCAGCACTCACATAGTGGCTAAGAACCATCTGCAACTCCAGTACCAAGGGATCAGATAGACACCCACTTCTGGGCTCTGTGGGCATTGCACACATATAGTGCACTCACAGACATGAAACACTCATACACATAAAATGAAAATGATTTTTTTTTAAATTTCAAAAATAACAAAGTAAAATCTGCTATATTTTTATGTGTATATATGTTTGCATGTATGTAGGTGTACCACATACATGCCTGTGCCCATGAGGTGAGAAGATGGGTCTGATGCCCTGGAACTGGAGTTACAGGTGGTTTAGCTGCCATGTGGGTTCTGGGAACAAACCCAGTTCCTCTGCAAGAGCACTGAGTGTTTTTCATTGCTGAGCCATCTCTCCAATACCCAGTGTCTACTAGGTTTTTGATGTCTCTGATCCACCATCACAAAGTAACTGAACATAAATACTTAGGGGTTGAAATTTGCCTGAAACATCTATGACACTCAGAACTAGAGACCTCCAGCCAAGCTGTAGTTCTCAGCTACCAGCGCAGCCTCTGGAAATATATAGAAGTACTACAAGTTCTCACAGTGACTGGGAGGTTCTCTGCATTTAGAAGGAAGGAATTAGAACTTCTAGCTTCTTCGAAGTCCGTATCACAAAGAATTCTTCTGCCTAAGTTGTCAATATTATCTCTGTGGAGAAGCATGGCTTGTAGTGCTCTTTGTTCACTTGTGAAACATCATGTTATCCATTGTTCTGTGTGACTTTAAGAAGTCTACCTTTGGGGCTTCTTTTATCATGAAATGAATCAAAAATTAAATATTTGCATCATCCCTAGCAGGACCTCAGAATTCCTGGAATGGTTTTAGAACTGAGGTCCTGCCCTATACTAACTGAAACTGAATATGTGGAACTAGGTATATTTTTTTAATTCCCCAGAGCCACTGCTTCAAATAGTTACTATATATATATATAATATATATTATATATTATACACCACACACACACACATAATATATAGATATATATATATATATATATATATATATATATATATTTCTAGCCAACTTTCTGGAAAGAAATGAGGTACAGAATATATGGTCATCAATTTTTCTAGGATTGTGGAGACCTTGAAGTTCCAGCCATTCCGTGCTTGGTAGCACATTTCCACACAGTGACTGTTCCAATGCTTTGCAGAGCATTTCTTCCTGGTGATCCTTTCAGGCTTTACCTGAAAACGTCTCATGTCAATCATTTCTGATTTTATATAATAATTTTACATGAATCTTAGTTCCCATGCAGGCCCTCCTGCTAAGGGGGGGGGATCTTCCTAAGAAGATACTGGGAAGGGAAAGAGAGGCTGAAACAGGACAGACTTGACTTCTACTCACAGACTCAGGAGCCTTTGTGTTCCCTTTGACAGCAACTCTGAACTCCAGGATGCAAATTTATTATCCTGTTGCATTCTAAGGAAGATTTTCTAACTTTGCCCTATCCACTGCCCAGCCAGGTTTCCAGTGGTACCTCAGTGTGTGCACTCACCACCAACCTGCTATCGTATATGACAAGTGTATCTAGGGTCACACACGCAGAGCTCTATGTGTTGCAGAGAACATGTTGGAGTATTAATGCGGGATTAATGTGGGCTCAGCAAACTGCCAGTGAAGTGATCTTCTCCCAGACTAGCATCTCCTTGTAACTTGAGGTTCCTTTATGGGAACTCAGTACCTAGAAGTGGGGGGGGGGAGTTAGGAAAGATGATGCCAAGACCCATCAAAGGAAGTCCCCAGCATTTCTTTCCCTCCTCTTGGATCTTGCTATGTGCATTATTTTTGTTGTTATTTTCTCTAGTTTCAAATGGACAACCAGGCTTCCTTATATTCATCAGGAGCACAGTCTACCCTTCCTAACATGAAAAATCTTTTATTTTCACCTTAAAGCTGTTATTTGAATGTCACACTGGAAATAAAAAAGCAAAACATACAGAAGATCCTCTCTGTGGCACATTCCTGGATATAGGATCAAGAGTCTTTTAATTTAGCCAAGATTTAAGAAAAACAGGAATTTGCTTGGTTATTTTTAAAATGACTGAAACTCTTAAAACAAAGAAAATTTCAGTGCTGAAGCAGGAATGTGCTTTGGCCCAAATTCTCGGTCTTTGGTTTATGTGGTACAGTGGAATATAGCTATTTAATTGTTTGTTGTTGAAGTTTAGAATGTCAGCCTGGCAGCTTAGCCTTAACTCATCTGTATCTGTATCTGTGTAATGTCGTAGCCAGGTTCTCATAGAACTACAGCCTAACTTTACCTATTGCAGTCAAAAATTGGATCAGACATCCTAAATGAGGGAAGAGAATGAACAGGAAGTGGTAGAGAATAGTATTAAAATGGGAGAAAAGTTAACTGTTTATTAGAGTAATGGAATTTGATATAACTTAAAAACTGTATGCTAAACCCCTAGCTGGAAGCAGATAGGTGTGGTGATAAGCAGTTTTGATTCTATTTGTATTTTGTTCTGGTTTTTAGCGAAATGATTCCAGATACATTTTGATGAAACTAACACTTCATGAGTATGTCTGATATTCTTTTGGGGGGGGGTATTTTTGAGGCAGGGTCTCCCTTTAGTCCCAGCTGGCCTGGAGCTCACTCTGTAGACCAAGCTGGCCTTAAACTCACAGAGATCCACCAGCCTCTGCCTCCCTAGAATTAAAGGCGTGCACCACCACGCCCGGCTTAAGTATGTCTGATATTCTAATCAGCCAACTTGTAAAATTTCTGAGATTTTTTTACAGGGACTATAAGACAAAGGAAGGACACTTTGTGTCCAGGACACACTGCATGAATGAGGCAGCATCCCATCCCATGTGGTTCTAAAGAGTGCCTTTGTGTTGCTCTGTTAGGAACTGGAAGAAGTAATAGGGGCTCTTTTACATTCAGGCCATTCTGAAAGTTTGCAGTGCCATAGACTGCTGTGGTTCCTGCTGTGTAACCTTATATACTCCACTCATGCGAGCTCTGCTTGAAAGTTTCACACACACACACACACACACACACACACACACACACACACACACAGTTTGGGGGTTTAGTTTATCAATGTATTGCTTATCATTTTTTCCCCTATCTAGAGTTACGCTTTGATTTTTCCACATGCTGTGTCATTCCTTTTGTAGTATTAACTACTAGACAGAAAAAAACAAAACTTTTAAAATAGAATACATATTGGCTTAGATTACTTCCTTAGAACTTCAGAGGTAGAGGTAGAGTCAGATTATGAAAATGACTTTATGGGGGCTGGAGAGATGGCCTAGCAGTTAAGAGTGCCGACTGCTCTTGCAGAGGACCCGGGTTCGATCCCCAGCACCCATATGGCAGCTGAGAACCGTCTTTAACTCCAGTTCCAGGGGAATCCGACGCCCTCTTCTGACCTCCATGGCATTTCACGACACAGGTGTACAAACCTACATGCAGACAGTACATTCATACACATACAAAAATAAATTAAAAAGTTAAAAAAATAAATTTATTCTGGAGTTCAAGTGGCTTCTAGGAGTCTGAGCACCCTCATTTGGGAGGGATTATATGTCTCCAGGCACTCAGGCCACAGTGTGAGTTTTTTAGTGTTGCATTCACATGTGTGGACTCCATCGAGTGGAAGAAGTTACAGTGAAGCAGGCAGGAGAGGGAGTCAGGAAAAGTGAGCATTCTAGTCTGGGACCTCATGGTATTGAGATAAGAACAGGCTACAGGAGGGAAACTTGTGTCTCTCATCATACTCCTGATTTTTTTTTAATTTTTATTTTATTTTATTTTATTATTCTTTATGTGTATGAGTGTACTGTCTGCAGGTAACACTGGTGCACCCGTGTCATGCAATGCCGCTGAGGTCAGAAGAGGGCGTCGAATTCCCCTGGAACCGGAGTTAAAGACAGTTCTTAGCCTCCATGTGGGTGCTGGGAATCGAACCCGGGTCCTCTGCAAGAGCAGTCAGCACTCTCAATTGCTGAGCCATCTCTCCAGCCCCCATACTCCTGATTTTACAAGGACTATAATTGATTCCAAAATGGCTTCTAATTTGAAATTACTAATATTTTTAGAAATTGAGTAGATTCAAAACAGTACCATGGGTTCAAAATAGCTGGATTAGAAAAATCAGGGTTATAGGCATATTACTATACACATTATTTCAATAGCATCAAGAACCACAGTATAGTATATAGGTCAGGCACAGTCACTACTGCGGATATACCAAGTGCCTACTGTTCGCTTGTGGTACTGAAGTGTCTGGTCCACTCTATTCCACTATTTTACACTCTCTTTTTCTTTGTCAACTTGTGAGCTGTTTATAGACAATCTTTCTATCCATGTCTTGAGTTTACAAGGCCATGAGGACTTACTGAGATGTCTTAGCCTCAGGAATGGGTCTGGCTGAGAGCTTCTGATTACACTGGAACCACGGGCTACACACGTGACCCTGACCTCTCACAAATAAGGCCACAGTTCTCATTTAGCATCATGTGCTCAAAATCCAGCCCCCTCTGCTGTTGCTTCCATTTGAATCTTCATTCCTTTTCCCACCAATTACCTAAAAGTGAAATAGATTAATTCCTGAGCTCCCATCAGAGTTGGCATGCTCCTTACAGTCCTCTCCTTGTCTGTGCCAGGTGTGACTAGACATCAGTTGACTTCCTCTGTCACTGTAAACAACTCCTAGAAGCTCTAGTATTTCTTGTAGAAAATGGACGTGGGCCAGCCACTCCCTAGGAGAGTATAGATTAATTCCTGTTCTTCTGATTATGTTCACTATGAGTCCTCACTGAAGCAAGTTTTGTTCCTGGAACTTCCTAGCAGAGAGAAGTAACTCTGGGTGGCCCTCTTGTGGTGGACAGGCATTCCCGTTACCAATTCACAAACTAGTATGTCATATAATGCTAGAAATAAATTTGAGAAATATAATAAAGGTCTTTCTATAATTTTAAGTAGCCCACATTTCTCAAATATGTTTCCGTTTTGCTCAGAATTTGGACCAGCACTTAAAAAAACTCCGGTTTTTCAAGTGTTTCTTTGGAATATTTCTTACATCTGGAAATGCCTATATATAAACCCCAAGACTTTTCTACTTAGCTAAAGTGTCTGTTGACATGTTACCAGTCCTCAGAATAGAAGGAGCAAATGTCCCATGATTTTAGGGGAAAAACATCCAAAACTGTGGAAATGGTGCACTAGCTAAAACACAGTAATATAAATATATAACTTCTAAGGACAAAAAATAGTTCTGGGTGTAACCATCCCAATTTATACCCAGAAGCAGGACCATAGATGTATCCAAGCCATTTTTATTTTGGTAACACATACTTGAAACTATTCTTCTAGGATTCAGAGAACATAAGACTGAATTTGACAGAAAAAAAAATCAAAAGCCTGGACATCCACACTGGATGTGATTGAAAAAAAAATTCAGAGGAGGGGAAAGTTCCAGGTTTCATGTGTAGTTCAAATGTAAACCACTGAGCAGTGTGCAGCTGTGGCTGAGAGAGAATGAGCTGAGTCCCTGAGTGGAATTCTGCACTGAAATACCAGGAGAGGCCCTCCAAGTTTGATTGTAAACTCATTTCAGGGTGCTAGGCTACTCTGGGTGCAAGTGAGCAAAAGATTACACTCCAAATCCCATTTCTGGAACTCTCTAGAGTTGACTAAGACTTTTAAGAACAAAGATATGTCTTCTTCAAATTTTCATGGTCTAACCTAGCACAATGTTGCTACTCATCAGTATTTAAGTGGAATGCTAACTAAGTTACTGAAGAGAGACAAACTGAAGTTAATTTAAGGTTAAAGAGTTCTGCCAAACAACTGAGATCATGTATCTTAAAGTACTTTTTTTATTTTTTTATTAATTTTATTTATTTATGTATGTGTATGAATGTACTGTCTGCATGCAAGTCTGTGCACCCATGTTGTGCCGCTGAGGTCAGAAGAGGGTGTTGGATTCCCCTGGAACTGGAGTTCTCCTGGAACTGGAGTTTCAGACGGTTCTCCGCCGCCATGTGGATGCTGGGGATCAAACCTGGGTCCTCTGTAAGAGTGGTCGGCGCTCTTAACCGCTAGGCCATCTCTCCAACCCCTTAAAGTACTTTTAAGAATTGTACCAGACAGATTTTATTCTAGAAGCAGTGACTGACTACTTAAAGCATATCACCCATTAAAAGAACAGCTTCATTTTCTTCAAAAACAATTGTTTCCCAATTGTTTTTCATGATTTTTCTAATAACAACAAAAAGGTTGTACTCTGGTAGAAGAAGGACATGGACCAGCCACTCCATGGAAGAATATAGATTAACTCCTGCTCTTCTGATCATGCTCACTAAGTGGCCTCTCTGAACCAGGTTTTGTTCCTGGAACAAAACTTTTCCTTTTAAATGTGACTGAATGGTACAGAAAGAAAAAAAAATAAGCCTGTAAAAGCAAGAAGTCAGAATTTACCTGCCACAAAGAGATTAATAAATAATTACTTTTCATGCTGATCTCCCAGTAGACAGAAAACTTTAGATTGAGTTGTGCTGATAAACTCCTGTTAATCCCCAGATTGTTTTAGCTTCTAAATGAGATTCCCTTTCTCTTTTGAATCACAATTTATATTAGCCTTTAATAATTAAAGTTTGTAGTGTGTGTGTGTGTGTGTGTGTGTGTGTGTGTATGTGTGTGTTTGTGTACGGGCATGGGTGTGTCACAGCATACATGGTAGTCAGAGTACAAATTTTGGGAGTTGGTTGTCAACTTTCCTCTTGTTGAAGTAGGGTTTCTAATTTTGGCTGCTGTGCTTCATACTCTGGGGTACCTGGTGCTTGAGCTTCAAAGAAATTCTACTAGCTCTGCCTCCCAATTTTCTGTAGGTGTGCTGGGATTATAGATTCACACCACCATATCCATTTTTATATGGGTTCTAGAGGTTGAACTCAGGCCATCAGACTTATACAGCTAGCACTTTTACCTAGTAAGCCATGTCCTCAGTCCCCAAACCTTTTTAAACAGTCAGTCATTAAAGTAAGCACTCAGTTGTATGACTTTTATGCCATACTTGAAGGATAGGGTATCATTGCCTTCATTTCCATAGAAGAAAACAATATAGCAATCAACAGTCTTATCCCTGGGCTTGATTCCCTTCCCTTGGGTGGGATTTGGTTGGAATTTTAAATTTCAAGGTACTCTGCCAGGAGTGAGGAGACCTGGATTTTATTCTTGGGTGGGAAGCATGGGCTGGAGCAGCAAGCCGAGGGTCACATCTAGCAATGAGCACAGGAAGCAGAGAGAGAGAGAGACTGGAGACCACAGGCTTGTTAAACTCTCTAAGCCTGCCCCAATGACATACTTCCTCCAGCACAGCCACACCTTCTAAGACCTCCAAGAATAGTGCTACCAACTGGGACAAAATGTCTGAATACTTAAAGCCTATGGGGGAGACTGTCATTCAAACTACCACAATGACTTTATGTTCTGGCTTCTTGTTTCACTGTTTATTAGATGGGAAGTTTAGCTAGATGGTTTCAGACACTGGTTCTACATTTCTTTAAGTCTGGAAACACCTGTTGGTAATATTTGTGTGTTAGGTATCACTTTCCAAACTGTTCTAGTTTGTGGCTTAATATTATCAGTATAGATCTTTTTGAAACCCTCTTATAATTTAATGTATTCCTCTATTTTTTTTTTTTTTAGTCAAGTCTTACCATATAGCCTTAGCTGGCCTCCAACTCTCTATGTAGACCAGACTGGCTTCAAATTCACAGAGATCTATCTCTGCCTTTCAGGTGCTGAGATTAAAGGTGTACTTCACCACTACCCAGCTCCTACATTATTTCTTAAGAGCAGCTACATTTATTTGTATTAAGTTTTGTAATGTACATTCTATTACATGTCTGCTACACTTTGAAATTGGATTAACTAGTATTCAGTTATGAATGTATAATGGTTTCTAAAACAGCAAGTTTTGGGTATGTTTCATATTTTAAGGTATAAATGTCAAATGGCTTAGAAGTAATCTGTATTATACAACAGATTGTTTTCATAAAATGTTCAGTAATTCAAATACCTTAAAAATGTCAAGCAGTTTAAGAAGTCAAAATATTACTTTATTACTGTAGGGCTGAGTACATTAATATGTAATACATGTGTCTTTAATCCATGTATTTTGCGCACGTAACTATAACAAATTCTTTTGAAATTGTTTTGGAAATGCTTGAAAGCCATTCTGAATGGCTTTTGCGTTTGGATCCTACCATGTAATTGACTTACCCGTGTCTTTGGCACGTGAAATATGCCATGGAACACATACATGTATATGCACATAGAAAAACTGTATATACAAATTATTCAAGAGGAAGGGTTAGTAGACAGTAGCATTAGTGGTAAACTTGAAGTGAAACTTTTGTCAAATTTTGCATAGGACTTAACCTCAATTTTACCAGGACAATGAATTGATGAAGAGGACCTGCAATAAACAATTACTGAGGAGGCCCAGAAACAACAACATTGAAATAGACGGCACTGAGTAAGACTGAAGTACAACACAACATAATTGTAGTTTAGTACTAGGCTATCTGAATGTCTGCTAAAACTTTACTGAGTCCTTTTGGTGTTTCTTTGAATTGCTTTTGCCTCCCCCCTCGTGTGTGTGTGTGTGTGTGTGTGTGTGTGTGTGTGTGTGTGTGTGTGTGTGTGTGTGTTTTAAGGCAGGGTCTCCTGGAACCCAGGCTGGCCTTGAACTTGAACTTGCTACAGTAGCTAAGGTTGTCCTTGAACTCTTGATCCTTCTGCCTCCATCTCCCATGTGCTGGGATTACAGGGTTATGCCACCATGCCCAAATGGAAAGAGTTCATTTGACATTTTGACATGCAAAGGACAAACAGATTTGGAATTAGAGAGACCAAAGAAGCAAGCTATTTGATAGCTCTAGTTGATGATTGGGAGCAAACCCCCTCCTTCATCTTCTTGCTTGTATTCACACTGTGGCCAGCAAGAACTAACTCAAGTGCCTGTCATTCCATGTATTCTCTTACCTTACAACCTCAGGAAATAAATAGAATTATTTGTTTAAGGAAGAAGCAGAGGCTCCAGGTCAATACAGTTAAGTGTTTAACCTTAAACCTGTTAAAAAATTTCAAGCTCTCCAGCTAGAGAAACTGGTTTCAAGGCTTATTCCTCCACAAGAATGGGTTTCTATGAAATTTGTCAAGATTCTTCAGCTCTCTAAAGCCATGGATGTTTATTTAAATCAGGTTAATAATAACTTCAGGCACAGTTGCTGAGATAAAGATCTCTTTGAAAAAAAAAAAAAGAAGAAGAAAAAAAGATCTCTTTGAACTCCTTAGCACAGAGCCTTGCACAAAGTTATCCTCAATGAATAATCACTATAAATATTATTGTGACATTACTGTTGAAATAAGGCCTGGCTTTCCATCATGATGCCATCTCTTTTCAGTTACTCTACACGTATTAAAGTATTAAACTCCTACTGTGAAAGAAAAACTCCTTCTATGAGCTAAGCTTGGTAACTTATCCCTGTAATTCCAGGACTTGGAAGACTTGTAGGAGGATTGTCCTAAATAGAGGTCAATCTGAGCCACATAGTGAATTCCACTATGTAGCTAGCCTAGGCTACAGAGTAGGACTCCATGAATAAATTAATTAATTAAATTTCTACTATGAACAGTTTACCATTATTAAATATTTGAGCTCCCTATGGGATTGTGTCTAGAAGCAGGCATAACTCATGTGAAAGTATAAAATACTATATAATGTGGTATTCAACTCGAAGATAAGACCTGGTTACTTAAAATTCAATGTAGATTTTTTTGCTGCATTACTTACAAATTTGTCTTAGAGACTTTATTGACTAAATTAAACCAAACCATTAGATGCTTGTATCCATAAGGCTACCTCAAAGGAAAACCATTTCAAAATGGCACTAGAACAGAAAACCAGAAACAAAACATAAAATCAAAACCATACCTCAAAATATCTGTGGAGAGGCGACTCCTCACATCTCCACAACAGACCTATTTGATCTGGGTTAGGAAACTTTTTCACGCACCTGAGTTTGGAACAAGCATATAGACTTCTGACTGTTGTTATTTTTCTTTCCCTTCCATGAGAAGCATCATCCTTCCCCATGGGCTCTAATTCCCTCTACCATAAAGACACCTATGCTGTAGATAGACAGTAGCTTTCCCAGAATCACCAAGTGCTGTGAGGCACATATGTACATATGCATGTCCCATTCTACTTTATGTAAGGGCAGAAGTTTAATATGTTTTCATTTGCCTTTTCATTCATATATCATGATTTTGGGGGTGTATTTTCTTACTCTGAATGATTTTAGATTTTGTGTGTGTGTGTGTGTGTGTGTGTGTGTGTAACCCTAATGTCCACTTCATCCCAGCCCAAACTTCCAAAAGGCACTAAAGAATGCATCGTAATATGAGCAGGGGAAACAGCGAGGGACAGGATAGTTCTTGGTCATAAGGAATGTTTACTTTCCTAAGAAATCTAAAATTGGCCATTGTCATCTTACACAGTTAAAAAGCAGCTCTCCATTGGCAAGTTTGAAAATGCTGGGCTCCGTTATAAAAGTTAAAAATGTCCTGGAGCTGGAGTTGTTTATCCAGAGTGTGAGCTGCTCTTAAGTTACAGAGCTCTGGTTGGAAACAGTGGCCTGAAGGCCGCCTCCAAGTCCCTGACGTCACAGTAGTCCCAGCTGCTGTGGTGACAGTGAGCTGAGCAGTCCTTTGACTGTGAAAGTGGGGAAAGTTTCAAAGGGACTTACTTGTCAGTACCTCTCTGGAATGGATGGATTTTTTTTTTTTTTGACAAAAACATACTTGCTGAGCTGAAACTTTGTTCTTTAAGACAAGTAGCTCTCTGCCCTACTTCCTCAAATTGCTAGATTGACCAGACAGAGCTTGGCCTGCTGTAGGATTGCCCCCCAATGCAAAAAGGTACGTTTCTTTCTGGCAATTCAAAACCAAGGGGCTGATTAATTATGTCAAGATGCAGCAGATGGATTTTAAACTATACATGTGGTTTAAGTGGACCATGGTTCTAACATCTGCCTGTGCTGATGCCTCAATCTGGGCTTCAGAACAGTGGGCGGGGTGCGTAATGGATTAAACTGAAGGGGAAAAGAGGCTGCTCAGTTGCTGAGGGTGGATTTCCCCAGCGTGGACTGACAGTGCCTGCCACTCTCTGAGACTTCGTTTCTCACTGACTCTCAGTTGTTCACAAAGACTTTGTTTGACATAGGTTTTCATTAATGATTTTTAGAATGTAGTTTGTGGTAGGTTGAGGATTTTGATAATTTGCAAAGTAAAGTTCATAACCACTGAGTGAGCTGTTATTTGAAAGTTGCAGTGTTGTTCATGTAAGATGGCAGTATGTACATGCCAGGATAAGCGTTTCTCTAATGTGACCTTTATAACACCTTGATGTGTTCATCTACAGTCTGAAGGAAATTTCAGCAGTATATCATCTGCTTGAGATTATTATTAATTTTAGGCACTTGTTTACTCAAGCCAAGTTGTTTAAATCAAAGCTAGTATTTTACAAGTTACACAAAGTAACTCGGTGTGCTTATAGTTTGGGTATTTTGTAGTTTGAGTAAGTAGAGACAAAAAATGATAATTGAGAAAGCAAAACTGATGTATTTGGAATTAGTTGTGCTATCTTCATGGCCTTGTGAGAACATGGGGAACAGGCTGAAACAGCAGCTGACAGCAATGAAAGTACTTCATTTTGTCTTCTATCAAAGTCACATTGCAGTGGTCTCAGGACAGATGCATTTGCAGACGAGCAGTACAGGAGGAGTAGGATTCCTTAATTACTTAAAGCAGCCCTGTGAAATGGGCTAGAGAGTTTTAGAAGCAAATAATGCATTATTCTAAGAGGTACAGGTATGGAAATCTCCAACCCCTCTGATTTCACCAGGAGCTAAGCACCTTCAAAATGAGTTCTAAGAATTGTGAGGTTGGTGGTACCAGCTGCCTGTGACATTCTTATTGAATGTTGCATATTCAAATGAATCAAAAAACTTTAATCATATAGAAGTTATATGCTGAGAAAAGGGAAATAGAAAAGCAAGAATCAAGTGCTGAGCATGAATTCCCCAGTGAGACAAGCAGCAATGGAGTGGCCTCTCTCTCCTAACACTGTTTCATTTGTTTTGCCCAAATCCAGTTTCGAGTGGCAAGATGGAGGCTGAAATGACCATAACCAAAATTTAGTAAGAATTGACCTTGCCTCAGATAATGACGTGTTGCATGACCAAACTGAAGCTAATCTGAAGGATGAAAACTATTTTGTGAAAACTCTTCTGTTTCTGGCAGGGCTGAAAGGTTAGCTAAAGCATTTTGCCTTCCGTCACCACACTTGTGCAACCCACTCACAACTCTTTACAATCCTGGCTTCTAGCCTTAGGGAGGAGATGTGGGTTAAAAGGAATTATGTAATGCTAGCTTAGCGTTGCTGGGAGAGGAATGACTTGTGCCTGACTAACAATGCGGCTCCCTCTGTCCTTCAACATTTGTTCTAATAAACTTCATTCTGAATGAAATTCTGGAAGGAGTGAAATGAGATGGAGAGCAAGATGGAGGCGAAGCAGAACACAGAATTCCCTCCTCTCCCACATAGATGCCAGAATCCGTGGGAAGAAAAAAGTAACATCTAAGAACAAAGAGAACTTTTATAATGTTTCAATATAAAAGAGCACTAAAATTGAGTTTTTGAATGCACTAATCCACTTGACCCCATAACATCTCATCAGGGAACATACTGTCCCCATAAAGTTGACCCTTTCATTTGATGTTTTAGAAAATTAACTTAGAATGATAAATATGGTTTTATATAAGATTTAGTCAACCAGTAATGAAACTTTTTTTTGGCACTAAATTCTTGACATGTCTCTTTAAGAAATATGAAAAATATAACAGCAAAATAAAATCATGGGGAATATGATTAGACTTGTTTCTAACCATTTTCTATAAAGTTCAAAATAATCAATTTCATTTTAAATGAAGAGGACTACATAGAGAAAAGTATGGAGGGAAAAAAGGAAGCTGAGAAAAAAGGAGGATAACTCAAGAAACCAGCATTTATCAAAAATTCATTATGATAGTATGTAGACAATCTTATTAACTTAAGCTCGCTTGCTTAATTCTCTCTTGCTTAGTTTACCTTCAAAACATTCCTTTGCCCCCGGAATACACACATTTTCTTTTTAGAGGAGGGGCAATATCTTAAGCTATATTAAGTTTATTTATATTTATGACAAGAATGAGATGCTAAGAAAGATAACTAAATCCTCCCACAAAATAATGGTACAGATATGCTCCAAATAACTTTTTCATGTAAAGCATTTTTTCTGTAACCATTAGTTTTTATCCATAACTGTTCCATTTCCTGGCATTGGGAGTTCTCTGGCTCTGCAAAAGGAAACTGTGTAGATTGCCCCTTCAATATGTTAAATGATGAGCTTGACTCTGCAGATAAGCTCAGGATTCAGGCATTTCACTTCACGACTGTTCCCAGGGTGACATATCCCTGTTTCCAAGAACAAACCTTACCTAGAGTATTTCTGGATGATCTTCTGGTAGGTAAAAATTGAAAAAAGCCTGTCATCTTTTTTTTTTTTTTTTGAGACAGGGTCTCCCTATAGCACCAGCTGGCATGGAACTCACTCTGTAGACCAGGCTGGCCTTGAACTCACAGAGATCCACCGGCCTCTGCCTCCTGAGTGCTAAGATTAAAGGTGTGCGCCACCACACCCTGCTCACAGATGGTTCTTAGCTGCCATGTGGGTGCTGAGAATTGAACCTGGGTCCTTTGCAAGAGCAGTCGGTGTGCTCTTAACTGCTGAGCCATCTCTCCAGCCCCTAGGTCTGTCATCTTTTAAACTCTAATGTGGAAGTAGTTCCAGAGGAGTTAGGGATAGAAAGAAAAATTGCACTTACTTGTAACATAACTGTAGGAAACTCTGATGATGAAGATTTCTGAGCATTTTCAGTATTTAAGGACTATTGGGACAAGTATGAGTAGCATAGAACCTCTTTTCTGCATTTCTTGCAATTACTTTGCCCCTTTTTACAATGTTATTGGTTAGATTGTGACTATCCCTTGATTCCTCAAACCAATCCACTTTCCTGTATCTCACTGGCAAATGTTTGAAACTTCCAAGACACTTTCAGCTGAGAGTTAATTACAGTTTTAAATCAGTCTTCCAGTCTCATCATAAGCCCCATCTGTGTTTTCTGTGAAGAGTTGTAAGATAAACCTAAAATAGTTTATCTTACTAAGTAATCGGGACCAGTGGATATTTAAGGTTAAGCAAACAAGAAAAATTAAGATTCCATAAATTCCTCACTATCTTCATTTTGTTGGATTCTCACTTTCTGGCTCATAAGTGAGGAAAGTAGCAAACAAACAACAACAAAAACGAATAGAAAATAAAGTTAAAAGCAGCATGATGAATGACATGGAGACCTAGGAACATGATGAATGACATGGAGACCTAGGAACATGTTTGTAGCTAAATTTGAAATAGTCTATTTTTTTTTACAATGATTTTATGACTACAAATGAAATAAGTAAAAACTGCCTGCCAGGCAAGGTGCATGCCTTCAATCCCAGCACGAGGGCAGCAGGGAGCAAGTCGATGGCCAGAATCACTGTGAGTTCAAGGCCAGCATGGCTACATAGCAAGGTCAGGAACAGCTAGGGCTACAGGAGAGCCCTGTCCTCAAAAAAACCAAATTAAAAAAAAAAAAAAACTATGTAAAACCGTCCAAAAGATTTTTCAAGAAAAATAAGACCCAGACATTGTCTGTGAACTCCCAACCTAATGGCAATCTACAAGGCAACACGACACTTAAGGCTCACACAACATAGAAAAGGGGGTAAAGAGGACACTAATGAATCTCTCAACTCTCATTAAGGAAGCTCCCTCATGCAACAGAAGGCGGGGAACACAAAGGGTCACAAATGGCCAAAGGGAGGAGATTAGAGTCTGCAGAGTATCAGTCCTTGGACAGGATTCTCCAGTAAGTCCTCATCCAGTGTTTCAGGGACCATTGAGAAGAGGAACAGAGGATTTTAAGAGCCTCGGAAGAGGCGATGGCTATATGGAAATAGGTTAGTTTCTCACTGATACATGAGGCTCCCAAGTTGACTCCCAACCTTGGGTATTGGTGTAGTAGTCCCACAGGACTTGTCCTTGGTCTCTGACAGATACAGAACTTCAACTATTATCCTGCACTGGATCAGGATCTTAAATTATAGGAAGATATAACACGTGCTGTCAGAACAGAATGGGTAATTCTGTAATAGCAGAACCAGGCACACTTAGGTGGCTATAACCATACAATTGTGTTTCTTGGGCTTGTATGAAAAAATCTATTTTTAGAGTACATGGGTTAAAGAAATATTGTCTCTCACATGTGTACTTAACTATCTTGTCCACTATAATTTTGCTGTTGTTCTAAAAGAAAGGAAAAAGTCTTAAGACAACAGAATTTTATAGCTGTTAGTCTCCCTTTTAAGCTCCGTTTTGTTATCTATTCTTTTGAGCCCAGTTTTCTATAATTTGTTGATGGCATTGGCTCTAGACAAAATGGTAAGCTATGTTTCCAGAAAGCTCATGAGCTTGGAACTCTGTCTTACTATGTTTATATCAGGCTTTATTTTAAAGGCAAGTGAGATTGCTTCAAATAAAACAACTCCAAGCTTCCAAGAACAGTGAAGAGAAGTCAGAGACGAGCAGAAACACTTCGCTGACACTCACACAGTTGCCATGGACCTGCATAAGCAGTGGGAGAACACAGAGACCAACTGGCATAAGGAAAAGATGGAACTACTGGACCAGTTTGACAATGAAAGAAAGGAATGGGAAAGTCAATGGAAGATCATGCAGAAGAAGATAGAAGAGGTATAACTTGATTTGCTTTGAGTATATTGTAGACTCCAAGCTCAAAATGAAAATTCTGTTCATGGTTGTTTTAATTGGAAACTTTATTTTCCTTAATCTACTAAAGAGATGCATATCTCAGTGACAGTTTCTAAACCAAAAATAGCATAACTTTCCCCTATGGCATTTATTTTATAGCCTTGCATGAAAATTGAAACTGCAGTGTTACTTGACGATGTATCAATCCATTGTTTTTCTGGGGGTATTTTTAGTTTAATGTGTATGTATGTTTTTGCTTGCATATTAGTATATAAACACATGTGTGCCAGGAATTCCTGGAAGCCAAACAGAGTGCCAGAACTGTTGGAACTGAAACTACATACAGATGTTATGAGCTACGCATGTGGGTGCTGGGAACTGAACTCTGGATCATCTGTAAGAACAGTGAGTACCCTTAACCACTTAGCCGTCTCTCCAGCCCATTTTATTTTTTCTGAATACAGAGAGTTGGTTACCAAAAGGATTGTGTGTTTTTTCAAATGACTTGTTCAAATACTACAGCCTAGGATGAAAAATTCAAGAAACGAAAATTGGTTTGGACATAATATTATCAGATGATAATTGGAGTGGAGAGATGGCAGTGAAGAGAGCAATGGTGCTGCTCTTGCAGAGGACCGGGTTCGATCCCACCACTCCCACATGGTGGCTAACACTGTCCATAACTCCCAGTGCAGGTGAATGTGATGCCCTATTCTGACCTCTGTGGGCATTGCAAGACCCCCATGCACTTATATATATCCAGGTAATACCATTATACACATGAAATAAAAATAATAAATAAAACATTTTTTATAATTTTATTTTTTTTTTTTTTAAAAAATTCCTGAATTATATATTGCTGCTCAATGGAATTTGTATGTCAGATAATTCAGTATCATCAAAAGGTATGAAACAAGAAATGGCAGTGGACATCAGATTTATGCTGCCAAGGTGTCCTCCATTTCTTAGAACATTTATTAAGAAACAAGTTTGGAAAATGAGGTGTCATGGCTGTGACACAGTTATTTTATTCTCATTAATCATCCCCTACTCATCGCCTAGTTTGGTCTAGAATATTTCCTTCAAACATTTGCAATAATGTACATTCAATCTTGCTCCAACTGAAAGTTATTTATACTTAAATCTTGTTTTATTCTGGCAAAATCCATAGTAGTAAATTACATAGTTTTCTTCAATTTGGCAGACCAGTTGCTTGAGCATATTCCTTGGAGTGTTTTAGCAAGTAAGTAAAGTAAATGCTTTATGTGCTTATAGTGCAAATATTGCTTTTTCTTATTAACATCTAAGAAATGGGTTGTGAATAACACATCGGCAAGTTTGTGTGCCAACACAGAAAGCAGAGCAAAAGGACATAGATCTAAGGCATCTGTGGTCAAGGATTCCAAGACAAATCTTTTTGTCCCTCCACGGTTTGGAAAACGTCTTCTGCTTGCTCTTCACTCCTTTTATGAACTTAAACCAAGAAATACCAAGATTAAGTCAGAATCTTAAACTCAAATTCAGTCAGTTATTCATAGTCATAAGTCACTGGCTTTTAAGGTTCAGTTGACAAAAATCTGGGATAAGTCTAGAATCTAAGCAAATTATTTAGAGGCAGGATTAGTCTAGCCAGTTATTTAAGCCATGTAGCTAACATAATTTACTTCCTGGTGGAATTTGGTATTGTTCAGTAGCTGTTCTGACAATACTATAGCTTTATCAATTAGCAAGTATGAAACGTGCTTTAAACAGGATGATACCCCACAAACATAATGTCCATTTCCGCATCAGGAAAGCTAAAAGGACTGTTTTTAAAAAAACGTCGGTCATCATGTCATTGATAGCTTCCTGTCTGTGGACATAGTTGGAAATGTTTATATCATGTGCTTACCCAGACTGCCCATAAATAATAGCTCAATCCAAACACTGTGTGTCCACCTCTCATCATATAAATANGGGAGGAAGGGGAGGGAGGGAGGGAGGAAAGGAAAGAAAGAAGAAAAGAAAATGCAAGAAACTTTCCACATTTAACAGAGGATTTTCAGGGGCAAGGGAGACCTTAGAAACTGTGGGAAGAAGGGTGGAGGGTGGTAAATAATAACCCTTTGTTAAAGGAGGCCTTGAAAGCTGGGTGTGGTGGCGCACGCCTTTAATCCTAGCACTTGGGAGGCAGAGGCAGGCGGATCTTTGTGAGTTCAAGGCCAGCCTGGTCTACAGAGCGAGTTCCAGGACAAGCTGGGGTGGCTACAAGGAGACCCTGTCTTGAAAAGACCAAAAATAAATAAATAAATAAATAAAGCATAAGGTCAGAAGCCTCCCTCTTGGTAACCTTGTCTGACAAGGCCACATGTTCTCCTCAAAAGTTACTATGCTAGAGGGGTATCTCAAAAAGACCCCCATAATCTTAGCAGTCAAGTGACCAAGGCAGGAGGATTACCACAACTTCAAGACCAGCTTGGCCTACAGAGTGAGATCCTGACTCGGAATACAAAAGCCCAAACAAAAAACCATGCTACCAAACATGTTTGAAATTTCACTAGATAAACTTGAGGGTTTTGTTCTGTTGCTGTTTTTGCAAGCTGGGGATTGAACCTGGGGGCTCATTTATGCTGGACAACCATTCTTCCATGGATATATACCTCCAACCCATTAAAGGAGTTTTTAAAGCATTATTCAGTCTCTACCAAGTTAAATGAAGCCTTAAGGAATAGGAGGTGACACTAGGTGTCTAAAAGGGGACTTCCTTGGCTTGTGCTGTTTAGAAACTGGACCTGGTGGTGCACGCCTTTAATCCCAGCACTGGGGAGGCAGAGGCAGGCAGATCTCTGTGAGATCAAGGCCAGGTTGGCTTACAAAGTGAGTTCCAGGACAGCTAGGGCTACAGGGAGACCCTGTCTCAAAAAGACCAAAATTTAAAAAAAAAAAAAAAACATGTAAAAACCGTCAAAAGATTTTTCAAGAAAAATAAGACCCAGACATTGTCTGTGAACTGCCCAAACCTAAGTGGCATATCTACAAGGCAACACGTACACTTAAGGCTCACACAACATAGAAAAGGGGGTAAAGAGGACACTAATGAATCTCTCAACTCTCATTAATGAAGTTCCCTCATGCAACAGAGGGCCTGGAACACAAAAGGTCACAAATGGCCAAAGGGAGGAGATTAGGAGTCTGCAGAGTATCAGTCCTTGGACAGGATTCCTCCAGTAAGTCCTCATCCAGTGTTCAGGGACCATTGAGGAAGAGGAACAGAGGATTTTAAGAGCCTCGGAAGAGGTGCATGGCTATATGGAAATAGGTTAGTTTCTCACTGATACATGAGGCTCCCAAGTTGACTCCCAACCTTGGGTATTGGTGTAGTAGTCCCACAGGACTTGTCCTTGGTCTCTGACAGATACAGAACTTCAACTATTATCCTGCACTGGATCAGGATCTTAAATTATAGGAAGATATAACACGTGCTGTCAGAACAGAATGGGTAATTCTGTAATAGCAGAACCAGGCACACTTAGGTGGCTATAACCATACAATTGTGTTTCTTGGGCATTTATGAAAAAAATCTATTTTTAGAGTACATGGTTAAAGAAATATTTCTCTCACATGTGTACTTAACTATCTTGTCCACTATAATTTTGCTGTTGTTCTAAAAGAAAGGAAAAAGTCTTAAGACAACAGAATTTTATAGCTGTTAGTCTCCCTTTTAAGCTCCGTTTTGTTATCTATTCTTTTGAGCCCAGTTTTCTATAATTTGTTGATGGCATTGGCTCTAGACAAAATGGTAAGCTATGTTTCCAGAAAGCTCATGAGCTTGGAACTCTGTCTTACTATGTTTATATCAGGCTTTATTTTAAAGGCAAGTGAGATTGCTTCAAATAAAACAACTCCAAGCTTCCAAGAACAGTGAAGAGAAGTCAGAGACGAGCAGAAACACTTCGCTGACACTCACACAGTTGCCATGGACCTGCATAAGCAGTGGGAGAACACAGAGACCAACTGGCATAAGGAAAAGATGGAACTACTGGACCAGTTTGACAATGAAAGAAAGGAATGGGAAAGTCAATGGAAGATCATGCAGAAGAAGATAGAAGAGGTATAACTTGATTTGCTTTGAGTATATTGTAGACTCCAAGCTCAAAATGAAAATTCTGTTCATGGTTGTTTTAATTGGAAACTTTATTTTCCTTAATCTACTAAAGAGATGCATATCTCAGTGACAGTTTCTAAACCAAAAATAGCATAACTTTCCCCTATGGCATTTATTTTATAGCCTTGCATGAAAATTGAAACTGCAGTGTTACTTGACGATGTATCAATCCATTGTTTTCTGGGGGTATTTTTATTTAATGTGTATGTATGTTTTGCTTGCATATATGTATATATAACACATGTGTGCCAGGAATTCCTGGAAGCCAAACAGAGTGCCAGAACTGTTGGAACTGAAACTACATACAGATGTTATGAGCTACCATGTGGGTGCTGGGAACTGAACTTGGATCATCTGTAAGAACAGTGAGTACCCTTAACCACTTAGCCGTCTCTCCAGCCCAGTTTATTATTTTCTGACTACAGAGAGTTGGTACCAAAAGGATTGTGTTTTTCAAATGACTTGTCAAATACTACAGCCTAGGATGAAAAATTCAAGAAACGTAAAATTGGTTGGACATATATTATCAAGATGATAATTGGAGGGCTGGAGAGATGGCAGTTAAGAGCATGGGCTGCTCTTGCAGAGGACCTGGGTTCGATACCCACCACTCACCCACATGGTGGCTAACAACTGTCCATAACTCCAGTTCCAGGTGATGTGATGCCCTATTCTGACCTCTGTGGGCATTGCAAGACCCCCATGCACTTATATATATCCAGGTAATACCATTATACACATGAAATAAAATAATAAATAAAACATTTCTTTAAAAGATTATAATTAGGCATTAAAACAAAGATCACTCCTGAAATGATATATGAATGTGCTACCAATGGAATTTGTATGTCAGATAATTCAGTATCATCAAAAGGTATGAAACAAGAAAATGGCAGTGGACATCAGATTTATGCTGCCAAGGTGTCCTCCATTTCTTAGAACATTTATTAAGAAACAAGTTTGGAAAATGAGGTGTCATGGCTGTGACACAGTTATTTTATTCTCATTAATCATCCCCTACTCATCGCCTAGTTTGGTCTAGAATATTTCCTTCAAACATTTGCAATAATGTACATTCAATCTTGCTCCAACTGAAAGTTATTTATACTTAAATCTTGTTTTATTCTGGCAAAATCCATAGTAGTAAATTACATAGTTTTCTTCAATTTGGCAGACCAGTTGCTTGAGCATATTCCTTGGAGTGTTTTAGCAAGTAAGTAAAGTAAATGCTTTATGTGCTTATAGTGCAAATATTGCTTTTTCTTATTAACATCTAAGAAATGGGTTGTGAATAACACATCGGCAAGTTTGTGTGCCAACACAGAAAGCAGAGCAAAAGGACATAGATCTAAGGCATCTGTGGTCAAGGATTCCAAGACAAATCTTTTTGTCCCTCCACGGTTTGGAAAACGTCTTCTGCTTGCTCTTCACTCCTTTTATGAACTTAAACCAAGAAATACCAAGATTAAGTCAGAATCTTAAACTCAAATTCAGTCAGTTATTCATAGTCATAAGTCACTGGCTTTTAAGGTTCAGTTGACAAAAATCTGGGATAAGTCTAGAATCTAAGCAAATTATTTAGAGGCAGGATTAGTCTAGCCAGTTATTTAAGCCATGTAGCTAACATAATTTACTTCCTGGTGGAATTTGGTATTGTTCAGTAGCTGTTCTGACAATACTATAGCTTTATCAATTAGCAAGTATGAAACGTGCTTTAAACAGGATGATACCCCACAAACATAATGTCCATTTCCGCATCAGGAAAGCTAAAAGGACTGTTTTTAAAAAAACGTCGGTCATCATGTCATTGATAGCTTCCTGTCTGTGGACATAGTTGGAAATGTTTATATCATGTGCTTACCCAGACTGCCCATAAATAATAGCTCAATCCAAACACTGTGTGTCCACCTCTCATCATATAAATACAAGGTACAGTATAGAAAGCTGGGGTAAAAGGTAAAGTGGTTTTCTTAGTATCAAAAATATTGATCAAGTAAATCAGAAAAAGAAAAACTTTCATTTTGATTTCTTACAGCTTTGCCAGGAAGTAAAGCTGCGGAGGAAAATGAACACAAACGAGCACTCCAAGGCCATTGATCCTGATCATGGGAAGGCCATTCAAGATAAAATGATGGCGTCTCCTCCAAATGGCCCCAAATCAGGACAGTGTGAATTTACAGAGATGACTCACAGAGTTGATCTGGAAAGAGGAAATAAAACAGAATGGGGCTTCCTCCCAGATGGAAATCAAGTGTCTAAAGAACAGAATGCAATCACAAAATCAAAAGTAGGGTTTCTGGATCCTTTGGCCTCAGATGAGAAAGATTGTGAGGCCTGGCCTGGCCTGAAGACTTCCGAGGAAGAGAGTAAGGGCTGTTCTGGTGCTCTCAACACAGTAAGTAAGAGAGGATTGGCCAGGAACTGTTTCTAAAGGAATATTTATATTTCGAAGTGCTAACAACGATGGTCTTTTTTTTTTTTTAATGTGTACAAAGGCACTTGAAGAACTTGCCAAAGTCAGTGAAGAGTTATGCACCTTTCAAGAGGAAATCCGAAGCCGCTCTAGCCACAGATGGTAGGCTGGCTCATGTGTGATTATTTTAAGTGGTAACATCTAAAAGAATATTGTTTTAATCAGTGAATCCAAACTGCCTTTCCATATATATCTTGGTTCACTAACTGTTAAAACTAATCTTAAAGTCGCTTTGTCATTTAAATATTAAGAATACCTTTTCTTCTGGTGTTTAGTTAAGGTAGGTATTCTGTAATAAATGAACAGTATCTTTTTTTTTTTTAACTTTTTTTTAACTTTTTTTTTTAATTTTCTTTATTTCTGTATGTGTATGAATGTACTGTCTGCATGCAGGTCTGTGCACCCGTTTCGTGCAATGCCGCGGAGGTCAGAAGAGGGTCTCCGATTCCCCTGGAACTGGAGTTCTCCTGGAATTGGAGTTTCAGACGGTTTTCGGCCGCCATGTGGGTGCTGGGGATCGAACCCGGGTCCTCTGCAAGAGCGGTCGGCGTTCTTAACCGCTAGGCCATCCCTCCAGCCCCAGTATCTTCTAATGTAACTTGTTTCCATTCTGAGTGTTTAATCAGGGAAAAAGTACAAAACTGGATAAATCCAGTCAAATAAGTTTTTAAACTATGTCAACTTTAACAAATTGGCATTTGAACTATATAAGATCTCCTTTTGAAATATTTTATGCCAGAGTTGCTTATTTTTTATAGTTATACACTAAAGACATGCATATTCTTCAAAATAATATTATATATCTGCATAAACACATTCCCAAATCCTGTTCTGGGTCAGAATCACTATGTAATTTTAAGACTAAGTTTTATCTAAATGAGAAAATAGGAATTTGAAATTCTCTTCATAGTATGGATTATTCTGGAATCAAAATTTATCTCCTTGAGATGCATGATATTTCCCTTAGAAAGCTACAACAGTGAAATTTCTTGTTTTCCTTTAGTTCTGAGAAAACTCAAGAGAATTTTCGTGCTGACTTGCCACAGATTTTGTTAGCCAACTCTCCTATATGCATAACACTGCTCACCCTTTCCTATTATCCTCTATTAGTAGATGTTTATCTGTACTTCATCATAAGGGGTTTCATAAGCTTTTGTAAGTTGAATGCATATAAATGATTTTATTTGATTGTTTTATTTGTAAATCTGCATTGTTCTATTTAGGTTCTATGTAAATGCAAATTACTTGCCAGTTTTCATTTATAAATTATATAAGGTATAAAACTTTTTTAAACATTTCTTTTTTTTATTTTATTTATTTTTTATGTGTATGAATGTACTTTCTGCATGTAGGTCTGTGCACCGATGTCGTGCAGTGCCGCGGAGGTCAGAAGAGGGTGTCAGATTCCCCTGGAACTGGAGTTAAAGACGATTCTCAGCCGCCATGTGGGTGCTGGGGATCGAACCCGGGTCCTCTGCAAGAGCAGTTGGTGCTCTTAAAAGCTAGGCCATCTCTCCAGCCCCTAAGATATAAAACTCTTATGATCACCTCATGGCCTTCAGAAAGCAATTCAGAATCTTTAATATATAACTTAAAGACATAATTTTTTATTTTTAAAGATTTATTTTTATTACTTTTTAAATTATGTGTATGTGTGTGTCTGTGTGAGGGTACGTGTGCATGAGTGAAGGTGCCGAGGAGTTCAGAGGAGTGTGCTGTATCCCCCAGAGCTGGAGTTACAAGCAGTTGTGGCCTGCCTGATATGGGTGCTGAGAACCAAACTTAGGTCCTCTGCAAAAGCAATATACATTCTTAACTGCTGAGAAATCTCTCCAACCTAAGACATTATAATGTTTCAAGGACATTACAATTTGGCACAACTAGTGTTTCTGTCTCATTCATCATTTTTCTCTCACTCTACTTTAGATCCGTCCAGGTCCTGTTTGTTCTCTTGATGCCTATACTATTTTTAATCCGAAGTTACTTTTCTTCTATTCTCTTTCCTTAATTCATAAAAAAAAAAAAAAAAAAAAAAAAAAAAAAAAAAAACGTTTTTAATTTCAGAAAACAACCTTCCATTTGGAGATACTTAGCTTTCGTTTTGATTTATTCAGATTTACACTGAATATATATATGTTATTATAAATGTTATTTTAAATTCAAGGAGAGGAATTAGGCTAAGTAGGAATTTCAGTTATGATCAGAAGTTCTACAGGAAAAGAACAAGGAAGGCTGTGGCTGGAGAAAAGCAATAGAAATAGAATGTCAAGCACAGAAATCACTGAGCCTGGAGAGATGACTCAGTGGTTAAGAACACTGTTGTTGAAGAAAACCTGGGATCAGTTCAGTCCACAACACCCACATGGTGACTAACAACCCACTGTAACTCCAGTTCCAAGGGTTCTGTGGAATTGCATGATGCTGGTGGGCTTACATACAATGCAGGCGAAACACTTAACCATATACAATAAATTTTTGTTTTAAAAAAAAAAGAGCAGAGCCGGGCATGGTGCTGCATGCCTTTAATCCCAGCACTCGGGAGACAGGCAGATGGATCCCCGTGAGTTCAAGACCAGCCTGATCTACACAGCGAGCTCCAGGCCAGCCGGGACTAAAGGGAGACTCTGTCTCAAAGAGACAAAAATAAAAAAATTAAAAAAGAGCAGAATTACAAGGGACCACATAATCTATTTTGAGTCCCATATGAAATTTCAGGTAACAGGAAAATGAGGGAAAACTTGAAGAAGTTTGAGTCAAATCCTTGAATGTAACCCTGAGAGGACTTTCTCCTACAATAAAGAGGAATAAGTGTATTTTGGTTAAAAAAAAATGTCTGGAAATTTTAACTCTTTCTCTTATAGCATAAATGCATTGCTTAAACTATGGTTTCTTTTAGGAGCTTATAAAGTTGCCAATAATATACCATGTTTTATAATTGTTTAGGATGAAGTCGGACTCTCTCCTCCAGGAAATGCCCAATGCAGTCAATGTGCCGCATGGGAACCACCTGATCAACAATGTCCAGGGAATTCTTCCAGCCAATTTAGAGAAAGAAAAACAAAAAAACACAAAGAATCTGAGCTGTGCCAAAGGGCTCCAAAGCAACTCTATGAAAAAAAGTGGAATTGGTATAATTGATTTGCCAAGAAATGAAACTCCACCAATTCCTCCTCCAAGAAGCACTTCTCGAAATTTTCCCAGCTCATATTCTGAACAAGCCCAAGAAAAACTGAAGGAAAGTTTAGAACACAGATCAATGACCTCTGAGAGTCAAGGTGAGAAGAACTGGACTTCTCATTTCCTTCTGAGGCAGCCTCTGTTGTGTCCATATGAAGGGGAGAGTTCAAAAGATACAATGTTTTCCTCTCTGACACCAGAATTTAAAATAAACAGCAAGCCCTCAGGTAATGAAGACATTGGTCTTACATGTGATATTGGAGTAGGTACAAAAGAGAGCCCTCCTGTGTGGTTTCAGAAAACCAGTTCTACTTTCAATAAGGCAAAGTTTGAAAAGGTGATCCCACATAACCCTGCCAAATCTCATCTTGAGCTTCATGTAAGAAGTGACTGTAGTCCTTCAGTGACACAAAGTAGTGGTCCACTCAGAAATTACAGTTGCAACTTTGAAAGGACTCCAAGAAATGAAAAGCTGGCAGCGAAGATTGATGAGTTTAACAGAACTGTATTTAGAACAGACAGAAATTGTCATGTAATACAGCAAAATCAAAGCTACTCAAAATCATCTGAGGATTGTAACCCCTTTACTAGTCTAACTGCTCATGGAAGTGACATATCAGAAAGTGACAGTGGGATTAGTGTTCTGAAAACTAACAACCACTTGCATGTGCCCATGGAAAATGTGTCCGATAATCCCACAAACATATCCCCTGTGGGCCTGGTCCAACAAATGCAGGAGAGTGTGAGTCCTGGCAGTTACCAGCTTATGATCCATGAGAATGATTGGAAACCAAGTAATTTTTCTGGCAGGCCAAGGTCAGCAGATCCCAGGTCAAATTATGGCATTGTGGAAAAGCTACTGAAAACCCATGAGCCGGCAGCAGGGTCTGCACTGCAATATTCTAATTGTTTCAGGGATAACTGGATCAAATGTGATTCTGAGGTAAGTGGTGGTGCAATCTTGAGTCAACATTTACAAATATGACACTCATTTGATCAACTTGATTGAACATACAAGCCCCCCCTTTCAGGATGGTGGGACCCATAAGCTGTGTGGGTTTGGGCACAACTGCTTGCAAATTGGTTTTACATGAAGGATGCTTGTACTCACAAATTATCACCTATTGTTAAAAAAAAATGAAAACAAAACAAAACAAAAAAGCAGAGAAAGATGCAGAAAACTTACGGCAGAATGCATGATCTGGGATGGGTAGGGGTGGGGTGGGGGAGAAGGGAAGGGGATATATGCCTAAACTGAATTGGAAAATGATGTATGAAATACACAAAGCATCAATAAAAATAAATTAAAAAAAAAAGAAAATAAATAAATAAAAATATTAAAAAAAAAAACAAATGTCAAATGGAGTAAGAGAGTGAACAAGAAACAGCTTTGCTTAGGGATTATCAGGTGGAACAAAGGAGAGATTCAAATAAAATAACAGAGCTGAAGAAGAAAATTTTAAATTTTGGTAGGACTTCATCCATATTTAGCAATAGCTCTGCTGTCAAGGCAGTTGCACATTAGTAGTTAGTAAGTAGGATGCAGACATATTTTGATATCTTCCTAAATTCTTGATCCTCTCTGAGTAAATAACATAATATGAATTTAAGGTATCATTTTTATAATAAAGACTAACACATGATAGGTTTTGAGACAGGGTCTCCATTTAGTCCCAGCTGGCCTGGAGATCTCTGTGTAGACCAGGCTGGCCTTGAACTCACAGAGATCCTCCTGCCTCTGCCTCTGCTTCTCGAGTGCTGGGATTAAAGGCATGTGCCACCATGCCAGACACATGATAATTTTTAATAAATAATAATAGGACCAGGTATGGTGGCACATGCCATTTGTCCCAGCTCCTGAGAGACAGAGGCAGACAAATTTCTATGAGTCTATGCCACTCTGGTTTACATACTGAGTTCCAGGCCAGCCAGTGCTACATAGGGGGACTATGTCTCAAAATATTAAATAAATAAATAAAATCAATAAAGAGCACTTTCAAGAATCTCAAGAAGGCCTTTTGTTTGTAGTTTCCCTCTTGAGTAAAATTCAGACTAAATAGTATTGATGTATGAAACTTTGCTTTTTAAATTTTTGTTATTTAAATATATTGAAACATTTCAAATAACTTTTACTTCTTAGTTACTATGATTAGTTGAGTCTCATCATTTGACTTATGCTCTCATAGGATTAGTCACATAAAGGTGAATATGGGTAAATACATTATTGAAAGCAGTGCTTCACACAGTTCTCCTGTCTGTACACTAAAAAACAGTCCATGGGAATGCACCTGTTCTTAGCCATAGATATTCTTTGTGAAGAAATTAGCAAGACCAAATTTTATCATTTTCTTATCAAAGAGATTGGTATTTTCTATGAGCACTTATAACTAGGCCTTTTGCCTATGGGATCTTTAAATATTTTATTTATTGTTTTTACATTATGCATGTGAATGTATTGCCTGCATATATATATATATATATATATATATATATATATATATATATATATGCACCCATGTCATGCATTGTCTGTGGAGGACAGTGGAGGACATTAGATCTCCTGGAACTAAAGTTAGAGATGGTTGTTAGCTACCATATGAATGCTGGGATTTGAAGTCTGGTTCCTCTGCAAGAACAGCCAGTGCTCTTAGCTTCTGAGCCATCTCTCCAGCTCCTGTAGATGAAATTTTAAGAACATTTTTATAAGAAGTTGCATGGAGATTGGAGAGATGGCTAGGTTACTAAGCTCTGAATGCTCTTGCAGAGGAGCCAGGTTTAGTTCCCAGCACCCATATGGTGGCAAATAACCATCAGTAATTCCAGTTCCAGGGGATCCGACACCCTCTTCTGACCTCCTCCTTATATACATGCAGGCAATACATGCAAAGTAAAAGTAACAAAATATATTTTTTTAAAAGAAGTTGCATGGGGGCTAGACAGATGGCTCAGTGGTTAAAGGTACTGACTGCTCTTGCAGAGGACTAGGGTTTGGTTCCCAGCACCCACATGGCAGATGAGCCACCCTTAACTCCAGTTCAGGGGATGTGATGCTCTCTTCTGGCCTCCATGGACATTCCATGACATGGATGCACTAACATACATGCAAAACACTCATAATATAAAAATTAATTTTAAAAATTAAGAAGTGGTGTGGTAACACTATTGTTTTTAGCTAACATTTCAAATAATTATCCCATTTTTGTATTTCTGTACTTTTTAGTTGAACTCAAATACTGTAGTCTTATAACTGGAGATAGGAAATAGAAATATACTTGTTTATACACACAACCAATTTTTCAGGTGCTAACAATGAATGCTAAATGATTCCTCTCTTTTACAAATCCTTGTGGATTTGGGAGGGGTTATTCTACTGTAGATCTTTAGGAGCAGATTGTATTGTTTTATGTTTTTTAAATCCTTGAATAAATTTAAAATGAATCTCCAAAGACACAATGAGAAGATGCAGGTTACTGCAAGGCCATGACTAAAATACAGAAAGTGATGCTGTCCACACTACACATTTCAGATGAAAGAATCTTGGGTAAGAAGGTCAGTTGGGAGGCTGGAGAAAATGGCTCAGTGGTTAAGAGCACCAACTGCTCTTGCAGAGGACCTGGGTTCGAGTCCCAGCACCCACATGACGGCTAATAACTATCTTTAAATCCAATTCCAGGGAAATCTGACACCCTCTTCTGACCTCCACGGCATTGCACGACACAGGTGCACCAACCTACATGCAGACAGTACACTCATACACATAAAAAATAATTTTTAAAAAGGTCAGTTGGAAGCATGGCTATAAAAATGTGGTGGAAGCTTTAAAATTTTCAAAGTATTATGATTAAAGGGTGTTTGCCTTTCATTAAACTAAAAATAAAGATGAGGGGCTGGAAAAAATGGCTCTGATTAAGAGAACCAATTGTTCTTGCAGAGGAGGTGGAGTTGATTCACAGCATCCATGTGGCAACTAATAACCATCTGTAACTCCAGTTCCAGGGGAATCCAATATCTTCTTCTGACTCTGTGGGCATTGCATGACACAGATGCACTTACATGTAGGCAATACACTCATACACATAAAAATAATAAAAAATAAAGATGAAAAGAAATGAAAGAGAAGACAAAGATTTCCCTCACTAGAAGATGCTAAAATAGATGGTAACTTAAAAACTTTTAGCAATTATAAGTGAGTTGTATTTAAGTGTTACAGGGCTTTGAGTGTAGTTCAGTAGTAGTATGTTTCTTAGCATGCGTGAGGTCCTGGATTTGGTCCATAACACTAGAGTCTCATCCTCCCCAGCCAGGAAGATTTTAATAATTTCTTTACTTTTTTTTTTTTTTAATTAGTTTTTATTGATGCTTTGTGCATTTCATACATTTTTTCCAATTCAGTTCAGGCTTATTTCCCTTTCCCTCCCCCCCCACCCCCACCCCATCCCAGATCATGCATTCTGCCATAACTGTCCTGCATCTTTCTCTCAGTTTTTTTTTTTAATTTTAGCTATAAGTGATAATCCATGAGTACAAGCATCCTTCATGCAAAACCTATCTGCAGGCTGTTGTGCCCAAACACCTACAGGCCCACCATCCAGTGGGGGGTGACAGGTTGTTTGTTCAATCAAGTTGATCAAATGAGTGTCCAGACTACATTGCTGTAGTTTCACCATTCACCCCAATCGCAGCCCTTACATTCTACCACGCCCCCTCTTCCGCAGGTTGTTCCCTAGGCTTAGAAAAGGGGCACAGGTGGATGAGAGGTAAAACAGTCCACTCTCTCTGGAGCTGTTGACTAAAACCAGGATCTTTCCTTTTAAACTATTAGATGTGGAAGCTAGAGAGAGGCCTTAGTGCTTAAGAGTCCTGGTTGTTCTTGCACAAGGTCTTGGGTTCTATTCTCTGCACCTACTTGGCAGCTAACTCTAACTCCAGTGCCAGGAAATCTGATGCCCTCTTCTGGCCTCCATGGGCGTTGCAGGCATGAGTGCATTTACATACATGCAGGCAAAACACACGTGCCCATAAAATAAATAAATAAATAAATAAGAAATTTAAAAATCAGATGTGGAGCTGAAGAGAACACTAAGGACTTACAGTAAGTTCAGCAGGCAAAAACACTAAGGACCTGCGTTAAGTTCCCAGCACCCACTTCAGGCAGCTCAAAATTACTTGTAACTTCAGGTCCAGGGAATGAAACACTGTCTTCTGATGTCCATGAGCACCTGCTTTCATATGTACACACCCCACACAGACATACATGCATAATTAAAAATAAAAATATTTTATGAAATAAGATGTTATTTTGTTTGTGTGCCTTTTGCTTATGACCTAATGTCTGCATAACATAATGTATTTAAACAGGTTCTACAATAAATTATCTTCGAATACCAGTAACACACCCTAATCTAAGAAATATTCAAGGTTCCATCATATTTAAGTTATTTTACGTGAATTTTTGAGTCTTGAGAAAATAGTTCTACAAGATTATGAGGCATCATATTGTGTATTCAAGTTGGAGTTTGAAGGGCTGGAGAGGTGGCTCAGCAGTTAAGAACACTGGCTGGTTTTGCACAAGACCTGGGTTCTTTTCTTAGCACCCAGATGGCAGCTAGTTCTTCTGGCCTCCTCTGCAGGCATTGCACAACATGTGCACTTACATACATATAGGCATAATACATGTATAAAATAAAAATAAAACAAATTGGAGTTTGATTAAAGCTAGCTCCCATTAAAACATTCAAGCCTATAACTATTAGAATATCTTTTCATTTTCAGTGCTGTTATTTTTAGCTTATAAATTTGCTAAAACATTCATCCTATAGTTGGTCTTCATCATTTATTAAGTCCACTATTGGCATGTGTAGGAAGATTAATACTTTTGTTTGTGTTTTAGGAATACACAGCAATGAAAGCTTCCAATGGAAAAAGATTTTCCCGACCTGCTAGACCAGCAAATCGCAGGCTTCCATCTAGATGGGCATCCAGATCTCCATCAGCACCCCCTGCCTTGCGGAGGACTGGCCACAGCTATAATGTCTCTCTGGGATCTGATGCCCCAATGGTCTAAGTCTCTAGCCTGAATTTCTAGGTTACAAGAATTCTAGTCCCTGTTGCTAAACTGAGTATTTGGAGTGTTTACAACTAGTCCTGTTCTCGTGTTTTTTAAGATCAATGGGACAAGCAATTTAAACTCTAACTTTCCATCAGTCTTCAGTGTTTTTAATCTATAGAATGATTGATTATCTCCTTGTATTTTGATTTCTTAGGTCAGAGTTTTTTATTACCATCCTCATTTATTTTTTTCCAATATGATTTAAGTTGACACAATGTACAATATTGTATATTCCAACTTTCTTGCAAATGCAAAAAGCAAGGTTATGTGCATGGTCATGTGTTTGTAAGTGCATGTGTTGTCATAGAAAGTATTCTAGTATGTATTTAGATAAAAATTTATGTGCTAGTATTGACTTTGAAATTATAACATGTATACCTATATATTCTTTGTGTTTATTTTGACATTTTGAAAAATATACAGTACTGTTTATATTTTGTATACCTTTTAATAGGTATCCACAGAGACATTTGACATTCATATATTATTTAATCACCTCAGCTACAACTACATTGAAGAAATAAGCATTATACACATACCTAACCCTGGTAATTTTCTAGGTACAGATCTTAAATAACGTCTTAACATATGAATTTAAGTTGATAACGCTAATTTTGTTTATTCTTTAAAATAAAAATGTCACAAGTTTAACAGTTCAGCCTTCTAAAGTAAGCACGAATGTTCATAAATGCTTTTATATATTTTTGGTAGTCTCACACGGCTTTAACGGTATGCTTGGTTCTCAGAACCAGTATCATAAGACTACCTTAATAATGACAGGACAAAGGAATGAATTTATTTTGTCAACCTCACTAGCAAACATTCCTTAAATGAAATGCAAAGAGGAATTAAATTATGCTGGGTTTTACTTTTTGTTAAAATTGTGGTAAGTTTCTAATTTAAAGCAATCAGGCTTTATCTGGAGTCATATCTATGCAGAGGTAAGTCATTTTTTGTTGTTTTGTTTTGTTTTCCTATTTCTAAACTTTTCCCAAAAAAATCAGTAGAGAAAACATTAATTCACTTTTTTATTAACGAGGATGATCAGGAACAATATTTTATTGATTGCTGAATTATGATTCAAATACTGTGCTTTAAAGAAGCCTTACACTAAATTTTGGCATTCAGAGTAGCATAAGAAGGAATGGTGTATTTGGCTGTAATTTTCTTTCAGCAGATGCATAAAATCTAGACAGAGTTATCATAGAAGAAATGGGGATGTTGAGGTATTTGGATGAACATAGAAGCAGCTTTCTTTTCTACTGTCCTTGTTTAAAACCAGTTATCTTAGACTGTTAGTTAAATGTTAATTCTATTTCCCCCAACTTAAGAAATTCTTATTCTAAACAAATTCAGCAGGCTTTTTCCTGTGCTACACTTAGAAGAATTCATTTTATTATACCATGTTTTGAAGTCAATAATTTCTAATTTGTAAATCACAAACTGCCTTAAAAGGCTCAAGACTGTAGCATGGTAATGGCTAGATTAATGGTTTACAATAAGAAAAGTTCCAGGACTTAAGTGGAACTGGAGGTGTAGAATGTGACCCTGCCACAGATGATATGTGAATGTTATATATCCACTCTTCTAATTATTGCTTCTTCCAGGAGAGTAGCCTAGACAATAGGTTTCACTTACTCTCTGCTTTTCCACTAGAGGGGAGAAAACACCTGGAAAGTGGTTCCTTGGGGGGGGTGGTGAAATAATGAACCAAAAATACTGCTGTGAACAGTGGTGCCCAAAGACTGTGCAGTGTATCTTTTCTTCTCCATCCCTCATCCCTATATCCAGGCAGTCTGGTGTGATCTGTAGTCCCTGCCTATACATATAGATCAGACTATTAAGGATCTCCTTTAAAAACTGAAAATCTTATACCCCATAAGTAACAAAATGAAATTTTCAGTAGTGGGGAACTAGGGGTTCTGGGCTTTTTTTAATAAAACAAACCAGTGCAACATATTCAATGGTCAGGCTGATTTAGAAGCAGAGACTCTAACTTATCCGCCTTAGCACATGAGTGAGTACTTTGGGTACTATTTTGATTCCTTAGTACTTGCCTTTGTTATTGACTAACGAAAAGAGTTACATGGCCAGGCTTCACAAGTTTTAGCTATCTTTTCTATTATTCAGATGAGCCACTGGGACCATTTTTAATATATTAACTCAGAATATTAAAGCTGCAAAAAATGAACATTTAGTTGAGCCCCTTGATTATTAAACTGAAGAACCTAAACACATTGGGTATACTGTGTCGTCTTTTTAAACAGTTTATAAATTTTGGGGCTGGAGAGATGGCCTAGCGGTTAAGAGCGTCGACGGCTCTTGCAGAGGACCTGGGTTCAATTCCCCAGCACCCACATGGCGGCTGAGAACCGTCCTAACTCCAATTCCAGGAGAACTCCAGTTCCAGGGAAATCCGAGACCCTCTTCTGACCTCCGCGGCATTGCACGACACGGGTGCACAGACCTACATGCAGACAGTACATTCATATACATAAAATAAATAAATAAATAAAAATTAAAAAAAAAACAGTTTATACATTTTATGGGAAAACTTACCAGATGAATGGAAATTTAACTTGCAAGATATTTTTTATTTATTGTGATTTTTAAAAAAGAATTATTTTTATTTTATGTGTATGAGTGGATGCTGGGAACTGAACCTGGGTCTTCTGGAAGAAAAGCCAGTGCCCTTAACTTCTGAGCCAGCTCTCCAACCCCGATTATTACAATTTTTAACTGGTCATTTTCAGTTTGGGTGGATATTTTCTTCCCATGAATATACCCTTCATTATGCCATTGTTCTTGGATTTAAAGACTTTGTAAACATTGATAGGCATATTTGATTAGGAACACATTTAGAGCTCTTTTCCCTGGCAGTTGAAAAAAATGTTCTACATTATTTCACTGGGAATTGCTGATTCTGTAGGCTGATTTCAGAAGCAAAGTTCTTGAGTTCCTCTATGTGTGAGAGAGATGGTGTGGAGTTGTGCATGTGGGGTGTGCACGCCTGTGTGCAAGAGCCACTCTCCTCTCCTTTTTCTATATTGCCTTATGTCCCAAAGCCAAATATGATACCTTGTGTAATTCAGTGTTTCAAACGTTATTCATAGCTTTCCTTGGTTATTTTAGACAATGGTGGCAATATCCCATTTTCTGATATTGCCCCCAAACATAATTTACTTCTACATAGATGACTTAAGCAGGCTTCACATAGTCCTGAAAAACAACTATCTGGACCTATAAAGATCACCAACTTCCACAAAACGTCTTTAAACTTATTTTAGACACATTTCTGATAAAACAATGATTTGATATTGAAATCTTCAGCCATTGAGAGCTATTAAATAAAATAAATTTGGAAACACCTGCTGTTGTACATACTGAAGATGTTTTTATTTTTTTTTTCCTTTTTGATACTGAACTCCAGTGAAACTTTGAGTGTAATTCAAATGCATGCATGATTTCATCTAGCTGTCCCCAAACTATCTTTAGAATTTAAGCCAAACCTGTTCAATGTAATACACAACCCTGTATGGCTTCCCATGTTCATCCCCTGTGCAATCCACCTAATTGCTAACTGAGTCTCAAATTTCCATGAAAAGAGCATTCCTGTCTGAAATTTCCATTATGTGATGGAATTAAATTATTTTTAGATAGACTCAATTTCTGATATACTGCTTTATTTAAGTTCTGCATATTTTTCGAAAATGGAATTTGTTATAACTTACCTCCCTGAGAAAATAAACTATAAAAAATGGGTATTGTGAACCGGGCATTGTGGTGCATGCCTGTAATCCCAGCACTTGGGAGGCAGAGGAAGGCTGATCTTTGTGAGTTCAAGGCCAGCCCGGTCTGCATAGAGAGTTCCAGGACAGCTGGGGTTACAGGGAGACCCTGTCTCAAAAAAAAAAAAAAATGGTTTAATATTGGAGAAACATGGTTTTGGGAAAATTCAGACTGCTATTCAGTCATTTTTCTATATAATTTTTCTTACCATAGGAAATTAATTTATAGCAGCAAAATAAATACACAACATAAAATTAGAATTATTATTTCAGCAATTTCTGAAACAAAGAAATAGAAGGTTTGAATCTAAAATATATAATATATATAATATATATATATATATATATATTAATATATATGCTCTAGACCAATGAATCTTGTAAATTAGGAAAGAGTCCAGAATTAGAAAGATCTTGAAATTTGCTGTATTACAGGAACAGGTCAGACAGAATTAGTAGATATTGAAAGAAGGTTTCTTATCTTGGCTTAGCTGATACATGCTAGGTAGTCCAATGCCACTGTCTTCATGCTGGAGAGGTATAGAACCTGGTCAATGCTTAGTCTATGAAGCTGGTTGCCTCAGCATTCCTGATCTGGTGCCGAAGGTCTGGAGAATTCCCAAAGAGCCACTGGTCTTCAATTCACACTGGAAATTCTGAAAGAAACTGAATGTCCTGTCAGCTGAGGATGGAAGAAGAGGCAGCAACATAGTAAATACACTCCCAGAAGGTATGCAGGCAAAAAGCATTATCTTTTCCTTTGAACCTCCCTATCTGGGCTTCCACTAGAAGGTGCTGCCATTCTGAGAGGGTCTTATACTTTTGTTTAGTTTTCCAGGGAATACCTTTACAGAACTTGCCACATAGACGGCTCTGTGTTGATTCTAGAACCTATCATGTTAACAACTAAGTTGAATCATCACAATCACTGAGAACATTATCATTTAGAGATGAAAATCCTGTGACAACCTGCCCACATCTAAGGGTTAGGACCCAAGCTGAACCCTGAAGACCCATGTTCTGCTTCTCTATAAATGTCCCATGTGTCTGTGATTTCCACTTTGAAAAGTGCATCCATATCCTATGACTTGTTTACTTCTTATAGCAAATTTCAAGGAAGGCTTCAAGACTTCTAATTACAGAAAGGAAATTTAAATAGAATAATTATCAGAATAAATATTTCCCAAAATAGTGATTGGAAACAGGTCAAGTGGCTCTTCAGACTACTGGCTCAGGCTTTCTCAAACCTCTTTTCCTTTAAAAAAAAAAAAAAAGAGTTGGGTGGAAAAAATGAATGAGCAATGTTTTCTCATTGTTTTGCAATGTTTATTCATTCCATTGAAATTATTTTCATCTAGATGAGAGTTTCAATTCTGACTTTCAGTGCTCTTACTCCTGACTTATATGACTTTAATAAATTCAAGAAATGAACAAAGCTCACTTGAGAGCTATTAGAGCCTATGTTCTGATTGTATTTGAATTTGGGATATAGGGTGCAAAAAAGTAAAAATATAAAAAAACGAATCATCATTTTGAACCTGAACTGAATCCTGACCTTCCTCTGTCTTCTAAGGAGTCAGGAAACTTTCATGACATATACCAGCATACTGCAGAATAAATGAAAGGGTTTTACCTGGAGATTTATCATTGCTCATCTGTCCTGTTATAACAAAATACATGCTAGTAAGTAATTTACAAAGAATATAAATTTAGTTTTTACAGTTCTAGAGGCTGGTGCTAGAAAATTAAGTACCTGCTGAAAACTGTCTTTGCATCTAAGATGTCTGTTATTATCCCCTACCATGGTAGTATAGATGGTGTGTCTCCAAAGCATAATAGTAAAATGGGCCCCAAAGCGGCCAAAGCCTCTTTTACAAAGGCCACAAATGTGGTTGATGAGGGAGAAGGTCTTGTGACGGCACGACTTCTGAAAGGCCCCCACCTCTTAATGCTGTTGCAATGAGGTTAAGTTTCAATGAGAATGTTGCAATGACACATTCAAACCATAGCAATCATTCAGTTATTTGTCATTTAAGGCTCAGTTAAATTTAACTGTGCTATGCCACTCATTTTTTTGAAGCTTATTTTCCAGTCTGGGGCTTAAGGACAGAACTATCTTTGGGACCTCAGGGATATAGTGCTCAGGGGTCAGATGATGGTCATTGTCAAGGAGATTTCTATAAAAAGTGACACTGGAGTCTGAGTCCTGGACTCAAGCAGAGCTGAGGAGTGCAAGAAAGGAAGTTGGTAGAAGTAAAATCTGAAATCAAGAAGGCTAAATCTAGAAATGAAGTAGAAAAATGCCCCATTGGTAGACATCTACAAGAGTAATCACCACTAAACTGCAGGAAATGGAGAATTAGTACACCTGGGGCCTTAATACTAGACAGTTGCAGGGACTGAACATGGCCGGATGCCATCCCAGGACCTCCTTGGGAAGCACTGGCCAAGATGCAGAGTGGGTGCCCCTATGGTGTTATTTTCTTCTCATTGTATTCCTAAAACCTAAAATTTTCCTAATGATTTGTTAAAATAAAACAGCTCATGAATTCATATAACAGATAAAAGCAAAATTAGATAATCCACAGATTAAAAGTTTGTATCTAATGCACACATTGCTTCAGATAGACTAGAAGACTCTCAAAGGGAGGAAAATGTATTGTTACATGCAAAGAAGGTGAAATTTCAACCAATTATTCTAAGCCCTGCCTGAATAGAATTGAACTGGGTTGCTTGAAGCCCAGGTAAAAGGATACCAACCAAGTGCAAGAATGTTCTGTGCTGATCTATTGTTGTCCAGTGGGAGAGCCAGTGTCTAATAACATAAATTTTCTGGATACAAGATTAATCCATACAGACCCAAGAGTTTGGCAGTCTGGGCAACAGATCCCTGGATGTATCCATTTCCTTTGGATTACCTATTCCCTATTCATTCAAACCTCCTCCAACCCTTGATTGCCAGCTATGTGCTGCTAAATACACAGATAGGTTTGGTACTGCCAGTGATACCAGGCATATGCGATGCAAAATGGCTGTCTTTCCTGCCCAAGTCAGCATCCTAGATATGACGTATATGGTCATTCATATGTTTTCCTACATATTAACAAAACTCATTTTTAATTTTTTTCTAGTTCACTCCTAATTATTTTTATCAAATTACTGAACAAATAATAACTAATCAAATGACAAAGTTACTAATAGCTCTGATTTCCAACCTAATAAAATAAAGATAATAAACATTCATCTCTCAGCCAGTCATTCCAGGCTATCCTTGCATACTGGAAGGATGAACATCATTTCTTAAAGCTTTTTCATCTTGCCAGTTTCCTAGTAAGTTTTGCATAGATATGGTTATAATACAGCATAGAATTTCATTTAACTTTAAATGATTGTTTTCTTTGCAAATAAGTTTTAATGTATTTTATTGTTATTAAACTTTTTCATACATCATACATCATTTCTCAGTCCAATTTAGACTCATTTCCCTTTCCATGCCTCCCACCTCACCCAAGTTCATGCATTCTGCCATACATGTCTTGCATCTTTTTCTGAGACATTCCCAAGTTTTTTCAAAGCAAAGGATTATTGTTTTGGGGAGAACTTCACTGTTTCAACTGGGTTTTATTTCCCAGTTCTTTGGTAGTTGTTCCCTCCAATTTGTATTGCTTCAACACACATACACACACACACACACACACACACACACACACACACACATATATATATATCATAGCTATACTAAAATTATGTCATCTGAAAACAACCTGTACGTTATTTCCAAATCATATTTCTAGATTCACATTTTTCCATTTTGATTTTATATTACTCTAAAATATGCATACATACCTATATACCAAAATTCCAAAGTCTGAAAATAAATAGTAGGTTAATTCTAGAACCTGTAAGGGATTCACAATATAAGAGCACAGTTGTTTTCAGATCACAAGGAATATAACATTAACATTGCTCAGTTTGCCTTACAACTAGGTACTTGGTGCTAGCATCCACAGATGAGGGATACCATTCCTCATCTTTTTCCTGAGACTGTGTTATTTCACTTAACACAATATCTTCTAGTTCTATCCATTTACCTTCAAATTTCATGTCATCTTTCTTTACTGCTGCATAGAACTCCATTGTGCAGATGTACCACATTTTCTCTATCCACTCTTTGGTTGAGGGACACTTGAGTTGATTCCAGTTCTTTGCTATTGTGAAAAGAACTGCAATAAACATGGCTGTACATGTATCTTTGAGATAGGATGAGCCTTGTGGGTATATACCCAGGAGTGGTATGACTGGGTCAGGTGGTAGGCTCATTTTGAGTCTTTTAAGGGTTCTCCACACTGCTTTCCATAGTGGTTGTATGAGTTTACATTTGAACCAGCAATGGATGAGTGTTCTCCTTTCCCACAACTTCTCCAGTACTTGGTATCATTTGTTTTCTTGAACCTAGCCATTCTTATCAAAGTGAGATGATATCTTAAAGTGGTTTTAATTTTCATTTCCTTAACTATTAGCAATGTTGGACACTTTTTTCTTTTTTTGTCTTTTTGAGACAGGGTCTCCCTGTAGCTCCAGCTGTCCTGGAACTCACTCTGTAGACCAGGCTGGCCTTGAACTCACAAAGATCTGCCTGCCTCTGCCTTCCAAGTGCTAGGATTAAAGGTATGCACCACGACACTTTTTAAGATGTTCCTCAGCCATCTTTATTTCCTCACTTGTGAAGTCTCTATTCCACTCTTTACTCCATCTTTTGAGTGAGTCATTTGTTTTCTTCTTTGTTTTTTGAGTAGTTTATATATTCTGGAAGTTAATGCTCTGTCAGATGTATCAGTGGTGAAGGTTTCATCCCACTCTGTGGGTTTTCTCTTCACTTCCTTGACTGTTTCTTTCACTGTACAGGAGCTTTTTGAATTTAATGAGGTTCCACTTTTTCAATTGTTGACCTTATTTCCTGTGCAGCTGCTGTCTGATTTAGAAAGTCTTTTCCTACGCCTTTGTCTTGTAGGTTGCTGCCAACTTTTTCTTCTATCACCTTCAGAGTTTCAGGTTTCACACTGAGGACTTTGATCCATTTGGAGTTTATTTTTGTACAGGGTGAGAGGTAAGGGTTTAGTTTTATTCTTCTAGGGAGGTCCGGGACAGCTGGACTAACTGGCAGGGAGACCCTGTCTCGGAAAAAGACCAAAA
>VZQC01012735.1:476176-574240 GCA_009823505.1 Rhizomys pruinosus | reverse complement strand
AGGGAGGTCCGGGACAGCTGGACTAACTGGCAGGGAGACCCTGTCTCGGAAAAAGACCAAAAAAAAAAAAAAAAAAAAAAAGGCACAGGAGCAGAACATGGTGCTGTACATCTTTAATCCCAACACTCTGAAAACAGAGACAGGTGGATTATTGTGAACTCAAGGTCAGCCTGGTGTACATAGTATATCCAAGATCAGCTAGAGCTACACAGTGAGTCTAATATCTGAAGGGAGAAAAAAGACAGGGGAAGTGGGGCAGCTGGAGAAATGGTTCAGCAGTTAAATTTGCACATAGTCCTCAATTTCAGAGGTCAAGAGTTTGGTTCTCAACAGCCACATAGCAGTTCACAATCATCTGTAACTCCAGATCCAGAGCTCTATCACCCTCCTGTGGCTTCTGTGGACTCCTGCATGCATTGGTGCACATGCATAAATGCAGGCAAATACTCCTATACATAAAAATAATTTTTGCATCTATATTCATTAAGGATATGGATCTATAGTTTTCTATATATCTTTGCCTGATTTTGGTATTAGAATGATGCTGACTTCATTAAGGAATTTGGTAGGTTTCCCTCTGTTTCAATCCTTTTGAATAACTTGAGTAATATTGGTTGTAGGTCCTCTTGAATCTCTGGTAGAATTCTGCTGTAAATTCATCTAGGCCTGGGCTTTTCTTAATCAGGAGATTTTGTATTAATGTTTCAGTTTCCTTATATGTTATGAGTCTGTTTAAGCTGTTGATCTCTTCTTGGGTAAGCTTTGGTGATTCCCATGATTTCAGATGTTCATCCATTTCTCTTATGTTTTCAAATTCAATGGAGTATAGGTTTTTAAAGTATTCCCTTATAATGTTCTGGATCTTTCTGTTATCTGTTGTGATGCTTCCCCTTTCATTCTCTAATTTTGCTGATTTAGAGGTGCTCTTTCTTTCTTTTAGCTAAATGGGCTAAGGGTCTATCTCATTTATCCTTTCAAAGAACCAGCTCTTGGTCTCGATGATTCTTTGTATTGTTTTCTTTGCTTCTATTTCATTGATGTCTGCTCTGATTTTTGTTATTTCTTCTTGTCTGTTGCATTTAGGGTTCATTTGCTGTTGTCTCTCAAGTGTTTTTAGCTGCAGTGTTAGATTGTTCACTTTCTGTTTTTCTAAGGTAGGAACCCAGGGCCATAAACTTACCTCTTAAGACTGCTTTTTAAAGTATCCCATAGGTTTTGTTGTGTTGTATTATCATTGTCATTCAGTTCCAGGAATACTTTTATTTCTTTCTTTATTTCTTTCTTGACCCATTCATTATTCAGGAGTGTGTTGTTTAGTCTCCATGTGTTCTTGCAGATAGTAGGGCTTATCCTGGTGTTGATATTGAGCTTTATTGGACTGTGGTCTGATAGAATGCATGAAATTATTTCAATCTTTTTGTATTNTTTTTACACATTTCTTTTTTTTGTTTTATTTTATTTATTTTTTCTGTGTATTGATGTACTTTCTGCATGTAGGTCTGTGCACCGATGTCGTGCAACGTTGCAGAGGTCAGAAGGAGGTTTGTCAAGCTCCCCGGAACTGGAGTTACAGACGATTCTCCGCCGCATGTGGGTGCTGGGATCGAACCCGGGTCCTCTGCACGAGCAGTTGGTGCTCTTAAAAGCTAGGCCATTTCTCTAGCCCAAAATATCAACTTCTTATGATCACCTCATGGCCTTCAGAAAGCAATTCAGAATCTTTAATATATAAAATTCAAGGACATAATTTTTTATTTTTAAAGATTATTTTATTACTTTTTCAATTATGTGTATGGTGTGTCTGTGTGAGGGTAATGTTGTGCATATTGAAAGGTCCGAGGAGTTCAGAGGAGGTGTGCTGTATCCACCAGAGTGGAGTTTACAAGCAGTTGTGGCCTCTGCCTGATATGGGTGCTGAGAACAGAACATAGGATCTCTGCAAAGCAATATACAATTCTTAACTGCTGAGAAATCTCTCCAACCTAAGACATTATAATGTTTCAAGGACATTACAATTTGGCACAACTAGTGTTTCTGTCTCATTCATCATTTTTCTCTCACTCTACTTTAGATCCGTCCAGGTCCTGTTTGTTCTCTTGATGCCTATACTATTTTTAATCCGAAGTTACTTTTCTTCTATTCTCTTTCCTTAAATTCATATAAAAAAAAAAAAAAAAAAAAAAAAAAAACAAAAAAAAAAAACATTTTAATTTCAGAAAGACACCTTCCATTTGGAGATACTTAGCTTTCGTTTTGATTTATTCAGATTTACACTATTATAAATGTTATTTTAAATTCAAGGAGAGGAATTAGGCTAAGTAGGAATTTCAGTTATGATCAGAAGTTCTACAGGAAAAGAACAAGGAAGGCTGTGGCTGGAGAAAAGCAATAGAAATAGAATGTCAAGCACAGAAATCACTGAGCCCTGGAGAGATGACTCATGGTTAAGAGAACAGTTTTGAAGAAAGAAAAACCTGGGATCAGTTTCAGTCCAGCAACCCCACATGGTGACTAACAACCCAACTTTCCACTCCAGTTCAAGGGGTTCTGTGGAATTGCATGATGCTGGTGGGCTTACATACAATGCAGGCGAAACACTCTTAACCATATAACACTCAATTTTGTTTTAAAAAAAAAAAGAGCAGAGCCGGGCATGGTGCTGCACTCCTCTAAGCCAGCACTCAGGAGACAGGGCAGATGGATCCCGTGAGTTCAAGACAGCTGATTCTACACGCGAGCTCAGGCCCAAGCCGTACTAAAGGGAGCCTCTGTCTCAAAAAAAAAATTAAGACAAAAATAAAAAAAATTAAAAAAGAGCAGAATTACAAGGGACCACATAATCTATTTTGAGTCCCATATGAAATTTCAGGTAACAGGAAAATGAGGGAAAACTTGAAGAAGTTTGAGTCAAATCCTTGAATGTAACCCTGAGAGGACTTTCTCCTACAATAAAGCGGACTAAGTGTATTTGGTTAAAAAAAAAATGTCTGGCAATTTTAACTCTTTCTCTTATAGCATAAATGCATTGCTTAAACTATGGTTTCTTTTAGGAGATTATAAAGTTGCCAATAATATACCATGTTTTATAATTGTTTAGGATGAAGTCGGACTCTCTCCTCCAGGAAATGCCCAATGCAGTCAATGTGCCGCATGGGAACCACCTGATCAACAATGTCCAGGGAATTCTTCCAGCACAATTTTTAAGAGGAAAGAAAATACAAAAAAAAAACAAAGAATCTGAGCTGTGCCAAAGGGCTCCAAAGCAACTCTATGAAAAAAAGTGGAATTGGTATAATTGATTTGCCAAGAAATGAAACTCCACCAATTCCTCCTCCAAGAAGCACTTCTCGAAATTTTCCCAGCTCATATTCTGAACAAGCCCAAGAAAAACTGAAGGAAAGTTTAGAACACAGATCAATGACCTCTGAGAGTCAAGGTGAGAAGAACTGGGACTTCTGCTTTTCTTTCTGAGGCAGCATCTTTGTGTCATTATGAAGGGGGAGAGCTTCAAAGGTACAATGTTTTCCTCTCTGACACCAGAATTTAAAATAAACAGCAAGCCCTCAGGTAATGAAGACATTGGTCTTACATGTGATATTGGAGTAGGTACAAAAGAGAGCCCTCCTGTGTGGTTTCAGAAAACCAGTTCTACTTTCAATAAGGCAAAGTTTGAAAAGGTGATCCCACATAACCCTGCCAAATCTCATCTTGAGCTTCATGTAAGAAGTGACTGTAGTCCTTCAGTGACACAAAGTAGTGGTCCACTCAGAAATTACAGTTGCAACTTTGAAAGGACTCCAATAAATGAAAAGCTGGCAGCGAAGATTGATGAGTTTAACAGAACTGTATTTAGAACAGACAGAAATTGTCATGTAATACAGCAAAATCAAAGCTACTCAAAATCATCTGAGGATTGTAACCCCTTTACTAGTCTAACTGCTCATGGAAGTGACATATCAGAAAGTGACAGTGGGATTAGTGTTCTGAAAACTAACAACCACTTGCATGTGCCCATGGAAAATGTGTCCGATAATCCCACAAACATATCCCCTGTGGGCCTGGTCCAACAAATGCAGGAGAGTGTGAGTCCTGGCAGTTACCAGCTTATGATCCATGAGAATGATTGGAAACCAAGTAATTTTTCTGGCAGGCCAAGGTCAGCAGATCCCAGGTCAAATTATGGCCTTGTGGAAAAGCTACTGAAAACCTATGAGCCGGCAGCAGGGTCTGCACTGCAATATTCTAATTGTTTCAGGGATAACTGGATCAAATGTGATTCTGAGGTAAGTGGTGGTGCAATCTTGAGTCAAACATTTACAAATATGACAACTATTTGATAAACTTGATTGAACATACCAGCCCCCCCCTTTCAGATGGATGGGGGGACTCATGAGCTGTGTGGGTTGGGCACAACTGCTGCAAATTGGTTTTTCATGAAGGAGGCTTGTACTCAAAATTTATCACCCTATGTTAACAAAAAAATGAAACCCAAAACAAACAGAATAAAGCAGAGAAGCGAAAGATGCAGAAAACTTACGGCCAGAATGCATGATCTGGATGGGTAGGGGGGTGGGGGGGAGAAGGGACGTGGGAGAGAGGCCGGAAAACCGGAATGTGGGAAAAATGCGGGATGAAATACACAAGCAGCAAGAAAGAATAAAAATAAATTAAAACAAAAACGAAATAAATAAATAAAAATATTAAAAAAAAAAACAAAATGTCAAATGGAGTAAGAGAGTGAACAAGAAACAGCTTTGCTTAGGGATTATCAGGTGGAACAAAGGAGAGATTCAAATAAAATAACAGAGCTGAAGAAGAAAATTTTAAATTTTGGTAGGACTTCATCCATATTTAGCAATAGCTCTGCTGTCAAGGCAGTTGCACATTAGTAGTTAGTAAGTAGGATGCAGACATATTTTGATATCTTCCTAAATTCTTGATCCTCTCTGAGTAAATAACAAATATGAATTTAAGGTATCATTTTTATAATAAAGACTAACACATGATAGCGTTTTGAGACAGGTCTCCATTTAGTCCCAGCTGGCCTGGAGCTCTCTGTGTGTAGACAGGCTGGCCTTGAACTCACAAGAGATTCCTCCTGCCTCTGCCTCTGCTTCTCGAGTGCGGGATTAACATGCATGTGCCCCCATGCCCAGTTTTTTTTTTTATTTTTTAATAAATAAAATAGTGACCAGGTATTGGGCACATGCCATTTGTCCCAGCTCCTGAGAGACAGAGGCAGACACATCTCTGAGTTCATGCCTGTCTGGTCTACATACTGAGTCCAGGCCAGCCAGTGCTACATAGGGGGACTATGTCTCAAAATATTAAATAAATAAACTAAATCAATAAAGCGCACTTCAGAATCTCAAGAAGAGCCTTTTGTTTTTAGGTTTCCTCTTGAGTAAAATTCAGACTAAATAGTATTGATGTATGAAACTTTGCTTTTTAATTTTTGTTATTTAAATCTATGAAAACATTTCAAATAACTTTTACTTCTTAGTTACTATGATTAGTTGAGTCTCATCATTTGACTTATGCTCTCATAGGATTAGTCACATAAAGGTGAATATGGGTAAATACATTATTGAAAGCAGTGCTTCACACAGTTCTCCTGTCTGTACACTAAAAAACAGTCCATGGGAATGCACCTGTTCTTAGCCATAGATATTCTTTGTGAAGAAATTAGGCAAGCCCTGGATATTTTTAAAAATTTTTATCATTTTACTTATCAAGAGATTGTCTTTTCTATGAGCACTTAAAAACTAGGCCTTTCGGCCTATGGGATCTTTTAAACTATGTTAGTATTGTTTTTTACATTATCTTGCATCTGTTGATGTATTGCCCTGGGCATATATATATATATATATCTATATCTTATATATATATATATATATGCACCCATGTCCTGCATGTCTTTGTGAGGCCAGTGGAGACATTAGCTCTCTGGAAATAAAGTAGAGATTGTTGTAGCTACCAATGACTGCTTGGAATTTAACTCAGGTCCTCTTCAAGAAAGCCAGTGCTCTTAGCTGCACTGAGCCATCTCTCCAGCTCCTGTAGATGAAATTTTAAGAACATTTTTATAAGAAGTTGCATGGAGATTGGAGAGATGGCTAGGTTACTAAGCTCTGAATGCTCTTGCCCGAGGCGCCAGGTTAGTTCCCAGCACCCATAGGTGGCAAATAACATCAGTAATTCCAGTTCCAGGGATCCGAACCTCTTCTGACCTCCTCCTTATATACATGCAGGCAATACATGCAAAGTAAGTACCAAAATATATTTTTAAAAGAAGTTGCATGGGGGCTAGACAGATGGCTCAGTGGTTAAAGTAACTGGCTGCTCTTTTAGAGGACTAGGGTTTGGTTTCCAGCACCCACAGGCAGATGGAAGCCACCCTTAAAACTCCAGTTCAGTGGATTTATGCTCTCTTCTGGCCTCATGGACCATTCCATGACAGGATGCACTACATCATACATGCAAACACACACATAATATTAAAAATTTAATTTTAAAAATTAAGGAAGTGAGTGTGTAACACTATTGTTTTTAGCTAACATTTCAAACATATTCCCATTTTGTATTTCGTACTTTAGTTGAACTCAAACTACTGTATTAGAGTCTTATACCTGGAGATCGGAAATAGAAATATTACTTGTTTATACCCACACAACCACTTTTTTCAGGTGCTCAACAATGAATGCTTAAGATTCCTCTCTTTTACAAATTCCTTGGGATTTGGGAGGGGGTTATTCTACTGTAGATTTTAGGAGCAGATTGTATTGTTTTATGTTTTTTAAATCCTTGAATAAACTTAAAATGCATCTCCACAGACACAATGAAGAGAAGATTTGCAGGTTTAACTGCAGGCCATGAATAAAAATACCAGGAAAGTGATGCTGTCCACCACTACACAATTTCAGATGAAAGAATTCTTGGTAAGACGGTCAGTTGGGAGGCTTGGGATAAAATGGCTCAGATGTTAAGAGCAACCAACTGCTCTTGCAGAGGACCGGGTTCGAACCCCAGCACACACACAAGCCGGCTAATAACTATCTTTTAAATTCCCATTCAGGGGAATTGGACACCCTCGTCTGACCTCCACGGGCATTGCACGACACCAGGTTGCACCACCTACATGCAGAACAGTACATCATACACATAAAAAATAATTTTTTAAAAAAGCGTTTCAGTTGGCAGCATGGCTATAAAAATGTGGTGGAAGCTTTAAAATTTTCAAAGTATTATGATTAAAGGGTGTTTGCCTTTCATTAAACTAAAAAAAGCTGAGGGGCGACAAAATGGCTCTGATTAAGAGAACCAATTGTTCTTGCAGAGGAGGTGGAGTTGATTCACAGGCACCCATGTGGCAACTCATAACCATCTGTAACTCAGTCCAGGGGAAATCCATATCTTCTTCTGACTCTGTGGGCATTATGACACAGATGCACTTACATGTATGCAATACACGCATACACATAAAAATAATAAAAAATTAACGCTGAAAAGACATGAAAGGAGAAGACAAAGATTTCACTCACTAGAAGATGCTAAAATAGATGGTAACTTAAAAACTTTTAGCAATTATAAGTGAGTTGTATTTAAGTGTTACAGGGCTTTGAGTGTAGTTCAGTAGTAGTATGTTTCTTAGCATGCGTGAGGTCCTGGATTTGGTCCATAACACTAGAGTCTCATCCTCCCCAGCCAGGAATATTTTAATAATTTCTTTATTTTTTTTTTTTTTAATTAGTTTTTATTGAGCTTTGTGCATTTCATACATTTTTTCCCAATTCAGTTCAGGCTTATTTCCCTTTGCCCTCATCCCCCCCACCCCACCCCATCCCAGATCATGCATTCTGCCTAACTGTCCTCGCATCTTTCTCTCAGCTTTTTTTTTTCATTTTTAGCTATAAGTGATAATCCATGAGTACAAGCATCCTTCATGCAAAAACCTATCTGCATGCTGTTGTGCCCAAACACCTACAGGCCCACCATCCAGTGGGGGGTGACAGGCTGTTTGTTCAATCAAGTTGTAGTTTCAAATGAGGTGTCCAGCCAACTACATTGCTGTAGTTTCACCCATTTCACCCCAATCCGCAGCCCTTTACATTCTACCACGCCCCCTTCTTCGCACCGGTTGTTCCCTAGGCTTAGAAAAGGGGCACAGGTGCTGAGAGGGAAAACAGTCCCATCTCTCTGGAGCTGTTGACTAAAACCAGGATCTTTCCTTTTAAACTATTAGATGTGGAAGCTAGAGAGAGGCCTTAGTGCTTAAGAGTCCTGGTTGTTCTTGCACAAGGTCTTGGGTTCTATTCTCTGCACCTACTTGGCAGCTACCTCTAACTCCAGGCCAGGGAAATCTGATGCCCTCTTTGGCCTCCATGGGCTTTGCAGGGCATGAGTGCATTACATACATGCAGCAAAAACACGTGGCCCATAAAAATAAATAAATAAATATAAATAAATAAATAAACAATAAATAAAATCAAAGAATTTAAAAATCAGCTGTGGCAGTGAAGAGAACCACTAAGGACTTACCAGTAAGTTCAGGCAGGCCAAAAACCCACTAAGGGACTGCGTTAAGTTCCAGCACCCACTTCAGGCAGCTCAACCTTACTGTAAACTCAGTCCAGGGAAGAAAAAACATGTCTTCTGATGTCCATGAGCACCTGCTTTCATATGTACACACCCCACACAGACATAATGCCTACTTAAAAATAAAAAAACTATTTTATGAAATAAGATGTTATTTTTGTTTTTGTGTGCATTTTGCTTTATGACCTAATGTCTGCATAACATAATGTATTTAAACAGGTTCTACAATAAATTATCTTCGAATACCAGTAACACACCCTAATCTAAGAAATATTCAAGGCTCCATCATATTTAAGTTATTTTACGTGAATTTTTGAGTCTTGAGAAAATAGTTCTACAAGATTATGAGGCATCATATTGTGTATTCAAGTTGGAGTTTGAAGGGCTGGCGAGGTGGTCAGCAGTTAAGAACACTGGGGTTTTGCACCAAAGACCTGGGTTTTTTCTTTAGCACCCAGTTGGCCGCTCATAGTTCTTTGGTCCTCTCTGCAGGCATTGCACAACATGTGCACTTAACATACATATAGGCTTAATACATGATCAAATAAAAAACAAAGTGGAGTTTGATTGAAAGCAAGCAGCTCCCATTAAAACATCAGCCTATTGAAACTATTAGAATATCGCATGTTTGCAGTGGCTGTTATTTTTTAGCTTATAAATTTGCTAAAACATTCATCCTATAGTTGGTCTTCATCATTTATTAAGTCCACTATTGGCATGTGTAGGAAGATTAATACTTTTGTTTGTGTTTTAGGAATACACAGCAATGAAAGCTTCCAATGGAAAAAGATTTTCCCGACCTGCTAGACCAGCAAATCGCAGGCTTCCATCTAGATGGGCATCCAGATCTCCATCAGCACCCCCTGCCTTGCGGAGGACTGGCCACAGCTATAATGTCTCTCTGGGATCTGATGCCCCAATGGTCTAAGTCTCTAGCCTGAATTTCTAGGTTACAACGAATTCTAGTCCCTGTTGCTAAACTGAGTATTTGGAGTGTTTACAACCAGTCCTGTTCTCGTGTTTTTTAAGATCAATGGGACAAGCAATTTAAACTCTAACTTTCCATCAGTCTTCAGTGTTTTTAATCTATAGAATGATTGATTATCTCCTTGTATTTTGATTTCTTAGGTCAGAGTTTTTTATTACCATCCTCATTTATTTTTTTCCAATATGATTTAAGTTGACACAATGTACAATATTGTATATTCCAACTTTCTTGCAAATGCAAAAAGCAAGGTTATGTGCATGGTCATGTGGTTTGTTAATGCATGTGTTGTCATAGAAAGTATTCTAGTATGTATTTAGATAAAAATTTATGTGCTAGTATTGACTTTGAAATTATAACATGTATACCTATATATTCTTTGTGTTATTTTGACATTTGAGAAAATATACAGTACTGTTTATTATTTGTATACCTTTTAATAGGTATCCACAGAGACATTTGACATTCATATTATTATTTTAATCACCTCAGCTACAACTACATTGAAGTATAATAAGCAATTATAACACATACCTAAACCCTGGTAATTTTCTAGGTACAGATCTTAAATAACGTCTTAACATATGAATTTATGATAACGCTAATTTGTTTATTCTTTAAAATAATAAAATGCACAAGTTCTTTAACAGTTCAGCCTTCTAAAGTAAGCACGAATGTTCATAAATGCTTTTATATATTTTTGGTAGTCTCACACGGCTTTAACGGTATGCTTGGTTCTCAGAACCAGTATCATAAGACTACCTTAATAATGACAGGACAAAGGAATGAATTTATTTTGTCAACCTCAGTAGCAAACATTCCTTAAATGAAATGCAAAGAGGAATTAAATTATGCTGGGTTTTACTTTTTGTTAAAATTGTGGTAAGTTTCTAATTTAAAGCAATCAGGCTTTATCTGGAGTCATATCTATGCAGAGGTAAGTCATTTTTTTGTTGTTTTGTTTTGTTTTTCTTTTTTTTAAAAATAATTTTTATTAAGAAAAAATACATAGTTAAAATTATTCACTTTTTTATTAACGAGGATGATCAGGAACAAATTTTATTGATTGCTGAATTATGATTCAAATACTGTGCTTTAAAGAAGCCTTACACTAAATTTTGGCATTCAGAGTAGCATAAGAAGGAATGGTGTATTTGGCTGTAATTTTCTTTCAGCAGATGCATAAAATCTAGACAGAGTTATCATAGAAGAAATGGGGATGTTGAGGTATTTGGATGAACATAGAAGCAGCTTTCTTTTCTACTGTCCTTGTTTAAAACCAGTTATCTTAGACTGTTAGTTAAATGTTAATTCTATTTCCCCCAACTTAAGAATTCTTATTCTAACAAATTCAGCAGGCTTTTTCCTGTGCTACACTTAGAAGAATTCATTTTATTATACCATGTTTTGAAGTCAATAATTTCTAATTTGTAAATCACAAACTGCCTTAAAAGGCTCAAGACTGTAGCATGGTAATGGCTAGATTAATGGTTTACAATAAGAAAAGTTCCAGGACTTAAGTGGAACTGGAGGTGTAGAATGTGACCCTGCCACAGATGATATGTGAATGTTATATATCCACTCTTCTAATTATTGCTTCTTCCAGGAGAGTAGCCTAGACAATAGGTTTCACTTACTCTCTGCTTTTCCACTAGAGGGGAGAAAACACCTGGAAAGTGGTTCCTTGGGGGGGGTGGTGAAATAATGAACCAAAAATACCCGCTGTGAACAGTGGTGCCCAAAGGACTGTGCAGTGTATCTTTTCTTCTCCCTCCCTCATCCCTATATCCAGGCAGTCTGGTGTGTCTGTGTCCCTGCCCCATTCCTATAGATCAGCTAATTAGGATCCCTTAAACTGAACATTCTACCCCATAAGTAACAAAATGAAATTTTCAGTAGTGGGGAACTAGGGGTTCTGGGCTTTTTTTAATAAAACAAACCAGTGCAACATATTCAATGGTCAGGCTGATTTAGAAGCAGAGACTCTAACTTATCCGCCTTAGCACATGAGTGAGTACTTTGGGTACTATTTTGATTCCTTAGTACTTGCCTTTGTTATTGACTAACGAAAAGAGTTACATGGCCAGGCTTCACAAGTTTTAGCTATCTTTTCTATTATTCCGATGAGCCACTGGGACCATTTTTAATATATTAACTCAGAATATTAAAGCTGCAAAAAATGAACATTTAGTTGAGCCCCTTGATTATTAAACTGAAGAACCTAAACACATTGGGTATACTGTGTCGTCTTTTTAAACAGTTATATAAATTTTGGGGCTGAGAGATGGCCTAGCGGTTAAGAGCGTCGACGGCTCTTGCAGAGGACCTGGGTTCAATTCCCCAGCACCCAATGGCGGCTGAGAACCGTCTCTAACTCCAATTCCAGGAGAACTCCAGTTCCAGGGAAATCCGAGACCCTTTCTGACCTCCGCGGCATGCACGACAACGGTGTCACAGACTCACATGCAGACAGTACATTCATATACATAAAATAATTAAATAAAATAAATAAAAATTAAAACAGTTTAACATTTTATGGGAAAACTTACCAGATTGAATGGAAATTTAACTGCAAGATATTTTTTTATTTATTGTGATTTTTAAAAAAGATTATTTTTTTTTTTTTTTATGTGTATGAGTGGATGCTGGGAACTGAACACCTGGTCTTCGGAAGAAAAGCCAGTGCCCTTAACTTCTGAGCCAGCTCTCCAACCCCGATTATTACAATTTTTAAACTGGTCATTTTCAGTTTGGGTGGATATTTTCTTCCCATGATATACCCTTCATTATGCCCTTGTTCTTGGATTTAAAGGCTTTGTAAACATTGATAGGCATATTTGATTAGGAACACATTTAGAGCTCTTTTCCCTGGCAGTTGAAAAAAATGTTCTACATTATTTCACTGGGAATTGCTGATTCTGTAGGCTGATTTCAGAAGCAAAGTTCTTGAGTTCCTCTATGTGTGAGAGAGATGTTGTGAGTTGTGCATGTGGGGTGTGCACGCCTGTGTGCAGAGCCACTCTCCTCTCCTTTTTCTATTTGCCTTATGTCCCAAAGCCAAAATATGATACCTTGTGTAATTCAGTGTTTCAAACGTTATTCATAGCTTTCCTTGGTTATTTTAGACAATGGTGGCAATATCCCCTTTCTGATATTGCCCCCAAACATAATTTACTTCTACATAGATGACTTAAGCAGGCTTCACATAGTCCTGAAAAACAACTATCTGACCTATAAAGATCACCAACTTCCACAAAACGTCTTTAAACTTATTTTAGACACATTTCTGATAAAACAATGATTTGATATTGAAATCTTCAGCCATTGAGAGCTATTAAATAAAATAAATTTGGAAACACCTGCTGTTGTACATACTGAAGATGTTTTTATTTTTTTTTCCTTTTTGATACTGAACTCCAGTGAAACTTTGAGTGTAATTCAAATGCATGCATGATTTCATCTAGCTGTCCCCAAACTATCTTTAGAATTTAAGCCAAACCTGTTCAATGTAATACACAACCCTGTATGGCTTCCCATGTTCATCCCCTGTGCAATCCACCTAATTGCTAACTGAGTCTCAAATTTCCATGAAAAGAGCATTCCTGTCTGAAATTTCCATTATGTGATGGAATTAAATTATTTTTAGATAGACTCAATTTCTGATATACTGCTTTATTTAAGTTCTGCATATTTTTCGAAAATGGAATTTGTTATAACTTACCTCCCTGAGAAAATAAACTATAAAAAATGGGTATTGTGAACCGGGCATTGTGGTGCATGCCTGTAATCCCAGCACTTGGGCGGCAGAGGAGGCTGATCTTTGTGAGGTCAAGGCCAGCCCGGTTCTGATAGAGAGTTCCAGGGACAGCTGGGGTTACCGGGAGACCCTGTCTCAAAAAAAAAAAAAAAATGGGTATCATATTGGGAAACATGTTTTGGGAAAATTCAGACTGCTATTCAGTCATTTTTCTATATAATTTTTCTTATCCATAGGAAATTAATTTATAGCAGCAAAATAAATACAAGACTTAAAATTAGGACTTTATTATTTCCGCAATCTATAGAACCAAAGAAATAGAAGGTTTGTAATCTAAAAATTTATATATATATTATATATATATATATATATATATTATATATATAGTCTATATACCAGTTGAATCTTGTAATTAGGAAAGAGTCCAGAATTAGAAAGATCTTGAAATTTGCTGTATTACAGGAACAGGTCAGACAGAATTAGTAGATATTGAAAGAAGGTTTCTTATCTTGGCTTAGCTGATACATGCTAGGTAGTCCAATGCCACTGTCTTCATGCTGGAGAGGATGAGACCTGGTCAATGCTTAGTCTATGAAGCTGGTTGCCTCAGCATTCCTCTCTGGTGCCGAAGGTCTGGAGAATTCCCAAAGAGCCACTGGTCTTCAATTCACACTGGAAATTCTGAAAGAAACTGAAATGTCCTGTCAGCTGAGGATGGAAGAAAGGCCGCAACATAGTAAATACACTCCCAGAAGGTATGCAGGCAAAAAGCATTATCTTTTCCTTTGAACCTCCCTATCTGGGCTTCCACTAGAAGGTGCTGCCATTCTGAGAGGGTCTTATACTTTTGTTTAGTTTTCCAGGGAATACCTTTACAGAACTTGCCACATAGACGGCTCTGTGTTGATTCTAGAACCTATCATGTTAACAACTAAGTTGAATCATCACAATCACTGAGAACATTATCATTTAGAGATGAAAATCCTGTGACAACCTGCCCACATCTAAGGGTTAGGACCCAAGCTGAACCCTGAAGACCCATGTTCTGCTTCTCTATAAATGTCCCATGTGTCTGTGATTTCCACTTTGAAAAGTGCATCCATATCCTATGACTTGTTTACTTCTTATAGCAAATTTCAAGGAAGGCTTCAAGACTTCTAATTACAGAAAGAAATTTAAATAGAATAATTATCAGAATAAATATTTCCCAAAATAGTGATTGGAAACAGGTCAAGTGGCTCTTCAGACTACTGGCTCAGGCTTTCTCAAACCTCTTTTCCTTTAAAAAAAAAAAAAAAAAGAGTGGGTGGAAAAAATGAATGAGCAATGTTTCTCATTGTTTTGCAATGTTTATTCATTCCATTGAAATTATTTTCATCTAGATGAGAGTTTCAATTCTGACTTTCAGTGCTCTTACTCCTGACTTATATGACTTTAAGTAAATTCAAGAAATGAACAAAGCTCACTTGAGAGCTATTAGAGCCTATGTTCTGATTGTATTTGAATTTGGGATATAGGGTGCAAAAAAGTAAAATATAAAAAAAAGCAATCATCATTTTGAACTGAAACTGAATTCCGACCCTTCCTCTGTCTTCTAAGAGTCAGGAAACTTTCATGACATATACCAGCATACTGCAGAATAAATGAAAGGGTTTTACCTGGAGATTTATCATTGCTCATCTGTCCTGTTATAACAAAATACATGCTAGTAAGTAATTTACAAAGAATATAAATTTAGTTTTTTACAGTTCTACAGGCTGGTGCTAGAAAAATTAAGTACCTGCTGAAAACTGTCTTTGCATCAGGATGTCTGTTATTATCCCCTACCATGGTAGTATAGATGGTGTGTCTCCAAAGCATAATAGTAAAATGGGCCCCAAAGCGGCCAAAGCCTCTTTTACAAAGGCCACAAATGTGGTTGATGAGGGAGAAGGTCTTGTGACGGCACGACTTCTGAAAGGCCCCCACCTCTTAATGCTGTTGCAATGAGGTTAAGTTTCAATGAGAATGTTGCAATGACACATTCAAAAACCATAGCAATCATTCAGTTATTTGTCATTTAAGGCTCAGTTAAATTTAACTGTGCTATGCCACTCATTTTTTTGAAGCTTATTTTCCAGTCTGGGGCTTAAGGACAGAACTATCTTTGGGACCTCAGGGATATAGTGCTCAGGGGTCAGATGATGGTCATTGTCAAGGAGATTTCTATAAAAAGTGACACTGGAGTCTGAGTCCTGGACTCAAGCAGAGCTGAGGAGTGCAAGAAAGGAAGTTGGTAGAAGTAAAATCTGAAATCAAGAAGGCTAAATCTAGAAATGAAGTAGAAAAATGCCCCATTGGTAGACATCTACAAGAGTAATCACCACTAAACTGCAGGAAATGGAGAATTAGATACACCTGGGCCTTAATACTACGACAGTTGCAGGGACTGAACATGGCCGGATGCCATCCCAGGACCTCCTTGGGAAGCACTGGCCAAGATGCAGAGTGGGTGCCCCTATGGTGTTATTTTCTTCTCATTGTATTCCTAGAACCTAAAATTTTCCTAATGATTTGTTAAAATAAAACAGCTCATGAATTCATATAACAGATAAAAGCAAAATTAGATAATCCACAGATTAAAAGTTTGTATCTAATGCACACATTGCTTCAGATAGACTAGAAGACTCTCAAAGGGAGGAAAATGTATTGTTACATGTAAAGAAGGTGAAATTTCAACCAATTATTCTAAGCCCTGCCTGAATAGAATTGAACTGGGTTGCTTGAAGCCCAGGTAAAAGGATACCAACCAAGTGCAAGAATGTTCTGTGCTGATCTATTGTTGTCCAGTGGGAGAGCCAGTGTCTAATAACATAAATTTTCTGGATACAAGATTAATCCATACAGACCCAAGAGTTTGGCAGTCTGGGCAACAGATCCCTGGATGTATCCATTTCCTTTGGATTACCTATTCCCTATTCATTCAAACCTCCTCCAACCCTTGATTGCCAGCTATGTGCTGCTAAATACACAGATAGGTTTGGTACTGCCAGTGATACCAGGCATATGCGATGCAAAATGGCTGTCTTTCCTGCCCAAGTCAGCATCCTAGATATGACGTATATGGTCATTCATATGTTTTCCTACATATTAACCAAAACTCATTTTAATTTTTTTCTAGTTCACTCCTAATTATTTTTATCAAATTACTGAACAAATAATAACTAATCAAATGACAAAGTTACTAATAGCTCTGATTTCCAACCTAATAAAATAAAGATAATAAACTCTATCTCTCGCCGTCATTCCAGCTATCCTTTGCATACTGGAAGGATGAAAATCATTTCTTAAGCTTTTTCATCTTGCCAGTTCCTAGTAAGTTTTGCATAGATATGGTTATAATACAGCATAGAATTTCATTTAACTTTAATATGATTGTTGTTCTGCAAAAGTGTTTAATGTATTTTATTTGTATTAAACGTTTTTCATACATCATACATCATTTCTCAGGCCAATTGATCATTCCTTTCCATGCCTCCCCCCTCACCCAAGTTTCATGCTTTCTGCCATTACATGTCTTGCATCTTTTTCTGAGAACATTCCCAATTTTTTCAAAGCAAAGGATTATTGTTTTGGGGAGAGAATTCACTGTTTCACTGGGTTTTATTCCAGTTCCTTTGGTAGTTTCCCTCCAATTTGTATTTGCTTCAACACACATAACCACCACCACACACACACACACACACCACACACATCATATTATATATCATAGCTATACTAAAATTATGTCATCTGAAAACAACCTGTACGTTATTTCCAAATCATATTTCTTGATTCACATTTTCCATTTTGATTTTATATTACTCTAAAATATGCCTACATACCTATTATACCAAATTCCAAAGTCTGAAATAAATAGTAGGTTAATTCTAGAACCGTAAGGGATTCACAATATAAGAGCACAGTTGTTTTCAGATCACAATGAATATAACATTAACATTGCTCAGTTTGCCTTAACAACTAGGTACTTGGTGCTAGCATCCAAGATGAGGGATACCATTTCCATCTTTTTCTTGAGACTGTGTTATTTCACTTAACCATAATATCTTCTAGTTCTTATCATTTACCTTCAAATTTCATGTCATCTTTCTTACATGCTGCATAGAAACTCCATTGTGAGATGTACCACATTTTCTCTATCCACTCTTTGTTGGGGACACTTGAGTTGTTCCAGTTCTTTGCATACTGTGAAAAGAACTGCAATTAAACATGGTGTACATGTATCTTGAGTTTAGGATGGCTTGTGGGTATATACCCAGGAGTGTATGACTGGGTCAGTGTGGTTAGGCTCATTTTTGAGTCTTTTAAGGGTTCTCCACACTGCTTTCCATAGTGGTTGTGAGTTTACATTTGAACCAGCAATGGATGGTGTTTCCCTTTCCCACAACTCTCCAGTACTTGGTTCTTTGTTTTCTTGAACCTAGCCATTCTTATCAAAGCTGAGATGATATCTTAAAGTGGTTTTTAAATTCATTCCTTTAAACTATTGCAATGTTGGAACCACTTTTTTCTTTTTTTGTCTTTTTGGAGGGTCTCCCTGTAGCTCCAGCTGTCCTGGGAACTCACTCTGTAGACCCAGGCTGGGCCTTGAACTCACAAAGATCTGCCTGCCTCTGCCTTCCAAGTGCTAGGATTAAAGGTATGCACCACACACTTTTTAAGATGTTCTCAGCCATTCTTTATTTCCTCACTTGTGAAGTCTCTTCCACTCTTTACTCCATCTTTTGAGTGAGTCAATTTGTTTTCTTCTTTGTTTTTTGAGTAGTTTATATATTCTGGAAGTTAATGCTTCTGTCAGATGTACAGTGGTGAAGGTTTCATCCCACTCTGTGGGTTTTCTCTTCACTTCCTTGACTGTTTCTTTCACTGTACAGGAGCTTTTTTGAATTTAATGGGTTCCACTTTTTGCAATTGTTGACCTTATTTCCTGTGCGCTGCTGTCTGATTAGAAAGTCTTTTCATACCTTTGTCTTGTAGGTGCTGCCAACTTTTCTTCTATCACCTTCAGAGTTTCAGGTTTCACACTGAGGACTTTGATCCATTTGGAAGTTTATTTTTGTACAGGGTGAGAGGTAAGGGTTTAGTTTTATTCTTCTAAAGTGGTGATCCAGTTTTGGGAACACCTTTGCTGAAGATGCTTGTCTTTCCTCCATGTGTCTTCTTGGCCCTTTGTCAAATTATGAGGTGGCTAAAATTGTATGTGTTCAAGTTTGGACCTTCAGTTTTGTTCCATTCATCTACAGGTCTGTTTTTTTTGCTAGTACCAACCTGTTTTTAAAACTATAGCTTGTCTTTTTGAGAAACAGTTTCCCTGTAGACCTGGCTGGCCTGGAACTCACTGTGTAGACCAGGCTGGCCTTGAACTCTCAGAGATCTGCCAGCCTCTGCCTCTGGAATGCTGGTATTAAAGGTGTGTGCACATCTGGCTGGAAAATGTAATTGTAAGACTTCTAAATGTAGAAAATGAAAAAAAGGTAATATATAATATTATATATATACAATATATATAATACAGATTATTTGGAGAATTACTTTTTATGGGTAGGAAACAGAACTACAATTAATAATTCACTTGTAAACAAAATATGGCATGGGAAATCCTTAAAGTCTATTCTGTAATCAATGCCTTTTGGTGGAGTATAAGCTAAAGTTTTAAATAGGCACAGGAGTCCAGACAGCTGGGACTGCAGGGAGACCCTGTCTCGAAAAGACCAAAAAAAAAAAAAAAAAAAAAGGCCACAGGAGCAGAACATGGTGCTGTACATCTTTAATCCCAACCTCTGAAACAGGACAGGTGGATTATTGTGAAACTCAATGTCAGCCTGGTGTACATAGTATATCCAAGATCAGCTAGAGCTACACAGTGAGTCTAATATCTGAAGGGAGAAAAAAGACAGGGGAAGTGGGGCAGCTGGAGAAATGGTTCAGCAGTTAAATTTGCACATAGTCCTCAATTTCAGATGGTCAAGAGTTTTGGTTCTCAACAGCCACATAGCAGTTTCACAATCATCTGTAACTCCAGATCCAGGCTCTATACCCTCCTGTGGCTTCTGTGGACTCCTGCATGCATTGGTGCACATGCATAAATGCAGGCAAATCCCTATACATAAAAAATAATTTTTGCATGTATATTCCATTAGGATATGGTCTATAGTTTTCTATATATCTTTGCCTGATTTTGGTATTAGAATGATGCTGACTTCATTAGGGAATTTGGTAGGTTTCCCTCTGTTTCAATCCTTTTGAATAACTTTAGTAATATTGGTTGTAGGTCCTCTTGAATCTCTGGTAGAATTCTGCTGTAAATTCATCTAGGCCTGGGCTTTTCTTAATCAGGAGATTTTGTATTAATGTTTCAGTTTCCTTATATGTTATGAGGTCTGTTTTAAGCTGTGATCTCTTCTGGGTAAGCTTTGGTGATTCCCATGATTCAGATGTTCTCCATTTCTCTTATGTTTTCAAATTCAATGGAGTTAGGTTTTTAAAGTATTCCCTTATAATGGTTCTGGATCTTCTGTTATCTGTTGTGATGCTTCCCTTTCATTCTCTAATTTTGCTGATTTAGGTGCTCTTTCTTTCTTTTAGCTAAATGGGCTAAGGGTCTATCTCATTTATCCTTTCAAAGAACCAGCTCTTGGCTCGATGATTCTTTGTATGTTTTCTTTGCTTCTATTTCATTGATGTCTGCTCTGATTTTTGTTTTTTTTTTTTTTTTTTTTTCTTGTCTGGTGGGTTTGGGATTCATCTGTTGTTGTCTCTCAAGTGTTTTGAGTTGCAATGTTAGGGGCTTTGTGTGTGTGTGTGTGTGTGTGTGTGTGTGTGTTCTTTCTGTCTTTTTTCTTTTAATGTAACCACTTAGAGCTGTAAATTTCCCTCTTAGGACTGCTTTTAAAGTCTCCCACAGGTTTTATTATGTTGTGTTGTCCTTTTCATTTTATTCCAGGAATACTTTTATTTGTTTCTTAATTTCTCCTTTGACCATTCATTATTTAGGACTGTGTTGTTTAATCTCAATGAGTTCATGTGTGTGGGAATGAAACTTTGTGTGCGGCTTGAAGCAAGAACTTGTAAGACCTGGACCTGTCCCAGAAGATCTCTGGTTATCTGATATCTCTGTGGGCATTCAGTTACCTCCATGAGTTATCCGTAGCAGGAAGATTTGGGATATTACAATGATTCTTGCTTCACCCTATCTCTGCAAAGTTCCAGAACTGGATGGCCCCTTCCCTTGAGGCATTGAGCAAAATGTCACACCTCTAGTTACCTGTTGCACAAACCAGAGCTCTCCAGCCCCCTGATTAGAGCCAAGATGGCTCACCCCTCTCTTCCACCTGCTCCCCACTTCCTTGCTCAGAGCACAGTAGCCTTCAATATATAGACCTCACTGACAGAAAATAAAAGGAGTTACTATCTTCCTGGCTCTCTGCATGTGAATCTGCTCATTTTCCATGGGTGATCTCCTGTGGTTTTCCCTCCCCACTTCTTGTGAGAGTGAAGCTTAGAGACTGTCGGCCTGCAGGCAGGAGACAAGTCCTAGAGCTGAGCCAAGAAGGAAGAACAGTGTGTGGAATGTGATCACGCATGACTGAAAGACATTGAACAACATTGAACAACAACACATGTGGTTAGTAGGGATTCTTCTGGTATCAATATTAAGCTTTATTGCACTGTGGTCTGATAGAATGCATGGAATTATTTCAATTTTTTGTATTTGTTGAGGGCTGTTCTGTGCCCAAGTATGTGGTTGATTTGGAGAAAGTTTCATGGGGTGCTGAATAGAAAGTATATTCTTTGGTGCTTGGGTGGAATATTTGGTAGATGTCTATTAGATCCAACTGGTGTATCATGTTGTTCTGTTCAGATGTCTCTCTATTTATTTTTTGTCTGGTTGACCTGTCTAATACACACAGTAGGGTACTGAGCTCCCCTACTGTTACTGTGTTGGGATTAATCTGTGCCTTAAGGTTTTAGTGACACATCTGACAAAGGTTTAACTTCCAGAGTATATAAACTACTCAAAAACAAAGGACCAAAAAAACAAGTGACCCAATTAAAAGATGGGGTAAAGATCTGAACAGAGACATCTCAGGAGACAAAACAAAGCTGGCTAAGAAACATCTTAAAAAGTATTCGACATCATTAGTAATTAAGGAAATGCAACTCAAAACAACTTTAAGATTTCATCTTACCCTGGAAAGGCTGGCTATGATAAAGAAAACAAATGATACCAAATGCTGGAGAGGTTGTGGGGAAAGGGGAACACTCATTCACTGTGCAACACTCAAACTCATGCAACCCCTATGAAAAGCAGTGTGAAGAACTCTTAAATGATGAAAAATGAACCTACCACCTTACCCAGTCATACCACTCCTGAGTGTATACCCAAAGGATTCATCCTATAACAGAGATACATGCTTATCGCAGCTCTTTTCACAATAATGAAGAGTAGGAAACAACCCGTGTATTTCTTTTTTTTTTCTTTTTTTTTTTTTTTTTAGTATGTGTATGAATGTACTGTCTGCATGCAGGTGTGTGCACCCGTGTCGTGCAATGCCAGCGCCACGGAGGTCTGAAGAAGGTCTCGGATTCCCCTGGAACTGGAGTCTCCTGGAACTGGGTTTCAGACGGTTCTCAGCCGCCATGTGGGTGCTGGGGATCGAACCCGGGGTCCTCTGTTAGAGCGTCGGCGCTCTTTTAACCGCTAGGCCATCTCTCCAGCCCACAACCCGTGTATTTCAACTGATGAGTGGATAATGAAAATGTGGCACATTTACGCAATGGAGTTCTACTCAGCAGAAAAAAAGATGACAACATGAAATTTCCAGGCAAATGGATGGAACTGGAAGCTGTTATGAAGTGAAGTCCTAAGAGGTAAATTTATAGCCCTGGGTGCCTAAAATTAGAAAAACAACAGAAGGAGCACAAGTGAACGATCTAACACTACAGCTAAAAACACATAAAAGACAAAACAACCATTGAACCCTAAATGCAACAGACAGTTAAGAAATAACAAAAATCAGAGCAGAATCAAGAAATAGCAACAAAGAAACAATACAAAAAATCAATGAAACCAAAAGTTGGTTCTTTGAAAGAATAAACAAGATAGACAGACTCTAGCCCAGTGATGCTGGCTCTTAGAAGGAATTTGGGAGAATTCCCTCTGTTTCTATCCTTCTAAACAATTTCAGTAATAATCATTGTAAGTCTTTTTCAGGTGTTTTATAGTATTCTCCCATGAAATCATCTGGGCCGGGGCTTTTTTAGTTGGGAGGTTTCTTATTACATCTTCAATTTCTTCATATATTATGGGTCTAAGTTGTCGATCTCTTCTTGGTTGAGCTTTGTATTCCAGGATTTCAGATATTTATCCATTTCTTCTAGGTTTTCAAACTTGGTAGAGTATAGTTTTTGAAGATTCCTGTATGATTTTCGGATTTTTCATTGTTGTTTGATATTTCCCTTTTCATCATGGATTGTATTGATTTGGAGTTGCTCCTTCTTTTGGTTAACTGGGCTAAGGTCTGTCTATCTTGTTTATTCTTTCAAAAACCAACTTTTGGATTCATTGATTTTTTGTTTGATATTTTCTTTTGTTCTTTTCATTGATTTCTGCTCTGATTTTGTTTATTTCTTCCTGTCTGTTGCATTTAGGGTTCATGTGTTGTTGCTTCTCAAGTGCTTTAGCTGCAGTGTTAGATCGTTCCTTGTGCTCCTTCTGTTTTTCTAATGTAGGCACCAGGGCTATAAATTACCTCTTAGGACTGCTTTTTCAGTACCATAGGTTTTGTTGTGTTGTATTATTCATTGCCATTCAATTCCAGGAATGCTTTTATTTCTTTCTTTATCTCTTCCTTGACCCATTCATTATTCAAGAGTGTGTTGACAGGCGACAGGTGTAGTGGCGCATGCCTTTAATCCTAGCACTTGGGAGGCAGAGGCAGGTGGATCCTTGTGAGTTCAAGGCCAGCCTGGTCTACAGAACGAGTTCCAGGAGAGCTGGGGCTACAGGGAGACCCTGTCTCAAAAAAGACAAACAAAAAAAAAAAAAAAAAAAGAGTGTGTGTGTTTGTCTCCATGTGTTCTTGTAGATAGTAGGGCTTTTCCTGGTGTTGATTGTTGAAATTTATTGCAACTGTGGTCTGATAGAAGGCATGAAATTTTTCAATCTTTTTTGTATTTTAGGAGGTTTCTTCTGTGTCCCAGTATGTGGTCGATTTTGGAGAATGTTCCATGGGGTGCTGAGTAGAAAGTGTAATTCTCTGGTATTAGGGTGGAATATTCAGTAGATGTCTGTAGGTCCATTTGGTGTATCATCATTCAGTTCAGATATCTCTCGTTTATTTGTCCTGTTGACCTGTCCAAAGGGTTCAGTTGGGGGTATTGAAATCTCCCACTATGAGTGTACTGGGTTAGTCTGTGACTTGTGGTCCTGGAAGAACTTGTCTTATAAAGTTTGGTGCACCAGAGTTTGTGCATATATACATATATTTGTGAATCTTCTGTTTTGTTCCTTTGATAAAAATAAGTAATGGCCTTCTTTGTCTCTTCTGATTTTTTTTATTTGAATCTCATTTTAGTCTGATATTAAATTCAACACCCACTTTCTTTTTGTTTCCATTTCTTTGGATATTTTTTCCATCATTTCACTTTAAGGTGGTGCTTGTCCTTGAAGGTAAGATGCATTTCTTTGTAGACAGCATATCAATGGGTTCTGTTTCCTAATCCAATCTCCCATTCTATGTCTTTTGATGGGAATTTAGTCCATAATATTTAATGATGACTGATAGGTTTGTATTGTTTCCTTTCACCTTATTATCCTTTGCATTTTTGGTTTAGGTTTTTCTGCAGTTTGCTTTTTGATTTCTCTTTCTAGGTGCCTGGGGTGGTTGCTCCTTTCTTCTGTCCTTTGAATTCTTCAAGTATTCTCTGAGAGTGGTTTTTCTGGACATATATTCTTTCACTTTTATGGTGGAAGTTTTTCTTCTCTCCTTCACTATAATTGACATTTTTGCTGGGTATTAACCTGGGTTGGCATTATCGTCCTTTAACACTGGGAATGCTTTGCTCCAGGTTCTTCTTTTTTTCATAGTTTGCACTGAGAAGTCAGTTGTTAATTCTGATAGGTTTCCCTTATATGTCACTTGTTGTTTTTCTCTTGTGGCTTTAAGAATTTTGCTTTTGGGGCATCTCGATTTTAACTAGTATGGATGGAGAGTTTCTTTCTGATTTCTGTCTGTTGGAGTTCTATGTGCTTTTGTGTTGTATTGGTTTGTCTTTTTATTTTTATATTATTATTATTATTATTTTTTATTATCTGTATTCTGTTGAAGATCTGTCAATACCTTCTCTTTCGGATTTTCTCCTTCCTCTATTCCTCTTGTGTGGAGGTTTGATCTTTTCATAGTTGCCCACAGTTTCTGGTTGTTCCACTTTTTGTATTTTAAAATTTTTCATATCTTTACCTTGAGGTTTTTAGTTGTTCTGTGTTATCTTCCAGGTCTGATATTCTTTGTTCTACTTCCTCCATTTCTGCTTCTGAGGCTTTTTTATTCCTTTCCTTTGATGGTGAGTGTTGATTTTCTTTTTCTTTTTTTTTAATTTTTTTTTAAATTTTATTATTTTTGTATGTGTATGAATGTTACTGCTGCAGTAGGTTTGTGCACCATTGTCATGAATGCTGCAGAGTCAGAAGAGGGCATTGGATTCCTGGAACTGGAGCCAAAGTGGTTCTCAGCCGCCATGTGGGTGCTGGGGACCGAACCGGGTCTCTGCAAGAGCAGTCGGCACTCTTAACCACTAGGCTCATCTCTCCAGCCCCTGATCTTCCTCTGATTTCTTTTCATTTCTCTTGTGATTTCTTTAGTATTTCCACTTCCTTTTGGAGCTTCTCAATCTCTTCCTGTAGCTCTTTGCTTTGCTGGTTGGTTTCCTTATCTTTTTCACAGAGATGTCCCTGGGCAGAATCTGCAGTTCCTTACCTTGAGCCAGGCAAAGTCCCGTTCCTACAGAATAGCATTCCCAATCCTTATCCCTCCTGAGGCATTCCACCCTGTCCTCTGGAGGTAAATGGCACAAGCCATAAGTGTATGGGGGGCTATGGTTTTTCTGCCATAAAACTTAGCCATTGCAGAACCACATGTAGGCTTTCCCTTGTCCCACCCACCTCTGGTCAAAGAGCCCCCAAAAAACTATATAAGTGCTTAAAACCCCTGCAATAAATATAGTTTTGGTTGCCGACACACACTCCCAGCTCTTTCTTTAGGATCTGTTCAGGTTCATTTGTGGTTCTGACGATCTTTCCTCTTCTCCCTCCCACTTCCCTCCTTGCACCCCTGGTTGGCACAACTGCCATACCTAAGGCCACAAGGCTGGTGACCTGGGAGGCAGTTATTATTATTATTATTATTATTATTATTATCTGTTATTCTGTTGAAGATCTGATCAATACCATTCTCTTCGGATTCTTCTCCTTCCTCTATTCCTATGATGTGGAGGTTTGATCTTTTCATAGTGTCCCACAGTTTCTGGTTGTTCCACTTTTGTGTATTTTAAAATTTTTCATAATCTTTACTTGAGGTTTTTAGTTGTTCTGTGTTATCTTCCAGGTCTGATATTCTTTGTTCTACTTCCTCCATTCTGCTTCTGAGGCTTTTTTCATTCCTTTCCTCTTGATTGGTTGAGTGTTTGATTTTCTTTTTCTTTTTTTTTAATTTTTTTTAAATTTTATTTATTTTTGTATGTGTATGAATGTACTGTCTGCATGTAGGTTTGTGCACCCATGTCATGCAATGCTGCAGAGGTCAGAAGAGGGCATTGGATTCCCCTGGAACTGGAGCCAAAGATGGTTCTCAGCCGCCATGTGGGTGCTGGGGACCGAACCCGGGTCCTCTGCAAGAGCAGTCGGCACTCTTAACCACTAGGCCATCTCTCCAGCCCCTGATTTTCTTTTTCATTTCGTCTTGTGATTTCTTTAGTATTTCCACTTCCTTTTGGAGCTTCTCAATCTCTTCCTGTAGCTCTTTGCTTTGCTGGTTGGTTTCCTTATCTTTTTCACAGAGATGTCCCTGGGCAGAATCTGCAGTTCCTTACCTTGAGCCAGGCAAAGTCCCGTTCCTACAGAATAGCATTCCCAATCCTTATCCCTCCTGAGGCATGTCCACCCTGTCCTCTGGAGGTAAATGGCACAAGCCATAAGTGTATGGGGGTGGCTATGGTTTTTCTGCCATAAAACTTAGCCATTGCAGACCACATGTAGGCTTTCCCTTTGTCCCACCCACCTCCTGGTCAAAGAGCCCCCAAAAAACTATATAAGTGCTTAAACCCCCTGCAATAAATGAGTTTTGGTTGCCGACACAACTCCCAGCTCTTTCTTAGGATCTGTTCAGGTTCATTTGCTGTTCTGACGATCTTCCTCTTCTCCCTCCCACTTCCCTCCTTGCACCCCTGGTTGGCACAACTGCCATACCTAAGGCCACAAGGCTGGTGACCTGGGAGGCAGGAACGTCATGACACAGAGGAACCCAACAGAAGAAGACATATGTATGGCTGAGGAAATTCAATTTTTTCATATTTGACAGTTTCCCATATTCATAAAATGTATTGTGATCATATTTGCCCTTCCCTTTACCCAATCTTAGTCCCCTCCTTCTGTTCACCTACTTTTTCCCATCTGTTCCCCCTCCTGGTGTGTGTGTGTGTGTGTGTGTGTGTGTGTGTGTGTGTGTGTGTGTGAAGGTCTTGGGCAGGTAGTCATTACTGCTATGAGATAATGATTAAATATCTATGTGATATTTAGAAGATAGCATTTCATAGTCCCCTTCCCCATCTTCTAACTTACCCTTTCCACTTCCACAATGTTCCCTGGGCCTAATATGTGGTGATATAGATGGCACATTTAGGGCCAGGCAGTTAGTTACTTTCTACACTTTGCACAGTTATGAATCTTTTCTTCAACTGTCCTCCACTGCAAGAGGCTTCCCTGGCCAAGTCTGAGTGTAGCACTGATCTATGCCTGTGATCAGAAATGTTTAGAAGTCAGTTTGACTCCATGTCCATTTAGTAATATGTCATCAGTAGCTCCCCACTAGTGCCTGTGTCCTCCCCAGTCATGAGCGTTTGAGTTGGATTTTGCCAAATACTTCTCTATTATCTAGTCATATAGTAAATCAACCTTCCTGTGATATATCCCACTTAAAGCAGATTATATATAATATATATATATATATATATATATAAATGTAAAATCATTTTCATATGTTGCTGGCTTTAGTCTGCTAACATTTCATTGAGAATTTTTAATCCATATTCACAGTGAATATAGACTTCTTTTCCCTGATGTCTTTGTTTGGTGAGGATAACATTTGTTCCATAAAATAATAACTTATAGTAATTACGAGCTTTTTAAAAATTTAGGTTGAATTTACTTGTAAAATACTAGATCAATTTCTATATTTAGAAAATATTGCTACACACCAGGCATGATGGTGTACAACTTTAATCTCAGCTCTTGGGAGGCAGAGGCAGGTGGATGTCTGTGAGACTGAGGTCAATCTGGTCCACATAATGGGACTAGGGAGATGCTGTCAAGCAAATGTTACATTTATTCATGAATTATGTGTGTGGTTGTGTGTGTGTGTGTGTGTGTGTGTGTGTGTGTGTCTGTGTCTGTGTCTGTGTCTGTGCATCTGTGCAGGCCTGTTGGGAGGGGTGGGGAAAAAAACAACTGATAGGAATCAGTTCTTGCCTATCATGTCAGCCCCGGGGACTGAACTCAGGTCATCAGGCTTGTCAACTAGCATCTTTATTCACTGAGTCATGTCATTGACCCTGGGCCATATAGGTAAAGTTTGCATTTTGAAAAACTGTGTTGGGTCTATTATATGGCACACTGTTTGTTTTTCCAGTTCAGGATTACAGATGTAGTTCATTAGTTTAGAAAATTATATATATTGCTTCACAGGGGACATAGATTTTGAGCTTCCTTTTTGTCATTCTCAAAGGTGTATATGTTCTGTTAGTAGCATAAATGTTCTAACAGCATCTTATCTATATTTTGTCAGGATAACTCAAATAACAATAAATCTAGACACAGCAGAAGAAATTGGTAGTAAAGATGCTGGGCTATCTAGAACAAAATTCTGATGAGAATTGAAGCAAAAGGAAGCAGGAATGAGAACAGAAGCAGCTCCCATACCAGCCTTGGAATATAGGCTCGATGCCTCACTATGATGTGCTTCAGGGACATTCCACAAGCAAAACATTTGCTTCCATATGGATTAGAGTGCTTATCTTCCAATGTCTTCCTGTCTTCCAAAGTCATAGCAGCAACTAGCACTGGGCATTAGCTGAAAGCCAGAAGCTGCTCTTGTCCCATATATTTCTCTGATCCTTTTCCAGTACAAGTTGAGTTTGTGGCTATGATTTGTGGTCTTTAATCCCTGGCTCCACATGGTAAAGTATACAAAAGCAGGGGTAAAAGCCAAGGTATTTCTGAAGAACTGTTTTAAAATTAAACTGTTGATTTAACAACAAGAAAATGGTGGTACATGTTATCTGTTGGGTCGTTTTCTGTTTATTCCAATATTTAAATGAAAAATAAATTTCTCTCCGAAAAGTAGCAAGATGATTTAGTTATAAGTCTCTGTTAAATCAACAAAGAGGAATTATGGTTTAACTTTGCAGAGGGCATTACAGAAAAGTTTGAAATTGTCAGTAAAGAGAATAAAGAGGAGTGGGTTTTTTTTTTCAATTTTGTTTTGCTTTGATTCCATGTACTCAAGATACTAACTTGTACATGTGAAGGAGAAGACCAAAAAATAAGACTTTCTCTATAAAAGAATTCAGTCCATCCAAGGGGGGGGGTTGTCTTTAAACTACACTTCATATTTGTGCCTCAAACTTATATATCACCCTAAATTTATTTATAAATCATTCAAATATACTTATTCATCTTTTCTATTACAATAACTTATACTTAAAATAGTCATAGTTTAAGAAACAATTCATAAAGGAATAAAATCTAATTTGAATCTTAACAGTTCTACTTTTTGTAGAGGTAGTATCTGTTGGATTTTTTTTCTACTCTCTACAAACTTATTTTAAATAATATAATATAGATGGATATATAAATGTAATTAACCATACTTATAATTAAGAAATTACTATCCTTGAGGAAAATGGCTCTGTGAAGCATAATTATGATGACCACATAGTAAAGGTTGCTGGACTCGATAAACATAAATAAAAGATGATAAGCTGGGCATGGTTATACATTCTGTAGTTTCAGCCTGGCTAAAGTGAGAAGATGGTGTTTGGGCCTAAACTTAGAGATCTTGCTTCCAATTTTATTAATTAGTTAACTAAATGATCCTCACTGAAATTTACATTTCAGATAAATAACTAAAAACTTTTAGTATAAATACTGCATTTGCTTATTTGCTTAATTATCTGCCTATTGTTAGAAGAGCCAAATAATTCTAAAGCTAGTATGGTCAAGAGTGGAGACCACCCCTTGGAAAGTGGTTCACCTTAAGTCATACTAAAGGGAGAGGCAGAGTAACTAGTGCAGTAATGACATCCTGCCGGGAATCCCAGTCCCCGAGGCAATACATGGGCCAGCCACAGACAGGTAGCTCTGTAAATCTATACCTTTTTCTGAATGCTTTAGAAAAGCATCACCTTTTCTTTTGTCTCTTTTCTAAGCAAGCATTCTCTATCACTTTGGGCTAAACCCAGCCCAAATGGGTTTTTGACTCTTTCTCTAAAGTTCCCCTCCCTGCCATGTGACTGATAATCTGACATGTGTCTCATCTTCATACCAGTTTTAAAACACCATAGTTTTTTCGTTCTTTCAATTCTCCTCAGGTCAGCTGCTGAAATGTACTGCTTGCCTACCCTAGAAGTTTTTCTTTACAATCTAGTAAAATTTTCCTGAATCTTCTGTTTGAGCCCATTCTTAAAGTCCTGTATAAATGAGACTAAGAACTCTAAAAGGGAACCCCATTTTCCTCTGTATCATTATCTTTTTGTAAATAATTGGTACATAACCACTCTATTGATTTATTAACTAATAAACAACCACCCTAAGCCTGATACAAAACCAACCCAAACAAAGCAAGACTTTTGATTTGGGTCTGATCCATTTTCCTCTGAGGTTCTGGCTTTAAGTACGGTTACCATGAAACAAATAGACACTAAGAAATTACTTTTAATCTGAAGCTGAAATTTTATCTAGTGTACTCATGATCCTATGTTTGAAGTCTGGTGAGAGAGGAGACATTCTAAAGAGAGACACTTCTGCCTCTCCCTTCAGCCTTCAGACTATTGCCATTTTCTATTTAAAAAAAAATCTCTCGGGGGCTGGAAAGATGGCCTAGTGGTTAAGAGCGCCGACCACTCTTGCAGAGGACCCGGGTTTGATCCCCAGCACCCACATGGTGCCTGAGAACCATCTGTAACTCCAATTCCAGGAGAACTCCAGTTCCAGGGGAATCTGACACCCTCTTCTGACCTCTGCGGCATTGCACAACACGGGTGCACAAACCTACATGCAGACAGTACATTCATAGACATAAATAAGTAAAAATAATTAAAATTTTTTTAAAAAATTTCCTTTAAAAAATCTCTTCTTTTTATTTAAAATACATAACCTCAAATATTTGAAAGCATAAAGAAGAATAAGCCCATCATTTTTGTCCCATTTTCCGGGAGCCTATCCCTCTTTGTTGCCATTAAAAGCAGAAGGAGCCATCATTAGTAACTTCACAGCAGTTACCAAAGCTTAAAGCGGGGATACTGCATGGAGAGAGTCAAGTTGTCTTCAACTACTTTTGAAACCCTTGATGAATGTATGTAGTAATTTGCTTCTCAGATAGAAAACCATATTGTTCAGTCTCATGTGAAAGACTGAAAAATGGGTTTGTTTGTAATTGGCTGCTTATATGGTTTTTTTCTGCTTTGTTTCACACTGTCGGTTTTACCCTAGATATCTACTAAAGTAAACCCTGGAGACTCCACTGACCTAACTCCCTGAAGCAATCTGTTAACAGCAGATAAAAAGTAGTTCTCTAAAAAAAAGTACCTTTCTTTTCTTTTTCCCCACTTGATCTCTAGCATTGGATCTTGACAATCTCCAACTAAAGTCATTCTGCTTTGTTATACAGCCAGCCCCAAGCAGGTTGAGTGGCAGGCATTCTACAGTTAGAGTCCTGAGTTACACTCTGATCTCTAAAGCTGAAAGTGCTGTCACTTTAAACCAGTCTGGCATTGGTTGTCTAGGAGAAAGAAAAAGAAGTATACAATTTTTTTACTTTAGAAAAAAATCATGGGGCTGGAGAGATGGCCTAACGGTTAAGAGCGCTGACTGCTCTTACAGAGGACCCGGGTTCGATCCCCAACACCCACATGGCAGCCGAGAACCGTCTGAAACTCCAATTCCAGGAGAACTCCAGTTCCAGGGGAATCTGACACCCTCTTCTGACCTCCGCAGCATTGCACGACACGGATGCACAGACTTGCATGCAGACAGTACATTCATACACATACAGAAATAAATAAAATTTAAAAAAATCATGTTTTATTTACTGTGTGTTTGTGTGTGCATGTGTGTACATGTGTATAGACTGATGTGTCATAGCACATGGAACAAAACAACCTCCTATTGCCATGTGAGTCCCAGGGATGGGGTGGGGATGGAATTAATTTTGTCAGGCTTGGCAGCAAGTGCTTTTACCCTATAACCCAGCTCACTGGCCCTATTTTTTTATTTTTAGCTTTTATTTTCCAACTATGAGTGTTTTTGCCTTCATGTATTTACGTGTTCCGCATGCATGCAGTGCCCATAGAGGCAGAAGAAGGTATTGGATCTCTTAGATGAGGATAGTGAGCCAGCAGGTGTCCCAGGCCAATGGCAGACTTTGCCTTAAAGAACAAGATGGACCACATGTAACGAATGGCAGTCAAAGTTATCCTCTGCCAAGCACTTGTATGAAAGGACGAGGCATCTACATACACAAATACACACATATATGAAGTCAGATAGTTGGAAAATTAAAAAGAAATAGAATAGTGTGTGCTGGATTTAAACAGAGTGACTAGGGTGCCCTTGTTGCAAAGAGGATTAATAAGCAAAGATTAGAAGGAGGTGAGAGAGTAAATTGTGTAGATATTTGCTAAAGAGTAGTTTAGGCAGAAGAACTGGCAAGTACAAATGTCCTGAGACAGCCTTGTGATGAGGATGATGGAGGCACAGAACAGATGCTGATTGGCTTAGAATAGTAAGGTTGAGTCTAAAATAAAAAGGGTCAAGAAAGGTAACTGTGAGTCATGTTGTGTAGGGGCTTCTAAAGAGGCATTAACTTAGGTTTGTGCTCTAAGCAAAATAAAAACCACTACAAAAGAATTATATCACCTTATGCATGTTTTAAGAGGATTTTCCTGCTGTGTTGAGAATTTAAAACAAAATCTAAACATATTACTCATTTTTTAATTTAAAGTATTCTTAATTAAATATAATTTTATAAGTAAATAAGGTTAGAATAATTCTTTCCTCCAAAAATGTCACTTTTACTTAGTGACATTTGCTTTATCAATATGACTATGCTTATATATTTATATATATATAATTGAATTTTTATGTATTTCGCATATGACATCTTAATTATGTTTAATATCCTTTTCCCCATCGGCATGCTTCCATAGCCCCTCCCTCCCCCAACTGGATTTCCTCCTTTCTGCCATTTATGTTAAGGTCTATCAAGTCAAGTTAGTGTTCCCTTCTAGAGTCACTCCCTTAAAGAAGAACTTCTTTTCCTCATCCAGTAACAATCAAGTGCCCAATAGTTCTTTGCTAAGATTGGAGCCTGCTGCCCATTTTCACAGTTCTATGCTTAGTTTTTGTCTGGTTGAATTTGCATGGGTCTTGCGCATGCTGACACCATTTCTTTAAGTTCATATGAGTAAGGTCCCAGGAGCCTGTAAGACTCTATTCCATATGATCACGAACCTCCTCCCCTGATCTTGCAATCTTTCTGCGCCCTCTTTCACAATGGTCCCCGAGTTCTTGCTTCATTGCCCTCTGGGAGATGTATTCGTAGTCTCTCTACCCCCCTTGTTCCACTATGTTCCGTGAGTCTTAGGTATAGAGTTTCCATTGTAGATGGGTCACTTAGGGTTGACCATTTCCCATTTCTCTGTGTGACCAGTTGTAGAACTCTGTAATACTCTCTATCTTCTTTTTTTAATCACACCTGGTTCATGTTGTGCTGGGGATTGAACCCAGGATCTCATGTATGTTAGGCAATCACTCTACTATACCAGTATATAATTCTTTGCTTTTAACACAAGAAGTCAGCCAAGTGTGACATGCACACTTGAAATCTCAGTACTTTGGAGTCTGGGCAGGAGCTTTATGTGCTTGAGCCCTGCTTGGGAAACAGCCCTCAAAGACTCAAACAAAATCAACCGGTCTGTAAACTATTGCATGCTGATTGTGAAAATGACTGCTTGGTCCTTAGCACAGAAAAATAGGACAGTCAATGGTAGTTTACATGTGTCTGAGAAATGATTATGCAATTTAGAACTGATCCATCCATTTTCCATCACCCTGGTCCTCTTGTGACTGTGCACACAGAATACCCAGCTGGCCAGGATTAATACTTCCTTTCTGCCTTGGAGAATGACAGGAAAGGGTGGGCAGCAAGAGCTTATTATTGGCAGGTGTAGGTTGAACTATTTGTCTCTAAGTCCAACTAAGGGGAAATCACTTCCTCTTGAAAATGAATAAGCAACATTTTATTAATAAAATATATCTCTTGGGACTGAAGAGATGGCTCAGCTGTTAAAAGTACATAGTCGTCCTACAGAGGACCCACGTTTATTTCCCAGCACCAATGTCAGGGGTGATGTCCAAGTGCCGATAGGAGGAGAGGAGGAGAATCAGAGGAAGCCAGGAGATCAGAGAAGCCATGGAGAGATAAGACATTTTATTTTCTCTGGGTTGCTAGGAAGGTCCACACTAGTACACACAGGCTGCACACAGGCAAGTTCAGACACATTTGCAGAACAGCATACAGGCCCATGAAGGTAGGCACATGGACCTACAGGCAAACACATACAGGTAGGCTGCTGAAGGCATGGGCTCCAGCCTCTGACCTCAAGGACATATTTATATATAAAGTGGCACTCTGCCAAAATAGTTAATTAACAGATTATATTACTACTTACTTTTGGGGGGCCCAGGACACTTGGTATCAGCTATTTTGTACAGACTCAAAGCCCTCTGGATGTTTAATGAGAGCCATCTTGGCCCATGGTGGGTATCCATACCAGCGCCATATTTTCTAAACATGAACTCTCTCTTACAGTCTCTTGTTTCCTACATTCCACCCTTTTTAGATGACTGGTCCTTTATCACTGCAGGACCATAGGGGTAGCATTTGGCCCCATAATTCATAGCAACAGTAGAGAGAATGACACTATATTTTGTAGGTTTTTTTTTTATATTCTGTAAATTTTTAAGGGTCTTGGTGTTTGTAAGCCCTTTGGTTTTCAGGCTCTGTAGGATCTCAGGCCCATTATTAGATACCTAGGCTATGTGTGTTCCCAAGGCTGTCAGGCTCTGTGAGTTTCTCAGCTCTGTAAGCTCTCAGGCCATTAAACTCACAGAGATACGACTGCTTCTGCCTCCCAAATGCTGGGATTAAAGGCGTGCACCACTGGCGGGGCCATTCATGAAAGGTTCACTGCTTGACAAAGTTCCAGTGATCTGACTCATCTGGTTGAAGTCTCCTCTTCAGCTGACCTTGGTTTTTAATAATTCTTTCTATCATATTAATTCTCATTTTTCTAACCTGCTTGACTTTCAGCTTTCTAGCAATGAGGGTACCTGCTTCTGCTTCAAGGAGTGGAATGGACACTTTCGCCTTTTCTAAAAATTAGTGCTTTGTGAGAAATAATGGCACTGTGTATGGAACTTAAAAATATGATACAGTAGCAATTAAGAATTCTACAGAAACTGTATCACACACAGATTGCCCAAGGAAAGAAAGGAATTTTGATTTCATGGTCAGGTTTAAACTAAAAACAGGACTGTAGGGAAAAATGAAATTAAGTCCAGTGAGGCCGTTGATTCTAGTGATCTGACTTAAAGACTAATAGCCTTTAGAAAATCACCTTAACAGAAAGTGTAAAAAACAGAAACCGAGGAAAACAATGACCAGAATAAAAACAAGATATGAATGAAAGCTACATCAGCCTTGAAATGGCTTACAGGACAAGCAAACAAGGATCTAAAGTAAGAAAAATAAAGTCCTCTACTTTTAAAGCTCACGTTTTACACTATCCAGCACCTATGTAATGGTAAGGCATAAAGAATGAAGTCCTCAGAGTTAAAAGTTAATATTAACTTCACTTTGCTGCAAAACTGCTAAATTGCTTAGCCAAGTAGCTATACTACTATTGTTTTACTTTTTTGATGTCTCAACTAAATGGTTGTATCATTATTGATTGTTTTAATATTTTTGATGTTAAGAATGATTTTGGGTGTGAATTTTCTGAAAATATTTATATGGGGAAGTTGGGTTATTTTTTTCATTATTAGGTTAGGCTTGCATAACCTGTATTAGTTTTAGGGTATATAAAAATAAACATCGGGGGGCTGGAGAGATGGTCTAGCTGTTAAGAGCGCCGACTGCTCTTGTAGAGGACCCGTATTCAATCCCCAGCACACACATGGCGGCTGAGAACCGTCTTTAACTCCAGTTCCAGGGGAATCCAACACCCTCTTCTGACCTCCGCGGCATTGCACGACACAGGTGCACAAATCTACATGCAGACAGTATATTCATACACATACAAAAATAAATAAAAAATTTAAAAATAATAATAAACATCGGGATCTGAGGGGCAGAGAAGAAAAGAAAGAGAAAAGAGAGAAGAAAAGAAAATGAGCAGAGTGGCAAACCCGAAAGGCCCTCTGCACAGGATCAGAGAAGGCAAACGGATGCTCTCTGTAATCCGTAGGTCATGAAATCGGCAGAGTGGAAAACCTAAGAGGCCCTCTGCACAGGAGCAGGAAAGATAGATGATCCTCAGGTCAGGAAAAGAAAGAGATTTTTGTGTCTCATTTGATTGATTGATTTCTTCACCACCTTTGTGACCACCCACTTCAGGAACTGAACCTGCTGGAGCTGGACTCTGGCACACTACCATGCCCGGCTAACTTTTATTATTGTTATTAAACTATGTTATAAACCACACGAAGACCCTGCCATACTTAACAGAAGAAAATGTAAATCATGAATTAACATACCATCCAAACATCTGTGTCTATACCAAAGAAACCTACCATAACAATTAGTACTGTATAAATAGCTATATATCTAATTGTGTGTGCCTTATTAGTAGGATCGAAAGGCTATATATTATACTGTTTAATACCTAAATATCTAATTGCATGTGCTTCATTAGTAGGATCAAAAGGTTATGCCTGGACAAGCTGGCAGCCCATGAAAGAAAACAGCCAGAACTGACTAGAGACCAAGACATCAGCTCCAGAGAAAGTAGAGTGTTTTGCTTCTCATCCACCTGTGCCCCTTTTCTAAGCCTAGGGAACAATCTGTGGAAGAGGGGGCATGGTAGAATGTAAGGGCTTCGATTGGGGTTAATGGTGAAACTACAACAATATAGACTGGACACTCATTTGATCAACTTGATTGAACATACAAGCCCCCCTGGTGGATGGTGGGACCCATGAGCTGTGTGGGTTTGGGCACAACTGCTTGCAAATTGGTTTTACATGAAGGATGCTTGTACTCACACACACACACACACACACACACACACACACACACACATACACACACACACACAAAAAAAAAACTATTTCCATACATCGTACATCATTTCTCAATCGAATTTAGAGTCACTTCCCTTTCCATGCCCCCCCACCCCACCTGAGTCCCTGCACTCTGCCATACACGTCTTGCATCTTTTTCCAAGTCTTTCCAGAGATTGTTTTTTTCCAAAGCAGAGGCTTATTGTTTTGGGGAGAACTTCACTATTTCAGTCTTTTTCCCCCGTTCTTTTGTTATTGTTCTCTCCAGCTAGTACTGCATATATATGTGTGTGTGTATGTGTGTGTGTGTGTGTGTGTGTGTGTATAAATATATACATACATACACATATCACCTGATTTGGAGGACTTTCTTTCCTTTTTTTTGTTTTTGCTAAAAGATTTCATGTTTTCCCCAAGGAAGTGCTTAAGGCTAACTTTGCATTCTATGTAGATTCTCCGGGCTCCCACACTCTGTGGGGATTCTAAGACTTTCAAGCCCTGTAGGTTCTCAGGGGAAGCAGTGAGGCACTCAAAGAAATGAACAGGCTGAAAGAGAATCAGAAGTTAGCATATCATAACATATCATATCATAATGTCATCGAAATAATGATACAAAGCTCTCCTCTGGAATCATTACCTGAACTCCATCCAAGTCATGAGTTAACAAACCATGACAAATGGTGGATATATGCAAATATTCTTGGAGAAACATGACAATGCAATAGTCCATTGTAGACTTTCCCAGGTGAAGACAAATGGTCTTGGGTCCAGTATATAGTGGTATCAACCACAAGTCAAAGTCACCTAATGTATCAGGTCTATGATGAATGGCCCAGCAGCATGTATGGTCTTGATAATCTATAGTTGTTCTACTTATAGTCATTCTTCAGGTTTTATTTGGTTATCACGCTAGCCACTTGGGGTAGTGGTTAAGGGATGTGTTGCCCATATTATATTGGCATGTCTTTCAGCAACTCACCACCAGCTTCATAGTCTTCACTAGCAGTTTGAACTCCCAGGTGGTTGCTTGGAGGTTTGCCAGCCCTTGAAAGATACTGATTCATAGAATACATTCAGCTACTGGAGAGACATGCATTATGTATGGCTAGGGACCCAACTGGCAGATACCTAAAGTCACAGTCACTGGCTTGACCTGGATTGTGCAGTACCCATAGTCATTTATGCATGCAGCCAGCCCAGGAAACATATTTGGGTTTCCATGGAATAAAGTACACTCAGCTCAAGTATCAACAGGGCCAACACTTTCTATACACTGGTGGGGGACCAATGAAAAGTCAGCTCAGCATGAGGCTTCCTATTTTGGGGGTACCCCAAGACAGGCACTTATGCTATGCACATAGGTTATACTCATTCACGGACAGAGTCCCATCCACTGAGGCCCAAAGTACTTGTTTATGTTTGGAGAGTTCTGTCCATCTGAGACCCCTGCCATAGCCCTGGGCAGCTCCAGAACCTACAACGAGCTCAGCTTCAGTCTGTGGGTGTGTAGGGGAAGCACTCTCTATAGCTCCTCCTGTTGAGGAATATTTTTTTTCAGCACAGGACTCTCCGTTTTCACCCAGTTCATTAGGGAGTATTCTCGCCAGTTCTCTGAAATCCTGACATGTAGGCACTGTGTTAAAGAGGGATGGGGACTGAAAGATAATGAATGAAATATACAATTCATCAATAAAAGTATTATAAAAGCAAAAAAGAGGAATGGGTGGTGACAGAGAAAAGTTTCTGTATATCTTCTGTCATCAGCAAGATGCTATCTGTCCTTCATCTCACTGGTACATTTACAAACTCCCCCAGGTTCTGACTGTTTTCCTTTTGATAAGAGTCTTAAAATACTCAGGCTCTAAATCACATAACCAAGCTTTTAGTTTCTCCTCCAGAGCTTGCAGCTCACACATTTTTGGCTTTTCACTACATAGTGTCCTAATAATCAACTTTTGGTGCAGCCAAAACAGCCAGATAACTTTCTCCACCATCATCTATTCCTGTCTCAGTAGTACACACAGGCTGGATCACAATGAAAAAATTAAACCAACGTAGTGTTAACCCTTATATTTAGCTCTTTTGCCATATAATAAAATAATTCATTGTGGTGGTTTGAATGAGAATGACCCCCATAGGCTTCAAGTATTCAGACATTTTTGTCCCCAGTTTGTGGTGCTGTTTTGAGAGATCATAGAAGGTGTGGCCATGCTGGAGGAAGTATGTCACTGGGCGGGTGGGCTTAGTGAGTTCAACAAGCCTTGCAGGCTCCAGTTGCTCTCTGTCCACTTCCTGTGTTCATTGAAAGATGTGAACATCGGCTTTCTGCTCCAGCTTCTGTCACCATGCCTCCCACCATGATGGACTCTAATTCCCTGGAACTGTCAATTGTAAGCTCAAATAAACTCTTCCTTTTATAAGTTCCCTTGATCATGGTGGTTTTATCACAGCAACAGAAAAGTGACTAATACACTCATTGAAATATTTTTGGTTTTTTTGTATTTTTGAGGCAGGGTCTCCCTTTAGTCCCAACTGGCCTGAAGCTTGCTCTGTAGACCAGACTGGCCTTGAACTCATAGAGATCCGCCTGCCTCTGCCTCATGAGTGCTGGGATTAAAGGTGTGTGCCACCATGCCCAGCAAAATATTTCTTTTTTAGACATTTGACTTAGTTTTATTTTACTTGTTATGAGTGTTTTGCCTGTATGTATGCCAAGTGCACTATGTATGTGCAGTGCTCATGGAGGCCAGAGGGGGTGTTGGCTCCCCTGAAACTGGGGTTTCAGATGGTTGTAAGGTACCATGTGCATGCTATGAGCCAAGCCCAGGTCCTCTGCAAGAGTTGAAAGTGCTCTTAACTGCTGAACCACCTTTCCAGCCCTCTAAACATTTCTAAAAGACATAATAGTTGCATGAGATAGAAAGTTTTGAATATGAAGAATATTTATTTTGTTTTTGTTATTTATTTGTTTACTCCATTCCCTCAGAGGAGTTCAGAGATCTGTGCTAAAATAATTTATAAAATCCTAACTGGCAAAATTTTACTTGGTAGTTGTCAAACTGGCTGTGAGAGAGGAATGAAAAGGAGAGGACAGAAAGCACATCATCAGAAAGGCCAAAGCTCAACAAACCTGCTAATCCCTATTGCTTAAGCCTTTTGAATATAAATTTTTCTACATGATTAGAGAGGATTTGCAATTGTGAAAGATAACTCTGGGGATACGTGTGTGGTTCAGCATGCCTGAAGCCCTGGGTTTGCTCACCAGCACCTCAAACTTCATTCTTGTGCCCACTTATAATCTAAGCACTTGGGAGGTGAAGGCAGAATGATCATAAGTCCAAGGTCATCCTCAGCTACATGCCAAGTTCAGACTAGGCTACTTACGACCCTATCTCAAAAGAAAGATTTTAAGAAATAATTTCAAATTTGAAGAAAATGTACCTGTCATGACTATACTTTCAAGAGCATAAATGAACATATTTATGCTTTTTCCACAATGTCAGAATTTAGTAAATAACAATAAACCCAAAGGGTACAATGGTTTCATTTTGCACCAATTTGCCAAGTAGTCTTGATTCCCTTGATAGTTGTTAGAGGCGAATAGTTTCTTTTATTCTAAACTTAATTGCTAATACTCTCAGACCACACATTACGTATCACACAATAACCATGTCTACATTGGGAATATATTTAGGTTATGGAAAGAGTACAAAGGATTAAAGGTGCTGGAGCAGAATTCAGGGAGCTTCAGATAGGCCTGAGAAGTGGAAGAGGGAAACTGCTGGGATGAAAAAATGAATTTCTATGTGGGGGTTAGATACCAATCCCATTGGAGGTCTGCTGGAGACAGGGCTGCAATAACAAGGTGTAGTCTTGGAGTTGGGCAAAGTGTCAGGGTTGATTCCAGCCACTAAAGCAATGTGTGGGTCCACTTGTACTGACCATTTCACTCAAATGAAAAAAGTCACTAGTTTTATTAACCCAATAGCTTTGTTTTAGCTTGTCTATCAGAGTTGCTGTGCAAGCTATAGAAAATCTTACATCTCTAGAGTAATGTTTTGCCTAGGAGGCCGCCACGAAATTGGCCTATAGCCTTATTACCTTATATTTTGTTATCCTGTACCATCTTTCTGTAAATCTATGTGCATGTCATTCCTCCACTTTTCCCAAGCTAATTTCACTTTTCCTGAGGAGATGTAAACAAACATCTATTCACACCAGATGGAGCACTGATGACAGACTAAAGAAAGGAGTCCACCCAACTCTATCTTAGGGAATCATTGAGTGAGTTTATTGAAGTTTACTTACAGGAGCATTGATGATTTAAAGGTATCAAAAAGTCCATCCCAGCATGGATGATGACTCAAGAAGGCTGAATCCCCAGAGCTCCATGCATTGACTTGCAGGCAGTTCAGCTGGCTGGTCAGGCACATGGTGGATATGTTGCTCCTGCAATTCAGTAAGGTCCCACTTGAGGGTGAAGAGACTGAGGAGGGAAAAGAGACATGCTAGTCTTTCCATGAGAAGGGACAGAAGGAGAGTTTTTAATTAAACAGATTAGTAGTTAATTATACTGTTTTAAATACTACAAAGGAGGTAAAATATAGGATGCTGAGGTTATATAATGGGAAACCTTGCCTAATTTGAGGCATCAGGAAAATTTCAATCAAGAAAATGTCAGTTAATTGTGAGGTAGAGGATGAGTAGGAGTGAGGCATGCAAATTAATGGGGAAAGAATCTTCTAGGCAAAAGGTGATAAAAACCAGGCTCTAGGCTAGCATGAAGCTTTATGAACAATAAGAACTGGAAAGTCAGTCACTGTGCCTTGAAGTAATCAGGGAGACGGGCAAATGAAAGGGAGTTTACAGAGACACTCGGAGTAGTAGATCTTAGAGAATCACCATGAGACTGCACTTTTGTTTCAACATATAATAAAATCAGTGTCTAATAATTTTATCCCCCAATTACCCATCTTTGTTTTATAATGTAACTTGACTGATATTATTGGTGATTAATGGATATGCAATATTTCACTTTGAAAAGGAGGAGGATATTAAGGGATCATAGGATTAAAAGATCAGATTAAGAAAAATAACATCTGGTACTGCAAATTATTTAGAAGTCAGTGATGAAAGCAAGTTTTTACTGCTGACAACTGCAGAGGCAAAGGGCCTGTATCACCAGAATTGATGGCCTCACAAATAACTTGTAGCTGTTGTGCAGACAAATATAGATTCTCCAGTTGCTCTGGTCATTTCAATGACCCAATTACACAGTTTGGACCAGAGTCCTTGACATGCCTTGAAAACCAAAGAATATTCTGATCCAGCATAATAACCTCTGATTTACAATTTCTATTACAGATCTCTTGGTGTTGATTTTCCAATCCATATTAAACACACACACACACACACACACACACACACACACGCTACATATTTGCTAAACAGAGAATATCTTAATTTTTTTCAGCGGCACATCGGGACTATATGGGGATACTACAATAAATTTTTGAATTGTGGTTTAAGAAAAAGCAAAAGCAAAACTTTTAAACAGCTCAATAGTGACTTTCAGTTTGCTCAAGTGGAACATTAATATGAGTCATTTCACTTTTTAGTTCAGTCTGGTCTGTTGGGGGCTAGTGAAGCAGAGTCCATAACAATAGCCTCCTAACATTTTTATTTAACAAAGCAAATATCCAATAAATGTGGATAAATGAAAGAGGCAAGGAAAAACAAACCACTGGGTGAAGAGTCACATGAGGAAATTTAAAAGCTAACCCTTTTAAAGGATTAGTAGTTATTTTTTAGGAAATGTGAGGTAAATTTTACTAAATATCTGTATACAGACACATACTGTCATATGTTAATGGAAATTCTTTAAGATCAAACTTAAAAGTAACACAAACTGATGGTGAGAAGAATGCCTGAGATCCTTGCTTTCCAAGGTCAAACTAGCCAGCAGAGTTGCCCAGGAATATATCCTCAACGACAGCCAAGCTCTCGAGTACACAGCCCACCATATGCTAGCTTTCCGTGATGCAGATCCCCTCTCTGTGTTACAATTCCTTGCTCATTACATTGAATTTATGTACCTAAGGAATGCCTGGCTTTGTTCTATATAGAATCCTATGAGTGAAATCCTGAGGGTAAAACCTGCTGGTTTGGAAAATGTATCTCATCTTGATTAATGAAAGAACCTGTATTGCCATCAACACCTGTCCTCTGTCTTGTTTAACCTAAATGTAAGGAGGAGGAACTTTGATGATACAGGACTTTCCAGGTACCATTGACAGCACAGGTTATCCAGTTAGTTTCCAAATTCTAAAATCAGCAGATTACACCATATGTGAAGACCGTGGAAGTTGTCAGTGAGCTAATAACTCCAGGCAGTCCCATAGTGATTAAGCTAAGAAAAGCCACAGGGTCCTGGTGAGTCTCTGAGTCCTTGTCTCAGGCTTGCTGCCTAAGACTGAGCCTCTCAGATGTCCTTGAGTCAAAGTGGCAGGCAAGGCAGACGTGTCCCAGACAGCTCTTAGAGCACCTCATCTCAGTTCTTCCAGATATAAAATAGAACAATATTGTGTACTAAATCATTTATAAGCTTGAATCTTAGGCTCAAAACATGAGCCTTCTTCTGGAGAGAAGTAGGAGTTTGCCAGCTGCCTTGTGCGAGAAATGCAGCAAGATAATTGATATGCTGCTCATTATTTATATCCAGGCAGTGATATCATGTGGATATTTTACTTATGAGTAAGTCCTGGATCATATTTAAAGTGATTTCAAGCATCCAAATATGAAAAGAGAATTGTAAAGCCAAGCGTGGTAGCACAAACACATAATTTCAGCAACCCAGATAAGTTTGGCCTGCAGTGAGTTCCCATCCAGTCTAGGCTAGACGAAGAGCCTGTTTCAAAAGCAAACAAAGCAAGAACACAGCAGCAGAGAGAACTTTATGGCAAAAACTTAATGGAAAAAATGCCTATAAAACTGATATAACATAGGCAAGATGACTGAACACTTCCCATTCACACAGTTCCCTCCTGACCTTTCATGGATGGGGCCTCTGGTTCTGTCAGAGGGAAAGCACTCAGAGGGAACTGCGAGTTTGGAAACACACACTTGGATTGCTTGGAAGCTAGGATGTATGTTTTCACAGTATCCCTGTTGAGACTTCTACTTGTTGGCTAGATTATACTCATTGCAATGCACTTCATGTTATCTTGCCAAGTATTATGTGTGTGAGTAGCAATCATTTCTGAAACATATTCTCATTCGCGGACAGCAAAAGTTTTTGGTGCTCTCTACCCTACTCTGTAGATGGTCCCTCTGATGCTCATTCAGTCATGGTGAAATCTCCAGAGGTTCTGTGGCCTGGCAAAGTGTGTGTTTCCACACTTAATCTTGCCAAAGGGCCAAGAAGAGAGAAAGTGTGTGCTCATATTCAAAGATACTTCCAGCTTGCCAGTGTCCTCATTTCACAAAGTCCAAGACACAGAAATTCCAATGGAAATATTGTTCAGAGATTTTTGTCCTTTTTTTTCTCATTCAAGGATAATTTCTAGCATTTCTATGTCCTTGTTTTACAAAATCTGAGAGGTTACTCACAAGAATGTTGTCAATATAGATATTTATTTTTTTCTTCTTTTTTTTTTAGAATATGAATATATATCATCCACCCATATGGTAATTACATTGTGTGGATATAAGTGGTAGGTCAATCTAGAGCCCATTAAGAGATTCACATTATAATAGCACAGTTGCTTTCAGATACAATAAAATATAATAATAAAGTTGCTCAGTTTGCCTGCAAACTGGGGAAGCAGGCACAAAGGAGGGAAACCATTTGCCTTTTTTTTTTCTGGGACTATATTACTTCACTTAGCATAATGGCTTTGAGCTCCATCCACTTACCTGCAAAGTTCATGATGTCATCTTTTGTAATGCTGCATAGAACTCCATTGTGTAGATGTACCACATTTTTGTTATTCAGTCATCAGCATTTGGTTCCAGATCTTTGTTATTGTGAAGAAAGCTGCAATAAACATTGCTGTGCATGTATCTTTGCAGTAGGATGTGTCTTGCAGGTATATACCCAGGAGAAGTATGGCTTGTTCAGGTGGTAGGCTCATTTTGAGTCTTTTAAGGGATCTCCACACTGCTTTTCACAGTGGTTGTACCAGTTTACATTCCCACCAGCAGTGGATGAGTGTCCCTCTTTCCCCACAACTTCTCTAGCATTTGGCGTCTTTTGTGTTCTTGGTCTTGGCCAGTCTTATTGGAGTCAGATGATATCTTAGTGTGGTTTTAATTTGCATTTCCTTAATTATTAATGATGTTGAACACTTTTTAAGATGTTTCGCAGCCATCTTTACTTCCTTACTGGTGAAGTCTCTGTTCATCTTTTTACCCCATCTTTTGAGTAGGTCATTTGTTTTCTTCTTTGTTTTTTAAGCAGTTTATTTATTCTGAATATTAATGCTCTGTCAGATTTGTCAGTGGTGAAGGTTTCCTCCCACTCTGTGGGTTTTCTCTTCACTTCTTGATTGTTTCTTTAGCTGTACAAAAGCTTTTGAGTTCAATGAGGTCCCACTTGTCAGCTGTTGTCCTTATTTCCTGTGCAGCTGCTGTTTGATTTAGAAAGTCTTCCTATGCCTATGCTTGTAGATTGCTGCCAACTTTTTCTTCTATCAACTTCAGAGTTTCAGGTTTCAGGCCCAGATCTTTGACCCACTTGGAGTTGATTTTTATACAGGGTGAGAGGAAGGGGTTTAATTTTGTTTTTCTACAAATCATTATCCAGTTTTGCCAACACCATTTGCTGAAGATGCTCTTTCCTCCATTGAGCTTTTTTTTGGTCTTTTTCGAAACAGGGTCTCCCTGTAGACCCAGTTGGCCTGGAACTAGCTCTGTAGACCAGAACTCACAAAGATCTGCCTGCCTCTGCCTCCAGAGTGCTAGGATTAAAGGCGTGCTCCTCCATTGAGCTTTTTTGGCCCCTTTGTCAAATATGAGGTGGCTGAAGTTATATGAGCTCAAGTTTGGATATTCAATTTTGTTCCATTGGTCAATGGGTCTGGGTTTTTTGTTTTGTTTTGTTTTGTTTTTTTTGCCAGTACCAGGCTGTCTTCATGACTATAGCCCTGTAATATAGCTTGAACTCTGGTAAAGTAATCCCCCCTGTATTGCACTTTTTACTCAGGATTGCTTTAGCTATTTGGGGTCTTTTGTCTTTCCATGTGAAGGATTTTTTTTCCAAGTCTGTGAAAAAGCTTATGGGGATTTTGATTGGGATTGCATTGAATCTGTATATTATTTTGGGTAGAATGGACATTTTTACTATGTTAATTTTTCCAATCCATGAGCATGGGAGGTCTTTCCATCTTTTGATGTCATTTTGAATCTCTTTCTTCAGGGTTTTAAATTTTTTGTTGTAGAGGTCTTTGGTATCTTTGGTTAGGTTTATTTCCAGGTATTTTTTTGAGGTCATTGTGATTGGGAAGTATATTCCTTCTCCAGTTGCTTATTGTTGCTGTAAAGAAAGGCTACTGATTTTTCTAGGTTTATTTTGTATCCCGTCTCTTTACTGAAACTTTTAATCATTTCTAGGAGTTTTCTGGTGGAGTTTTTAGCATCCCTTAGGTAAACTATCATATCATCTTCAAAAAGGGATAGTTTTACTTCCTTTTTTCCAATTAGTACTCCTTTAATTTCACTTTCTCGCCTTATTGCCCTAGCAAGCATTTCAAGCACTCCATTGAAGAGTAGTGGCAATAGTGGACAGCCTTGCCGTTTTCCTGCTTTTAAGGGGAATGCTTCCAACTTTTCTCCATTTAGAATGATGTTGGCTGTGGGTTTCTTGTATATGGCTTTGATTACATTGAGGAATGATCCCTCCAGTCCAATTCCCTCTAGGACTTTAAGCATGAAGGGACGCTGGATATTGTTGAAAGCTTTTTCTGAAGTGATTGAGATGATCATGTGGTTTTTGTCTTTCAGTCCATTTATGTGTTTTATGATATTTATTGATTTAGTATGTTGAACCATCCCTGCATCTCTGGTATGAATCCAACTTGTTCATGATGGATGATCTTTTTGATGTGGATCTGCATGCAACTTACAAATATTTGTTGAGAATTTGTGCATCTGTGTTCATTAATGATAAGGGTCTATAGTTTTCTTTCTTGTTTGTGTCTTTGCCTGGTTTTAGTATTAGAATGATGCTGGCTTCAGAGAAAGAATTTGGAATATTTCCCTCTGTTTGTATCCTTCTGAAAAGTTTGAGTAGTAATGGTTGTAAGACCTCTTTAAATGTTTTATAGAATTCTGTTGTGAAACCATCTGGGCCCAGGCTTAGTTGGGAGGTTTTTTTATTACATCTTCAATTTCTTCAAATATTATGTATCTGTTTAAACTGTCAATCTCTTCTTGGTTAAGCTTTGGTGAATCCCAGGATTTCAGATATTCATGCATTTCTCTTAGGTTTTCAAATTTAGTAGAGTGTGTTTTTGAAGTATTCTCATGTAATTATCTGGATCTTTTCTTTATCTGTTGTGATGTTTTCCCTTTCATCATGAATGCTATTGATTTGGAGTTGCTCTTTCTTTCTTTTGGTTAACTGGGCTAGAGGTCTGTCTATTTTGTTTATCTTTTCAAAGAACCAGCTTTTGGATTCATTGATTTTTTTGGTATTATTTTCTTTGTTTCTGTTTCAATGATTTCTGCTCTGATTTTTGTTATTTCTTCCTGTCTGTTGGGATTAGGGTTCATTTGTTGTCTCTCAAGTGTTTTTAACTGCAGTGCTAGATCATTTACTTGTTCTCTTTCTGTTTTTTAATGTGGACACTTAGGGCTATAAATTTCCCTCTTAAGACTGATTTTAATGTATCCCACAGGTTTTGTTGTGTTGTATTCTCATTTTTGTTTAGTTTCAGGAATGCTTTTATTTAATTCTTTATTTCTTCCCTGACCCACTCATTATTAAGGATTGTGTTGTTTAGTTTCCATGTGTTCTTATAGTTAGTAGGGCATATCCTGCTGTTAATATTGATCTTTATTGCACTGTGGTCTGATAGAATGCATGGAATAATTTCAATTCTCTTCTTCACTGTAGAGCTGCACAATATTCACCATTAAAAGCCACACCACCATTTCTACATTAGGCTGTCTTGAAATATCCTCCACCAAAGACATCAGTCCACCGCTTTTCAACTTAGCATCAGGCAAGCATCTGGGCTGTGGGCAAACTGCTGCCAGACTCTTTATCAAAATATCCCGGTTGCTGCCTAAGTCTCTTATTTTCCCCTGGAACCACATCTTTGCAGCCATGCTTTTCTTCCAGGCCTCCACTAGAATGGCCCTTTAGCTCTGGTTACAATAGTCAACAACCTTTCCAGCCCAAAGTTCCACAAGTCTTCCCACTTTCTCCAAACTCCACTGGTCAAGGTTCTTCACAGCCGCACAGCCCACTCTCTGGTACCAATAACTGTATTAGTCACTTTTCTGTTTGCTGTGATAAGCACCATGGCCAAGGAACTTATAAAAGAAGAGTTTATTTGAGCTTACGATTGGCGGTTTCCGGGGAATTAGAGTCAGTGGCGGGAGGGCGTGGTGGCTGGAGTGGGCAGCAGTCAGAGGGTCCCATCTCGCAAAAGAGCACAGGAAAACAGAGGGGAAATGTAGACCACGAGGCTTGTTAAAATCACTAAGCCTGCCCCAGTGACCACCTTCCCCCAGCATGGCCACACCTTCTAAGACCTCCAAAAACAGCGCCACCAACTGGAGACAAATGTCTGATACTTCAGCTATGGGGGACTTCTCATTGCAAACCACCACAAGGTTTCTTTTTTATTTTATCAAATTTATTTTTATTTTTTAACAATCTAGACCCCCTGTTCTGCCTATTCCCCCACCCGCCAGAGCTCATGCATTCTGCCAAAACATGCTTTTCCTCTCTTCTCAGTCTTTCTCAATATTCTCCATGGGAAGTGACTGTTTTGAGCAAAAGTTCACTGTTTCAGTCAGTTCTTGATAGTTAGCCTTTCTGTTATTGTGTTGTTGTTGTTGTTGTTTTTGTTGTTGTTTCCATATGCATTATGCCCACTGCTTTGGACAAAGCTCAGGGGCCCTACACAAGAATACTTACAACTAGGTAATTTGTCTAGCATCCACAGATGAGGTATACCATTCGTCGTTTGTTTTCTGGGACTGTGTACTGTGTTACTCATCAGCATGATGTCCTCTAGCTCCAGCCATTTTCCTGCAAAGCTCTTGAATGTCATCTTTCTTTACTGCTGCACTAGAAATCCATGTGTAGATGTACCACATTTTCTTCTATCCATTCGTCAGTTGAGGGGCATTTAGGGTTGGTTCCAGCTCTCGCTATATGTGAAAGAGAGCTGAAAATAAAAATGGCACGTGCACTGTACCTCTGTGGTGGCATGAGTCTTGAGGGTAAATGCCCAGGAGTGGTATGGCTAGGGTCGGTGGCAAGTTCATTTCCAGTCATCAAGGGTTCTCCACATGCTTTCCATAGTGGTTGTACGAGTTTACATTCCACCAGAAGTGGATGAGTGTTTCCCCTTTCCCACAACCTCTCCCAGCACTTGGTATCGTTTGTTTTCTTGATCCTAGCAGTCCATTTGGAGTAAAGTGATATGAGAGCGGACATTGACCAAAAATGGCGCTTTGGACCCTGGCAGGTCTTATGATCGCCATTTTGTCACCTAATACCCAGTTCATTTCCCAGCCCAATGGAGAGCTTCAATCTGGAGCACTCATTAGCATGATCACTGACTTCCGCTTATTGCCTGCAGACTGCGCATGACTACCCTCTTGAGCTCGCGCTTTTAATATGCAAATGAGGCATCGGACTGTGCACCCTATCCAGGGATGCACGAGCCCTCTAGACATAATTCTAGTATTGTGTTGTTTCTGAATGACAAATTACTTATACTACTTTAAGTAGTTTATAATTAATACAAGAGAGCATGATAGCAGAATGGATATTCTGCCACGGAGCATGCTAGCCAGGGGACCAAGCCCCCCCCAAAAAAGGTTAAGGCTTATTGCCTGAAAACTGGGATATCTGCAAGAAAAGAGGTGGTAAGGTCTGCCCTGCTGTCAATGACCATTAACCATGGGAGGATTGTATCGAGATCACACTTACAAGTATACAGTTGGTCTCTGGAATACCAGAGTTGTTACCAAAGGCCACTGAACTAATAAAGCATGGTTAGTCTCCTTGAGTCAAGCAAAACTCCCACCAACATCAGCTACACCCAATTGCTTGGGATACTGTGCAGCAGTGGCAGCCTATGTCTGTATATCCCAACTTTATTTGATTATTAGCCTCTCCCTTGGGAAAATAACTCATGGATTTTGCCACAACGTTATACCTTTCTAGCGATTAGGAGATATACTGCCACAGTAAGGCCTGTGTCATCTCTCTCAGGGAGAGAAAAAAGTATCCAGGATTAAGACACCCTCCAGACATATGTGTCTATACCAAACGTAACTACCATAATAAACTACAATTTAACAACAATACATAATATTCTAACCACTTGGCTTCATTAGTGATTGGAAGCCTGTTCCCTGGGCATCAGGCAGCCCATGAAAGGAAACAGCCAGAACTGATTAGAGTCCAAGACGACATCTCCAACAAAGTGACTGTTGTGCTTCTTGTCCACCTGTTGCCCCATCTCTAAGCCTAAGGAACAATCTGTGGAAGAGGGGGAGTATTGTAGAGATGATTTAATAAAACTTGACAATATAGTCTGGACCTTATTTGATCAACTTGATTGAAACATTGCCCCCTCCAGCTGGATGGTGGAGCCTTGGGCTCTGTGGGTGGACACAACTGCTTGAAATTGGGTTTATATGAAGGAATCTTGTGCTGGGTAAAAGAAAAAGGGAGATACTGACTTTTGAACTAACTGGGAATATAAATGCTAGTTGTTTTATTATATAGTTGTATTTGGGTTGGTGTCTCTATATTTTTCTGAAATACAACATCACAGTGTAACACTTTCTTTTACTTGTAGGACAATTTAAGGAATTAAGCTTAAATTTACTTACCAAATAAGTAGAATCTTAGTCCAGTCATAAAGCATTAAAGAGCAAAGTGTTTATTGGGTAAAATTTATTTAGCAGGTACTCAACTTCCCAAGCTTTATCCACAAGTATAGATATTTAATGGCTTAGTGAATGTTTAGATTAATAAATTTAGTTGTAGGGTTTGGTGGAAATGGAATACAATTGAAAATAATCGGGAAATAAAAATGTTTAATGGTCTTATTTATAATTGTATCGGGTTAAGGGTATACAAATGGCCTATATATTTTTCTGAATAACACAAATCACCTTATAACACTTCTTTACTTGTAGGACAAGGTTAAAGGAACTAAGCTTAAATTTCCTTCCAAAATCATAGATACAGTCCACTGAGACCAGTTTGGGTAAATGTAATGACAGCTTAGCCTTGGTCTCTGTTTATGGATTGTGTAATACAAACTTAGCATCTATAGGTCAACACTAAAACCTAGGGAAAGGGAAAAAAGGGGAGATGGGAGGGGTGGGTAACTATCCTTTCTGGGATACAATGGAAACTCTGTGTTTTCAATCCTATGATAAATTTCATTTTTCTGATCTTGAAAATACACATGGGAGGAGAATTTTCTGTTCCCACAGGTAAAATCACCAATCTAAATGCCTGAAAACATTACAACTTTGGGTTGTGCAGGTGAAATGGGGAATCCAGCAGAGAGGTTGACCCAATCTGAACATTAAGGAATGGGAACTCAGACTGCCGAGACACGACACTGAGCATCTCTCTGAATAATTATGGGGGTGACTGTTAATAAGGACCCTAATGCTGGAGAAACCTTCCTACCTCTCCCCCCACCTTTTTTAGGAAAAAGAAAAACAGGGATGGTATGAAACCACTCCAAACTGTAAACTCGGCACAATTGCTTACAGTGGTAATTTTCCTATAAACAGGCACAACGTTTAATGATGATAGGATAGGAATGTGAAAGGATATTTTTCTATTTAGAGCCAAATTCACTAGTAAAGTGTTTATATTGTGTAATTACGCAAAATACTATACCGGGAAGTCTGACATCAGCAATGATTATTCTGCTAGGAGTGTTGGCTAGGGGATTAAAAACCGCCCCCCAAATTTTAAGGCCTTTTGCCTATAAGTGGGATATATGCAAGGAGAAGGCAGTAGTTCCTGTTGTCGAAGACCTGTGTGAGCATGAAAAATGTTATGAGACGTCACTTGCTAACGTACACTGGCCTCTGAAATGCTAGCAGAGCGTTACCAAAAGCCACTAAAGCAATCAGAAAAATATTTCGTTCCCTGAGACAAACAAGGACTCCTCCGAAAATATCAGCTACACCCTCCACAGCCTGGAGATACTGTGCAACAGTGGGCAAGTGCCTATATTCATATCCCAACTAATTGGCTATTAGCTCTCTCCTTGGAGGGATACTCACAGCGGGATACCACAAACTTATGTCTCGTGGTTAGGCGATGATGTTATAAAGCCACAACAAAAACTTGTCACCTTTATAGAGGAACCACCCAGATCTGTGTCTATGCCACAGCTAAGTGTAGCTTGACACAATAAGTGGTACTGCTTAAATGCCTGTACATCCAATAGCTTGTAGTTTGTTTAGTATAAACTGAAAAGGGTATCCACTGGGAAGCAAATGTCAATCTGTTGAAGGAAACAAAATGAAAGATTGGGTCACAAAAGCTGGACAAACTCAAAGAAATTAGGAATGTTTTTTCTTACCCGACTTGTTGCCCCTTCCCAAAGTCCCATGGGAACAAAACTGCAGAAGGGAGGCATGGGAGATTGTAAGGGCTGCGGAGAGATTAGGGTGAATCATCGTGAGACTCAGAGAATATAGTTTGGAAACGCTGTATTATTCAACATGCTTGTGCATGCATGCTTACTCAACTGGACATGTGCGAAACCTTGGGTTGTTCAAATTTGGACATAGCTCCTTGCCCAACATGCACCAATTCACTTTAATGTCTTGACATTACTGAGAAAATCAGTTATTGCAAAATATATATATATATATATATATATATATATTTAAAAATAAATAAATAAATAAAAAGAAGATCAGCTCTTCCTTACCTAGTAGTAATCAATTGCCCAATAGTTCTTTGGCTAAGACTGGAGCCTGGTACTCTTTTCCACAGTTCTATGCTGGTGTTTTGTCTGCCCAAGTTTGCATGGATCTTGTGGATGCTGTCACCATTGTTGTACGTTCATATGAACAAGGTCCCAGGAAGATTACTTCCATGTGGTCATGTACCTGCTCCCCTACCTCTTACAATCATTCTGCCCTATCTTCTACAGTGGTCTCTGAGCCCTGGGTTCATTGCCCTCTGTTGTATGAGGGAGCCTCATTGATGAAGGCTGAGAGATGCATTAGTATTCTCTCTACCCCTTGTTCCACTATATTCCAAGAGGTTCCACTGTAGGTGTATCACTTAGAGTTGGACATTTCACAGGCATTTGTTCTCTGTGTGTGACCAGTTGTGGAACTCTGTAATAGTCTCCATCTGTTGCAAAAGAAGCTTCTTTGATGAGTGGTGACTTGATTACTTGGCTCATATAAGTATCCATATTTATCATATAGTAGGAAATTACATTAGTCTAGGAATGTGATATCCTTAGGGTTTTCTCTAAAATCTATGACCTCTCCATCCATGTGTATTTGGCTATGTATACAGTACCCCACATGCGTTTTCCACCTATTGAATGTGCTTTAGGCTCAATTAGGTAGCTGATTATCCCCAAGAAAAAAGTGTCAAGCACAAATATAGTTTTCTGTGATGGTCATTTTTGTGGTTATTAGGCCTTAAAGCTGGGGTTGGGCAATCAATTGGTATTCTCTCTTAGCAGGTTGCATAGTACCTTCCAAAACTATGAGAGCTGGCCTTCAGGAAGGTGGATTCCAGCTCAGTTCCAGCTCCACTGTTCCAAGTCTTGTATCCAAAGTATGACTTATCTACCACAATTGGGCTTTAACCTTCAAGTTCAGATTTTTGAAATATAACAGGATAACAAAGCTTGCCCAGTTATGTAAGCAATGCTCAGCTATCATAACAGATAATATTGCATTGTCTCAGCACAAACAAATAATAAACTATTATTACACAGAAATCTAAATTCCATACCTATGTGCCCTTATTAACCAATAACAAAAAATGATTATTTTAATGAATGTGTATTCAATTAATATGTGATACCTCACAGAAAAAAAAATTATCATTTTGATTAATGCCATAAATAAAATCAGCAAATTGTAAAATTTAGAAAATTATAAGATACTTGCTTTTATGACTTTGAGAGCAATAAAGAATACAAAATCTTTTAAACTGTTGATTCATTCAGTTTAAAATAAACCATACTCTGGGGGAAGATATTTACAGCATAGGTGAGGAGTCCAAATTCTGGTTAAAACCATATGTGCTTGTTCAGGACTGGCCGTGGGAAATTATAGTCACACTGGCAGGCCTGACTAGGGAAAGCTCCTGTCCTTACACCTGCATGGGACTCTGCTGCACAGCCAGGGTGCTGTGTCCTCAGAAAAGAGCACAGTCAGGGCCTCAGGTTCTTCTAGCACATTTGCATTCTTAACCAACACACCTCTTTCATGGGTTCTATCTGAGGTCTTAGATAGAAGTATTAGTCAATAACCTGTGCTGAGTTTTCTTTATCAGGGAGAGGATGAAGAAAGCCTCAAAGCACCTGGTCTATTCTGACTCAGTACTGTTTTTCCACTCCTAGGCCCACTCCCCCATTCACCTCTCTCCAATCGTGGATTTATAAAACTGCTGAACTCTTGCCTGGGATCTCCTAAAAAATGATGTGACTTCCAGGTGTGTGACATTTTGCATCCCTCTCTTCTGGCACTGTTTCCATAGGGAAAAATAAGCATTGGAGGGCCAGGTGCGTTGTCTGCATTTAGTTTCTTGCTTGTTAGAAGGCAGTGGTTTTCTTTCTTTGAAGCTCATTGCTTTAATCAACTGTTCTGACACACTTCAGCTGTCTCTCTCAGTTCCTCTGAGCCGCTAACAATATATAACTGGTCTTGTTTAATATTCAGAACACAAATGTTTTCTTACTAATCAATAAAATGTTGGGAAATGGGGAAAACATGAGTAGCTCACAAAGGCTGTTAGAATGGTCTAGAAACACGGCGAGAGAAGCTTTAACTTTACACTTGTCAGATGAACAAAGGCTAGAATTTGACAAATGTACTGGCAAAGATACAGATAGACAGAAAGACCTGTAAGTGGTTGGAAGACGAACAAATGCATACTATGACTTTGGAGAACAGGAAAGTAACTAGTCTGACTAGTGTGGGTACAGTAGAGCTACCGTGCTGCATCTGAGTCCAGTAAATCTACAGTCAGGAAAGCAGCAATATGGACCACCTCCCATAATTAATCAAAGGAATCGTTGCAGTGCTGCCACCAGGAAACACTGCCTACGTTTCTCTGTTGAGATTTTTCTCCTTCATTCACCAATTGCATTACTAAGGGTTTTCCAGAGGAACAGAATACATGCACATCGGTGGAGGGAGCTTATTAAGAACTGATTCCTGCGATTATGGAAGCTAAATTTTGTAAATAATCTGTTGCAATATGCAGTCCCAAGGAATCGGGCTGCAAAATTTAATCTGAATCCAAAGGCCTAAGAACCAAGGGAACAAATAACATAAAGCAATGACTCATTTCAGAAGGTGAGAAGGTGGGTTCTAACTCAAGCAATGAGGCAGAAACAAGCAGGGGCAGGTTCTTTTCTTCTTCATCCTTCTATCCAGGTGCTCAAAAGACTGGAAGAAAGTTGAGATCAGAATGTGTCCGCTCTACTTTACCCCATATCATATAAAAACTGGGTTTTTTCAGACTGTGCCCTGCCACATGTTATTCCCTTTTATAAGTACTGTTTGATTCAATTTTGAGTGCAAATATAGAGGCAGAATGACTGAAACCTGGTGAGCACATAAATAACACCTGTCTAGAACCAACCATCCCTGAAGCACAGACTGATAAATAACTTATTCCTAAAAGTAGAAAGGGTACTATTCTATAAATGTATCAAAGCAAACCAAGACCTTACAAGCACATGGGTGTATTAGAATCATATTAGAAAACCAGGCCTGACAACTCATTGAACACACCAGAACAAGGTAAAGGTAAAACACCTTCCCTTGGACCTTAAGAAGAGAAGAAAAACTACTATTGTGATGACAGCCCCCATTGACCAGTCATCTGGAGGCCCAGTGTGTGAATTATAATTCAAAACAGAATGGAATGATATCTGATACACATTAACATTTCCTTGTATACTAGTTCCTTTTATACTAGTTCCTTGTATACTAGTTCATCATATACTAGTTTCTTGTATACTAGTTCCTTGTATACTAGCTCTCTAACCAAGAACTAGAAAAGCAGAATAAAAATAAAGTGCATAAAGGATCCAGCACCTGAAAGAAAAGGGAAAATATGTGAAGGAATCTGCAATACTCTGTGGTATTTTTCCTCCTAGCAATTTGTCAATTTATAAATAACATAGCCATGAAGCCAAGTAAACTGAGCCTTGTGAAAGCTAGCTCATGAGCCTACAGACAAAGGACTATAAGCACAGTCTAGCTGCAGTAGTCTTAGGTTATTAAAAGTGAGGAAGGCCATTCCCGTGGCATTTGCTTGGTTATAACCAGTATGAAAGGAAGGTTGTTCCCAGAGTTATTGAATAGAGTTTCAGAGGCAAACACTGGAATTGAGCAACCTCAAGAAAAAGTGTACATATTAAACATTCACCAGGGCCAGGGTGATGGCTTGCTTGGTAGCATATCTGTGTTTCAAGTATGAGGACTTGAATTTAATCCTGAAAATATACAGTGAAAAATCTGGGTGTGGCAGCCCATGTTTGTAATCCAGCATTGGGGAAGTGGAGAAAGACAGATTTCTGGAGCTTTCTAGCCAGTTACCTTGGCCTACCTGGCAAGTTCCAAACCAGTGACAAACCCTATCTCCAAAAAACCCAAAAGCAGCCAACCAACCAACCAACCAAACAATAGCCAGTACCTGAAGGCAACACCCAAGGTTCTCCTCTGGCCTCCATGTGCATGTGCACATACAAACACGCATGTGCATGAAACACACACACACACACACACACACACACACACACACACAGGTGTATGAATCCCAGCTTGGTTTCCAGCAGGCCTCTACTCATGAGAGAACAGTGAGAAACAATCTAAGGAAAATAAGAAGCAGCTCTAAGCAGCTCACTCACAAACTGTTTGAAAATGGTAAAAGTAAATCCTAGCAGAAAATGAGATTATCCAAAGCCTCAAATTATGTCTACAAATTTTTATATGCATTAAAAATATTCAATAAAATTTATCATGCATGTAAGAAAATATGATTAAATGGCTAAAAACAAAAGAAAAATATACACAATAGAAACTTGTATGAAGAATTTTAGAATCTGCAATTATTGAATACCAATAAAAATATATTTAATTAGCATATCAAGAATCTTTCCAGATAACTAAATTCCTTTTGGGGGTAGCAAGGGAGAAGAGGAGCTGGGAACAGAACCTAGGGCCTGAATTATGCAAGGCATACTTTCTATCACTGAGCTGTATTCCCTGCCCAGAAATCTTATTTTTAAAACAAGGAAACTTTACAATAATAAAAATTTAAAATATATAGTTTGATAGCAATTGAGAAGAGGATGAGTAAAATAGAAGATTGATGTAAACACAGAGACTAAATAACAGAAAATTATTTAAAAGTATAAAAGAAAATAAGCAATGTTAAAATTTTTCTAATTTATATGTAATGAGAATAGTGACTGAGAATTTTCAGAATTACTAATTAAACCATATTAACTTGTATACCCATGAAGCATTTAAACAGGATAAATACATAGAACACAGTAGTAAATAATCTGAAAAAAGACATACTACATTCAAAACAGCAATAATTTTCATTCTACCAACTTCTTTCCAGTAATGAGAGTCGAAACTGATGGATTAACAGCTTTAAACAGTTTGAAGAACACAAACAGCAAACTAAAAGCATATATCCAAAGTGAAGGCAAAATCTCCAGATACACAAAACAGAAGAAGGAAGCTTGCTTTATGAGTTTAAATTCCAGTTCAACAGGTCCCTGCCAAGACCTAATATCAGTTTGGGCCCAAAGAAATGTAACTCAAAGATTCAAAAAGCCCTACCACAGCATAGCACATAAAACTAGACAGCGCGTTCCAGGAAAATGGAGTCATTTCGAGGCCTGTGAGTTCTAATCCAGGTGAAGGATAACATCACTAGTACTTCAGTTGCTGCCTTTCCCTTCTTTCCTCGTACAATAAGAGATAATATCATTCTAAATATGTTTGACATGTCAAATAGACTAAGGGATAAATATCAGTATTAGTATAGATTTTCTTTTCTCCTCTTAAAGATTTTAGGTCATTCATGACTCTCGTAATCAGATAATAATAATGTATTACTATTTTCATTTAAGAAAACCCCAGGGGCTGGAGAGATAGCCTAGCAGTTAAGAGTGTGACTGCTCTTGCAGATGACCCGGGTTCGATCCCCAGCACCCACATGGCGGCTGAGAACCGTCTGTAACTCCAATTCCAGGAGAACTCCAGTTCCAGGGGAATCCGACGCCCTCTTTGGACCTCTGCGGCATTGCATGACACCGGTGCACAAACTTGCATGCAGACAGTACATTCATACACATAAAAAAAAATAAAATAAAATAAAATAAAGAAAACCTCAAGGTTATATGTATTTTTATTTGTAATATTAATTTTTTTAAATTTTATTACTACTATCTTTCCATCATCAGGATTTACAATTTTGATTTTTCCTCCTTGCCTCTGTTGGGTATCAAAAGACAAACTTTGGCTATTTTAACAACTATAAAGCTGACTCTAGGAATATCATGAACTGCATGGCATTTTTAACCAATTCCAGTAACAAGAACTTCATTTTCCTCAATAAAGTTCAAGTAAACATCACTGGACACAAAAGCTGTGATTTTCTTGTTGATGATGATGAGCTAGACACACTTCCTGATAGCAGAATTTGGCTGGTTAGCTTCAACCTCTACTTTTTCTAGCCAATTCACCTTGCATGAAAGACTCTCCAAAAGACCTGGCCTTTAAGGCTGTGCACAAATGGACTTTCTTGCACTGTTGGTCATGGTACTTCTGGTGCCACTGGTGACTATGCAGCTGTCTAGCAGTACAAAGACTGTGACATTTGCCCATCCTGCCAGTAACAAGGCCTGGGTGAAAAAGCTGTATATATTTTTAAATACACATTGTGTGCTGGAGGACTGAACTCTTCTGTGCACCATGGCTCTATCCCTGGGCTGGTAATAAGCTCATCTGAATTCCCTTGACCTCCACCTGTATTTTCCTTGTACAGTAGCTATGAGACTCCTATAGAGTCAAGAGAAAATGAAAGGCATGTTCATCATTAAAATCACTCCAACTCCTGAAGAGCAGTAAAAGAAACATTACTAAACCCAGTCAAAGATGCCAAGGTAAACCCAAGCCTGATGCCCTCATTGGAGGCAGATCAAGTCACAAATCTCATAAAATGAAACTAACCTTTGCTAGCCAGAAGTATATTAAAAATTCTGTTAAAATATTTCAAATAAAATGTTGCAAGTCTGATCTGACTAAAATGCTCACTATACCTGATTTTTTTCCCACTGTGAGGCCTGGCTACATAAAGTTGTCAGTGATATTAATGCATCTCACTCTATGATTTCTTGGTTTACTAAATATGGAAAGAGCAGAGGAGCAGGTCCTTAAAAGAAGCAGATGTTATTGCTGCTGAAGGGTGAACAGCTCTACACTTCCCTTTTCTTCTGTTTAAGGTACTGCGGGACTTCAGAGTCTCTGCAAAAGGAAAATTAAGAACAGTTATGTGGGTAGGCCGCCAAGATTTGTGGTGGGGGCCCACTTAATCCCAGGATGACCCATGTGGAAAACGTGCAGGAAAGCACACCACGTAGACACATGTTGAGGTTCAAATGCAGAGAGAGATTTTATTGCAAGATGCCTGCTTAAATATCCATCATGACTCAATTCTCAAAGCCAAATCCTAAACCTTTTCATCACTACACCCCACCCCATAGGTGTGGCCAGGGAGGTCCCATTGGCTTAGAATGCTACCCATCTTAACTAAGTTTTCCCACATCTCACCCTTTTAATTTTATTTTTTTAATTTTTCTGAGAGGCAGGGGAGCCCACGGGCGAGGCTAACAACCCAAAGGAACCCGAGTTTTGAATAGCCAGCTGCTCAAGCCCGTTTTGAGTGCTAGGCAGTGGGGGACAAGTCAGACCTGAAACTTTATTTTCACACTAAGGCCAATTACTATCCAAAAATCCCAACTATGAAGTAAGCTAATTGTCAAGCATAAGCAATAAATGTAACATTCATGTAAAACTAATTAGCAAGTATCTATGTCCAAATTTTGAAACAACCCAAGGTTCCCATAGTCCAATTGGAGAAGCTTGTATGCACAAGCATGTTGATCAAATAAGAGTCCAATATAGATTGCTGTAGTCCCACAATCACCCCAATCTCTCCACAGCCCTTACAATCTACCACACCTCCTCTTCTGTAATTTGTTCCCTAAGCTTTGGGAAAGGGGCACAAGCGGGTGAGAAGCAAAACAGTCTATTTTCTCTGAAGATGTCATTTTGGACTCTAGTCTGTTCAGGTTGTTCCCCTTCGTGGGTTGACAGCTTATCCAGGGATACCTTTTTAATCCTACTAACAAAGCACAAGCAACTAGATGTACAGGCATTTAAACAATATTCATTATTATGGCAAGCTAAGCTGTGAGCATAGACAAAGATGCTTGGATGGTATGCTAATCCACAAACCGTGGCTTTTCTATAAAGGGTGACAAGTTCTTATTGTGGCTTATAACATCTCCTAACCACTAGAGGACGTAAGCTTGTGGCATCTGCTGTGAGTTATTCCTCCAAGGAGAGAGTTAATAGCCAATTGAATTTGGGATATATATAGACACATGGCTGCCACTGTTGCACAGTATCTCCAAGCAGGGGAGGTGTAGCTGATGCTGATGGAGGAGTCTTGCTTGACTCAAGGAGACCAATATTTGCTTTATTGCATTAGTGGCCTTTGGTAACACTCTCTGGAATTTCAGAGGCCAACTGTACATTACCAAGTGACGTCTCAAAACATTTTTCCATGCTTACACCAGGTCTTCGACAACAGGGACTTGCCGCCTTTCTCCTTGCAGATATCCCACTTATATGCAAAAGCCTTTATTTTGGGGGCTTGAATCCCCTAGCTAACATCTCCTAGGCAGAATAATCCATTGCTGATATCAGAGCTCTACTGTATTAATATATTTTGCTTAATTACACAGCTTATAAAGACTTTACTATTTGGCTCTAGATAGAGAATCATCCTTTCACAGTTCCTATGCCTATCAGTCAATTAAAAAATGGTAGTTATACCTGTTTTATAAGAAATTGCCACTATAACAGTTGGGTCTAATTTACAATTAGGGAAAGACTTCAGTACCATCATGTTTTTCTTTTTCCTATAAAAGGGAAGAAGTAGGAAGGTTTCTCAGCATCTGGAAGGTAAACTTCATCAGGGCACATTATAAACAGTTAACCCCAATAGAATTCAGAGAGATGCTCAGTGTCTGTGACTCAGGCAGTCTGAGGTTCCTCTTCCTTTAATGTTCAGATGGGTCAGCCTCTCTGCTGGCATTTCCCAGTCCATCCTGCATAGCCAAAAGTTGTATGTTTTCAGGTATTTATGTTGGTGTTTTTACCTGTGGGAACATACAAATCTCCTCCCATTGTTAGTTTCAAGATCTCAAAATTGAAAATTTATCAAAAGGTTTGGAATATAGAGTTTTCCATTTGTATTCCATAAGGAATATTATACCATCTCCCTCTTTTTTTTTTTTCAGATTTTATTGATTTATTGAAAGGAATGAGCAAGGAGAACATTGTTCGGCATTTAAAAAAATACAATTTGTAGTACTTAACATTCAAAAAGAAAGAGCAGATCTCATTGCTACATGACATTAAGCTGTTTGACAAAGGTCATAAATGGTAGAAACAATTCTGAAGGAAGGGCCACGTTCCAGCTCAGAGGCAGTGTTTTTACTGGTATCATGGCTGTTAACATTAAAATATACTTAGAACACGAGTACACACATCCATACACATGTGTGCATGCACATACATACATTCATACACATATACATACATACATTCATACATACATACATACATACATACATACATACATACATACATAAGAAAGATTTCTTAGGTAGACCTGTAAGAAAGGAAAGCCATATTGTTTGATGTTCAATGAGAAATATGAAATTTTTATAATTTGTTATAGGGTTATTTTTACATAATTAGAATAAATGTCCTAGTAATGCATGAAACAGCTGAGATCCATATGCCACCTCTTAGGCCCATTCCCAACCATTTGCCTTCAATGAACTATCCCTAAATTCTATCTTATTCTTTCCTTATCCTGTCCCTTCTGATTAATTACCCTTAAGCTGTCCCTCTGCTAAGCCTAACTATCCCTATGCTATTTACAAATCTAAAGATTGAGGATTCCCAAAAGAAGACAGGCCAAAGTTGTTTGTAGTCTTGGACTGATCCATCTTTTATTAAGGACTTTGGAAGAATAATAATGATCTATAATCACAATAATTACCATAACAATTATATCCATTATTTATTATTAACTATCAATAATTATTATTAACCATATTAGTCACAACAATCATTAATAATTATTATGAATAATAATTGTCAATAATAATAGCCAACATCAATGAACAATTTATTATTATACTGAATTTGATCAATTATTATTAATAATTATATTTAATAACAATAACTATAACTATTAATAACAATTACTAACAATAATTAACAATTTATCATTAAACTGGATAATATGCATACTATAAACCCAATTAAAAATTGTTAACACTAAGGGGTATAAAACAAACATTTTTTATGAATTGAATCTATTTTTGTTTATAGTCAGCTCCGAATTAGATTTAAACCTGTAGGATTATAATGAATTAAAAGCAGGAACTCGAATTCACTCACACATACACACAGTTTGAAGATGGACTTAAAGAAAGATAAAACAGTTTTATTCAAAAATTTCTCATTTAAATTGAACCAAGATATCAATTCATGTTGTTAAAGAGACTTTTACCAATGATCCTTAAAAAGAGACAATTTATCAGAGCAAGTTTGTTTTGTTAGAACTCCAGGGCCTGTAAATTTTCCTAGAAATCCATCTATTTTGTTTCCAAAATGCTGAAATCAAAAGAGATTTTATTGCAAGATGTCTGCTTAAATATCCATCATAACTCAATTCTCAAAGCCAAATCCTAAACCTTTTCCTCACTATCTCCCACCCCATAGGTTTTCCACTGGTTTAGAATGCTACCCATCTTAACTAAGTTTTCCCACACAGTTAGCCTCATTATATGCCACACAAACACACAGACACAGATGCAGACACACACACACAGAGTGTGAGAGATAGATGATAGATGATAGATAGATAGATAGATAGATAGATAGATAGATAGATAGATAGATAGAAAAACTATAGAGCATAATGCCCTTTGCCTGAATCTTAGCAAATATTACTCTAGTAAAATCCCAGATGACATGTTAACTGACGGTAGGGTGGCATTTTCAGTGAGTCATTTTGAAGTTAGTATATAATGAGGATTTAGTTTTTGGGTCTCTCCTTACATCATTTGTTTTATGTCTGAAAGACAAAAATAAGCTGTAAATGATAAGCGTAGATGGATTCCGATGGTATCACAGATACAGAATCTTAGTATGTGGACTGAAAGGCTATCTGTGCCTGGACTTCAATACTAAAGCCAGGGCTTATTTGTTTTGTCACCTGCATGCAGTTACATGTTAGTGCCTGCAGAATTTCACAAACTCCTAATCATCAAAACGTTTGGTTTCTGCTTCATCTCAATCTGGAAGCCCCGAATGATCTATTTAAAGATTAACTAAAGGAAGATCCATCACCACCTACTCCATTCTTCCTGCTGGGTTTTGTCCTATGATAGCAATCACTGTTCTTTACTTTAGTCTCGCTTTCCTTAATTCTCTGGTATCCTTGCAATGCACTAGTCTCTTCTAAATTAGTTTCCCTGCTTAGTCTGACTCAAAGTGTATCCATTTCAACACTGTCCTTCTTTCTAACATCTATAGACTCTTACCCTTTATTTCCAGTTACAAATCTGTCCATGAATTAATAACTACCACACTCACAATCTTCATTTTTACTCAGAATGCCCAATGCTACTATATGGACAAGGAGATTCCTGATTGGATCATGTAAGATTCTTGCAGGTTTTACTTCACTTTAAATGTTTTAATTAGTTTCTTGTTAATTCACAATTATTTCCCCCATTATAACTTAAAGCTTATTTTTCTTTCATTTTCAATCTCCTGGTTCCACTGTGACCTGTTTTGAGCTAAGTACAAACTATTTTTCATTAAACCTCTGTGGTCTTTCACCAACAGACTGGAGCTGTATATCACTGAAACACTCTTATGTAGCATGCAAATAGGTCTACCCTGCCCCTCTTCTTCACAGTCCAATAAGCAAGGGTAGCAAGACTCGAGATAAGGGGTGGGGAACAAAAGCAAGATTCAGACAGATTTATTAGTTTAGCAGTGTCTGCAGTGAGCATGCACTGGCAAGGCACACTCCAGAGCCATAATGCCCATGCAGGTCAGCATGGTTTCTTTCTCTTTTAAATTAATTTTGATTTATCTATTTTCATTTTATGTGTATGAGAGTATCGACTACATGTGTAACTGTACCCATGTCATGCAATACCCATGTAAGACAGAAAAGGGCATTGGATCCCCTGAAACTGGAGTTATGGATGGTTGTTAACCACCATGTGGGTGCTGTGATTTTAACCTGGGTCTTCTGAAAGAACAGCCAGTGCTCTTAACCACTCAGCCATTTACCCAGACCCTGCAGCATGGTTTCTTACAGCTAGTCACTGAATCTTTGTTGAGAACCACTCTCAGACTCTGCTAAAGGGCATGATGGGCCAGATGTGCCTGCAAGTTGGCAGTCCACAGTAACAGACCTTAACAAACAACTTCTTGCTCTGGGATTTAAGTCCCACTCCTACTATTGCAAAATCATACCTTGGCCAAGCATGTGGCACACACTTGTATGTCTAACCCTGACCCTAAACCTAACCAGTTTAGCCACAAACCAAGTTCAAGATTAGCCTTGTCCACATCTCAAAAACAAAACCACAGTGACTTCTTCCTTTAACTTTTTCATGCTTTATAACTCGGGGTAGAGGGAGTTATTTTCTCTTTCTCTTTTAAAAATTTGTTTATTTATTTATTTATTTATTTATTTAGGCCTAATTTCAATACTAAAGTCCAAAGAATTTTAAAAGATAAGGATTTAAAGGTGGGCCAGATAGCACCCACCTTTCATCCCAGCACTTGGGAGGAAAAGGCAGGTGGATCTTTGTGAGTTCAAGGCCAGCCTGGTCTGCATAGTTGAGTTCCAGGCCAGCTGGAGCTACAGGGAGACCCTGTCTCAAAAAGACCAACAAAAATGATAGGCATTTAAATTAAAATAAATTACTGTGAAGAAAAGATGGTTAAATAGGTTCAGAGATTGAATAGGAGGACTAAGTTCTAACCTTCTATAGCACAGTTAGGTAACTATGGTTGGCAATAACTTATTGAATATTTAAAAAGAAGTAGTAAAGATAATTTTAAAATTTTCAAGAAAACACATGTGGGAAGTTTGAGATAATATACATACTAATTACCCTATCTTTGGTAATCGTCTACATATATTGATTAAAATGATAATCTATCTTTACATCCTCAACTTTAATTTATAATACTTTACTTGGTATAAAGAGAACATTTAAAAACTAATTTATAGCTCTGCCCTTATGCCATTCTGTTTTCTTCACAGATTTATTGATAAACAAATAAAAACATGTAAGCCAATAAATACTACTTTATTCTTTATTTAACCTTTCTATTAGTCAGGGTTCTCTAAAGAAACAGAAACAACAGGACAAATATATAGCTATATAAATTTATTGATTTGCTCATGTGACATAGTTCAAGGAGTCCAACAGTAGCTGCACTGCACTGGAGAGGCTGAGAATCCAGGGAACTGCTCAGTCTGCAAGGCTGGATGTCTCAGTAGTCCCAATCTGGTGCTGAAGGCCCAATGGATTCCAGGAGATCTGCTGGTCTCAGTACATGCTGGGATCCATAGGGTTGATCACAGCAGCAAGACAAACTCACCAGTGAGAGGCAAGCCGCAGGAAAAAAGAGACCAGATCCCTCTGCCATGGCCTTTAATACTGCCTGCCAGCAGAAGGTAACGCCCACATTTGGGGTGGGCCATCCAGGTTGAGGTAGTCCAATCCGAAGATCCTTTTCCTCTTATTTGTTCCTTAATCCAGTCAAGTTGACACCCAGGATTAACTATCACAACCTTTCATCCTCTATTAAAACAAAACTGTCAGCTGTGCAAGACATATAAGTAAAATCATTAATACCTTTTGAGATCTTAATCACTCGTATTCTTTCCTCACTGGTTGAAGTTACTGTCTCAAAATTAACACATTTTAAGAATTCATTTCTGGGGGCTAGAGAGATGGCTCAGTGGTTAAGAGTGCCAACTGCTCTTGCAGAGGACCCGGGGTCAGTTCCCAGCACCCACATGGCAGCTAAGAACCATCTTTAACTCCATTTCCAGGGGAATCCAATGCCCTCTTCTGACCTCTGGGGCACTGCACGACATGGCTGCACCAACCTACATGCAGACAGTACATTCACACACACAAAAAAATAATAACAATAAAGCCGGGCGTGGTGGCACACGCCTTTAATCCTAGCACTTGGGAGGCAGAGGCAGGCGGATCTTTGTGAGTTCAAAGCCAGTCTGGTCTACAGAGTGAGCTCCAGGACAGCTGGGACTACAGGGAGAACCTGTCTGGAAAAGACCAAAATAATAATAATAATAATAATAATAATAATAATAATAAAGAATTCACTTCTGGAACCTAAGAGAAGAATGGTAGGAGACAAGAGTTACTAAGGGAGAAATGGGTAAAATGGGTGTATTTAAATGGGAGGGTTACAAAAGGAATTATGGGGAAAAGGGAAGGAGCTTGAGAGCAGTGGGACCATAGGAGACAGGTATTATTAAAGGAGAAATGGAGAAAATGGGGATACTTTAAATGGAGATGGTGTGGAGGGGGTGTTAGACAGTGAGAGAAAGAGGAGAGCTAAATAAGGCCCAGCTAGTGTAAAAAAATAAAACAGAGGGAATCATGTTAATCCAAAACCCTACTGAAAAATTAGACATATATCTCTCTCTGAGTCCATGTGCATAGCTGAAGGCTACAAACAAGAAACAGTGTCATATAGGAGAAACCTCCCTTTGAGTTGTGGGCCAGAGTCTAAGAGACTTCCTGAAATTAATTACACAGGGTATTTCCACAGCCCTTGTTTGCCTCTTAGAACTTGAAGACCCTACTGCTGAACACAGACATACTTCGGACACAGGATTTGGAGCAATGGAGCTGGAAACTGACTGGAAAGCAATTTTCTCTGAAGGCTATCTCTCATACCTTTGAAGGGTTCTGTGCAAGCTGCTAAGGGAAAACATCAACTGATGGTCCAACCCCAGCATTAAGGCCCAATAACTACGTCAATGTACACCACAGTAAACAATATTGGTTCAGTAGTGGCACTTTTATCTTGGGTGTAATCAATAGCTACCTAACTGGACTTAAAGCCAATGGGAGGAAACTCATGTGTAGTACTGTAAACATAGTCAAATATACATGGCTGGAGAAGCCATAGTTCTTAGAGAAAACCTCAAGGCTGTCACATCCATAGACAAATGTAATTTCTTATTATGTGCAAAATATGGATCTTTTTTTATTTACAAACAACTATCCGAGTCACCGCTCATCAAATCAGTTTCTTTTTCAACAGACAGACATTATTACAGAATTCTACAACTGGTAACACACAAAATTAACCAAGCTTAAGTGGTACTTTTATGATACAACCTCTATACCTAAGGTTCACGGAACATAGAACACAGAACAATGGGTAAAGAGAACACTAATAAAAGCTGGGCATGGTGGTGCATGCCTTTAATCCCAGCACTTGGGAGTCAGAGGCAGGCAGATCTCTGTGAGTTCAAGGTCAGCCTGGTCTACATATCAAGGTCCAGGCCAGTTGGGGCTATAACAGGGAGAACTTGTCTTAAAAAAAGAGAGAGAACACTAACACTCTCAATTCTCATCAATGAAGCTCCCTCATGCAATAGAGGGCCAGGAAAAAAAAAAAAAAAGGTCTCAAAAAGCCAAAGTACAGATAATTAGAGTCTGCAGTGTGTGAGTCCTTGGACAGGAATCCTGTATTAAATTTCACCCACCCAGGATTCAGGGACCATTATGGAAGAACAGGAGAAAGATTGTAAGAGCCAGGGAGGAGGTGCAAAACGACATGGAAATAGAGCCCTTTAGGCTCTTGGGACCTTGCTCATATGAACCTACAGCAATGGTGTCAGCACACACAACACCCATGCAAACTCAAGCAGACAAAAACCCATCAGAGAACTGTGGGAATGGGCAGCTTCATCAAAGATTTATTGGCAGCTGATTACTACTGGATGAGGAAGAGCAGATCTTCTTAAGAGGAGGGACTGCAGATGGGTGGACTAAACCACAGTGGATAAACTTGCACTGAGGGACATCTGGAAATACTAGCTTAATGGGCCTTAGTACAGATTCCATGGGGTGGGGGAGATGTTAGTGGGGGAAGAGGGGAGAGAGATGACTGGGATACTATGTGTAAAGTACAGAAAAATTCAATACTCAAGGAAGTAAGAGTTTTTGTCACAGTGACATGACACTAATATGCAGTTTTTGTCACAGTGACATGATAGTAATGTGCATTTGAGGAAGGTCCCTGAAAGTACATTCTTATCACCCCTGTTCTCACTCTTTCTCTCTTTACAGCCCAGCAGGAAGCAGGTTTTCTCACTGTGCTTTCTCTCCCTTGATATGCTTCCTCAACACAGAAACGGTAGAGCCAACTGACCATGGACTGAAGCCTCTGAAATGTCAGAAAAGCACTTACCTTTAAAGTCTTGGGTATTTTTTCACAGTGAGACTAGAATACTGTAAGTGGAGATTAGTGGTAAGAGCTGAGAAGACCAGACTACTGATAGGAATGTGAAAAATTAAGGTCAAGTTTCCATAAGGTTTCAGATAGAAATGAGTATTGCATTAGAAATTAGACTAAAGGCCATCTGTGTTAAATTCTGTCCAAGAACTTGTTTCCGTGGGAAGCTCAGTTTAAAGGTAGCAAGCCAATCAACCCAATGGAGGAAATTTCAAGGGATTCTAGCAGTTAAAGGCTTGACAATGACATTGATCAATGGACTGTCTTTAGTGAGAATTGCAAACAAAACACAGAGGAGAAAGATTAGAAGTCTTGTACTTTGTACAGAAAAGAATCATGCATTGCAGCCACATAGGTGTAGTTAGTAAAAGGATTAGCACATTCAGAAGCCCTTAACTGTTGCAAAATTTTTGGCTACCCCCTGTGATTTTATAATCCATATGAGGTTTCAACACTGTCTAAGATGTCTTATGTTCTTAAGTTCTCTGTTTTTAATTTTTTACCAATGTTTAAAACTCACAATACTCATGCTTTGGGAAAATAAATCAAAGAGCTTTATGGAATATTGCAGGTTTCCTCCCATCCATATTATTCCTTGTGGCAATTAACACTGGGATATGAGTTTTAGTGGAAGGGAAGCATTTTAAAATATATGAGTTTACAATTTGAAAATGTTACTCCTCAGATAATATAACTTCATTAGCTTCAACTATAACAATTAAAAATCTCAATTATAGATGTGAATCATTTTTAAGTCTCCTAAAAGATAAAAATGTTCAGACTGGGTTAAGCAAAATGTTGTTTATAAGATAAAAATCAAAAGCAAGCAAACAAACAAGAGGAATATTAGCTGGGCCTAGTGGCATAGGCCTGTGTTCTCCTACATGGGAGCCTAAGGCTGGTCAAACTGAGAATTAAAGAATGCTGAAGTCATTGATATAAAAATGATAAAATGTTAAAAATGGTTGGTCAAAAGGTAGGAAGAGGTACAAGAACAAAATTATATCACAGTAGTCTTAGGTTATTCAAACTTATTAAATAACCTAGCATGGAATAGCTTTCTTAGCTTCCTGCATAAAACTACCAGTAAGAAAGAAGCACATGCGCTCTATGTAAGTTGACCCTGTTTAATTATTATTATTATTATTATTATTATTAATTATGTGTATATGTGTGTGTATGTGGGTGTGTGTATGTGAGTGCAGTGCCAGAGTTACAGGTTGCTGTGAGCTGCCCAGCATGGGTACTGGAAATTGAACGAAGGTCCTCTGGGACAGCAGTGTGCTATGTGTCCTTAACTACTGAGCTATCTCTCCAGTCAGGGCCCTGTTTCATAATCTCCCATTCTAGAACTCTTGAAAGAATCCCACCCCCTATTACACACAATATAATCAGGATCAACTGAATATCATACTTCTTACTTCATTCTGAGCATCCTTGATCTCATGTTTTCAAGCTGGGAAAATCTGCTGCTTAGCAAATATCTGTTTTTCCAGCCCTTTTTTTTTTTTATGTATTTTTGAGACAGGGTCTCCTTTTAGTCCCAGCTGGCCTGGAGCTCACTCTGAGGACCAGGCTAGCCTTGAACTCACAGAGATCCACCTGCTGGGATTAAAGGCATGTGCCACCATGCCCAGGCAGCCCTTCTTTCTTAAAAATATTTTATTTATTATTTTTGGTTTTTTTATGTGTATGAGTGTATTGCCTACATGTATTTAAGTGTACATGTGTTATGCAATGCCTGAGGAGTCAGAAAAGAACATCATATCCCCTGAACTGGAGTTACAGATTGTTTTTAGCCATGGGTCCTCGAACTTGGATCCTGGGCAAGAGCAGCCAGTGCTCTTAACCACTGAGCCAGCCATCTCTCTAGCCCATGAACCTTTCTTTCAATATGAACAGTCATGTCCAGACACCTCTTGGCCATAATAACAGCTACCTCTGGTCAGCCAGAAGATATGTTGGCTGAAGGTAGGTGCCAGGATTGAGAGTCAAGCTACCAAGGTCCTTTATGAGTGCTTCTGAACAGACCTGATACGAACCCTCTAAATCTCTTGGGAAATTTTCTTCACAGGCTTGGAAAAAAAAATCCTCAATTTCATTTGGAAAAACAAAAGACCCCGAATAGCCAAAGCAACCCTGAGCAAAAAGAGCAATACAGGGGGGATCGCTATACCAGACATCAAACTATACTACAGGGCTATAGTCATAAAAACAGCCTGGTACTGGCACAAAAACAGACCAGTTGACCAATGGAATAAAACTGAAGATCCAAACCTGAGCTCATACAATTTCAGCCACCTCATATTTGACAAGGGGGCCAAGAAGACACAATGGAGGAAAGACAGCATCTTCAGCAAGTGGTGCTGGCAAAACTGGATCACCACTTGTAGAAGAATGAAATTAAACCCCTACCTCTCACCTTGTACAAAGGTCAACTCCAGATGGACCAAAGACCTCAACGTGAAACCCCAAACTCTGGAGGTGATAGAAGAGAAGCTTGGCAGCAGACTACAAGACATAGGTGTAGGAAAAGACTTCCTAAATCAGACAGCAGCTGCACAAGAAATAAGATCGACAATTGACAAATGGGACCTCATTAAACTCAAAAGCTTCTGTACATCAAAGGAAGCAATAAAGGAAGTGAGGAGAAGACCCACAGAGTGGGAGGAAACCTTCACAGCAGATACATCTGACAAAGCATTAATTTCCAGAGTATACAAGCTACTCAAAAAACAAAGAAGAAAGAAAACAAATGAATCACTCAAAAGATGGAGCAAAGATCTGAATAGAGACTTCACAGAGGAGGAATTAGAGATGGCCGAGAAACATCTTAAGAACTGTTCAACATCTCTGATAATTAAGGAAATGCAAATTAAAACCACTTTGAGATATCACCTTACTCCAATAAGACTGGCTAGGATCAGGAACACAAATGATACCAAGTGCTGGAGAGGTTGTGGGGAAAGGGGAACACTCATCCATTGCTGGTGGGAATGTAAACTTGTACAGCCACTATGGAAAGCAGTGTGGAGAACCCTTAGAAGACTCAAAATGAGCCTTCCATTTGACCCAGTCATACCACTCCTGGGTATATACCCACAAGACACATCTTACTGCAAAGATACATGCACAGCTATGTTTATTGCAGCTCTGTTCACAATAGCAAAAAGCTGGAACCAGCCCAGGTGCCCCTCAACTGACGAGTGGATAGAGAAAATGTGGTACATGTATACAATGGAGTTCTATGCAGCGGTAAAGAGGGACAACATCATGAACTTTGCAGGTAAATGGATGGAGCTGGAAGACATTATGTTAAGTGAAGTAACACAGTCCCAGAAAAACAAACGACAAATGGTGTCCCTCATATGTGGATGCTAGTACCAATAACCCAGATATAAATATTTCTCGTGGAGAGGGATGCATAGTAAAAGAACAACAACAGAAAGAGTGCGTCAGAAAATGGACCGAAATGGTGAATTGGGAAGGGGGGAGGGGTGGGTGAGGGACACGGGTGTATATTCGATTAATGCATATTTAATTGACGTGAGTTCAACAAGTGCCCAGTTTTGCCTAGGCACTGTCTACAGGGAAATATTCTTTGAGGACATCTGAAAAGACTTGGAGGTCAGGGCTGGGCTATTTGCAATGGTTCCACTGGCAGGATTTCTGAGATCTCCTGAAGTTACTCTAATGCAACCTGGGAAATATCTCTAAAAGACTCTCAAAAGACCAAGCTATCCCACAATTCCAGCTCTTGGGTACTGGAAAGAGTAGTATTAGGACTTCAGGCCAGCCTTGGATACAAAGTGATTCCTGTGACCCTGGGTTACAATGACACACTGCTTCAAAAGGCTAAAAGGCAACAACAATAAAACTAACACCCAAAGTCCAACAAAGGATGGTGAAATTAGCCAACTTGTGAATATTTTGTGTACAATGTTTGGGTATTTGATGAAATCATAGGCTTTTATCTTTTAGCTGGGTTTTTCTAAAGGTACGGAATGGTGCCTAGTCCAGATATAAATATTAGGCAGAATTCTTTTTAAGGGTTATAGTCTTTGAGGATTATAACAAGTGGCCACTACACACCACCACAACTATGGTCAGTTCTGGTGTTGTCACCCAAGTGAAAAGCTTAGCTCAGTGGAGAAAGGACTTGGCAATGGAGAGGGTAAGTGGCAGAGGAACCCAAGATGGCGGTGATGGAAGCTCTCAGTCAAACAAGACTCTGGTTGGAGAAAATGTCTCATCACTGCTGGTGGATGTTATGTCCCAGCTTCGGCTCTCAGCAGCAGTAGGAACCTAAGAAGACTACAGATTCCAGAAAATAAGCTGAGGACACTGATATAAAGCTGTTGTTTGGGTTAGAAGCCTGGGACCCAACTGGTACCTGCTGCGAGGATCTATCCCTACTCGAGAATGTGCAGGAGAAACTGAGAACAAGTGTAAAAATTCCGCATGGTAGCTAAACCATGCATAACTCTGGTTCCAGGGGATCTGATGCCTTCTTGTGACTGTGGGCATTGCACAACATGGGTGCACTTACACACATGCAGACAATAAATTCATACACGTAAAATAATTTTAAAATTTCATTCCAAGAAACTTAGGTGTATTCTAATCCAAAATGACATAGAAGGGAAAGGGAATGGACCCTTACTTTGGCTGATCCATGTGTAAGAATTACAGATCACAGACATTCTAGTGAGATGTAATCTCTCTCCCACCCACTTTCAATATGTTTTCTAAGGCGAATGGGGTTTTTCAATTGCTAATAATTGTGAAGAGGGTGAGGGGGTGGTAAGATTCAGATGGAGAAGAGAGGAGGGGGTAGGAATATGATCAAAATACATTATATGAAATTCTTGAATCAATAAAACTAAAAACTTGTGTCTGTGTGCCATACTTTCCTGCATGTGTCTTCCCCTAGGAATAAATGGGACATCCCACACAAGTTGTGGATAAATTATTTATGAATAAGCAACTAATGAAATACTTGGAAAAATGACAAAGGATGAGAATGATGGTATCTCCAAATGATATATTTTTTCCTCTTAATAAAGATAGTATCAGAGAGTTACATAAAAAAGGACAAAAGCTGGGGCTGGAGAGATGGCCTAGCGGTTAAGAGCGCCGACCGCTCTTACAGAGGACCTGGGTTCGATCCCCAGCACCCACATGGCAGCCGAGAACCGTCTGAAACTCCAATTCCAGGAGAACTTCCAGTGTTCCAGGGGAATCCAGATGCCCTCTTCTGACCGCGGGCATTTGCACGACAGCTGGTGCACCAGACCTAGCATTGCAGACAGTACATGTCACACACATACAAAAAAATAAATAAAAAAACAAAAAAAAAAAAAAATCAGTTCTGAGCTGGGGCTTTATCCTAGCACTGGGAGGCAAGGCAGGGGATCTCTTTGAGTTCAAGGCCAGTCTGGTCTACATAGTCGATTCTACGCCTAGCTGGGGCTACAAGAAGACCCTCGCAAAAAGTACCAAAAAAAAAAAAAAAAAAAAAAAAACCAAAACTAGTTCTAGTTCTGAGTATACTTTTTTCTTACAAGCATCAACCTGCCTTTGCTGGTAAAATAGTTCAGATCCACACAGGCACTGATAAATTATGTAGCAATGTTGTTTCCTGAAAGTTGTTTTCAGAAATGTCTTAATTGCTATTTCCAATTTCTAATCCTTTTTTTCCTTAGAAACCCACAATCTGCCAAAGCAACCTCCACTTGCCCTAGCAATGGGTCAGGCCACACAATGTCTAGGACTGATGGCTCGATCGGGAATCGGATCCTGTGCGTTTGCCACAGTGGAAGACTACCTACATTAGCTATGCACTTCAGGAGCTCACTCTTACATTGTGGCAGATAGTCAACATGGAAGTAGACCAGCTCTGCTGATTTGAAATTTAGATTTTTTAATTATGTACTGGGGACAGGTTTTTGTCGCTTTACATTGCTTCCTAGTTTACAGCATGATGCAAATGATTTTCTAACTTAGTGTTAGGAGAAAATATTTTCCATCTTTAACCTCTTAGTTGTCTAAGAGTTAAATATTACTGAATTTCAGACGTTCAAATTGATCATCAGAAATCCTTTAAAACAATTCCTAAAAGAAACCAAATAAATCCTGCCTTCTTTGTTGGGGGGGAGAAGGGGGAAGGAAATGGAACAAGTTGTGTTTGTGTTAGCATGTGGGTGATGTAAACTACAAATTGGGAGACGTTCCGACCCCCGCTCCTGTATAAGCATTCAATCAGTGTAACTTGCAAAAAGCATAAACATCCGACAGTTTGAATTTAATAGTGTTGATGGAAGAAATCATTTTTAATGTGTACTGTAAAACTTGAAATACTCAGGAGCTGAGTGAATATGTTTGTTGCTACTTACAATCCCGACCTGTTAGTCCCAGTGGTTTTGTTTTAACATGGTCTTTTTCAGCTTTGTTTCCTGTTTAACTACAGATGATTTCTGTTGTAGACTCACAAGTTTAACTGTTGTATTATAACAGTATTACATGTCAACAGTGTGCTTATGACCTTTATTTATATAAAAACCAAATATTTAGTCAATTTACTGTGTCTTAATTTAATCTTTGTACACCTTCCATTTTTAAGTGCTTAAATGAGTACTATATTGCAATAAAAATGTAGTGATATAATTAACCAGCCATTAAAAATTTACTTCTACAGATCTTAGTGTCCATTGACTTTATGAATTGAGTACTGAAGTTCTACATCTTAGACTGCCTTCAGTTGAAAAGGTTTCTTATCTTGTGTTTGAAACAGAAAAATAGGAAATTAGCTTCCTTACTTTCACAGTCACAATGTGGTATGTGAAAGTTATTAAGCAAACCCCCCAAACTAGTTAAAAGTTTAAAAAGCTGATCCAGGCTGCTGAGATAGCGTAGTGGGTAAAGGAACTTGCTACCAAGTCTGATGAACTGAGTTCTAAGTACTGAAACCTGAGGAGTGGAAGGAGAGAACCAAATTCCTAGAGGTTTGTCCTGGGGCTGGAGAGATTGCTCAGAGGTTAAGAAAACCAACTATGATTCCCAGCACCCACAACAGCATTAGAGAGCAAAACTCTGATTCAGAGTCTCATCCAGGGCACCAGAACAGCTGTGCTGCAAAGACCTTTCCTGGGTCACCTTTTGTCCCTTCCTTCTTGCACATGAAAACTTGCTTCTTAACTGCTTTTTCCTCTAGGACCCTCTCAAGGAATGAAAAGGCACAAATTATATTCCAGAAAGAAGAAAATGTAGCCAGATTCTTTACCCAGACAAATCAGTTTATGGTTTTTATAATGATTATGAATTAGTAGGTTTTGAGAAATCATTTCTCTACATTAAGTAACTAAATTCTGTACCTACAAAGTACAGATTCTTCATTTAGCTTGAGCTTCAGTTCACTTAGAAGTTTTCTTTTTCATCTTTCTGGCCATCCACCGTTGTTTAAACCTCTTGGCATTTTGTTGTTTCTGGGTTCCCCAAGTGCTATTCAGAAACTGGGCTGCAGCCTTTTTCACTGGTAACCTCTTGTTGTTCAGAGACAGGAACTCATTAACAGTAGTTCTCCTGGTTCCTGAACCATACAAGCAATCATGGATGAAGCGTTTGGCTGCTTGTTGCCTTGAATCTCTCAGATCTTGGTCTTTTAGTCTTAAAGCCAAGTAGCTTTTATTCTGACTGACAGACTGCACTTTTTGTATTTTAACTTTCTTAGAGTTTCTTCCCTTTTTATGGTCTTCATTTTTCTTTTCCAAATTAACTTCTAACTTTCCGGGTGATTTCTTTAAGTCAGCCTGTGGAGCTGTAGTTAACTGCTCTAGAACAGCATCTGGAAGCAGCTTTCTTTTCTTCTGTTCGATGAACAGTTCCTCCCGCCGCTTCCTCTTCTCCTTCAGCAGCGTCTTATCCCTACGAGCGCTCTCGCGCACGCGCAGCTCCTCTTCCCGGGCTTCCGCCTGGGCGCTAGCGAAAGTCAGGTCCTCTGGGGCCTCGTCGTCGCCGTCGTCCTCCTCCAGCGGCTCCGCGGCCGCGCCGCTGCTGGGCTGCCCGAGCAGCAGGCCGTGCTCCGCCTCCTCCTCCGAGGCTGGCTGATCTTCGTCCACCACCGCCTCCGCCGGCGCGGGGATCCGAGATGCGCGCAGCAGGAGCTGTACCATGGCTCACCAAGCGCGGCCGCCTGACTTCTACACTTCCCTTTCTTAAGAGCAGTTATTCCATGCCTGTCTTACACTTCCCTTTCTTAAGAGCAGTTATTAGGGCTTTTTCTAGGATCTCAGAGGCACACCTTTCAAGAAGGGCAAAGACTTGTTTCTCTAAGTTCCTGAAGGTTGTATATGGTATATAAAATGCAGGCTCACCAGTACTTCTGGTCTAACCACATCCACACTAATAAGCTGTACTTCTAAGTTCTCTATGAGGCATGGACTCTCCTCCTTTTTAAACCATCCAAATTACCTCTATATAATTAGGAACAGACCTAAGTGCATTCTGTTGTAGTTACCAAAATATTTCCACCATTTTATCTTTGATACGATGCGGTCTACCTAAAACCTAATTTTAGTCCTTTTTCAGGGACAAAACTATTCTATTCTCGCTGCAAAATGGACTTCTGCTTTTATGTTTTTCACTTCCTGAGTCATAAAATTGGTATTGGTACCTGATTTGAAGCTTGCTGGGCTTTAAAAAACAAACAAACAAACAAACAAACAAACAAACAAACAAACAAACATTCACAGCATCTACTACTTTTTATTACTATTTCCCTAGCACCCCAGTCACTCTCAAACCTTAAAAGGCTTCTTTTTCCCTTTTATTTATTCTGGTAAAGAAGCTTCTGTTCTTTTCAAGTTTACAGTACGATAGGGTAAGAAGGGATGAAGGGTCCTCCCTTTCCTACCCTAAAACCTGCCTCACAGAAATGTCAACCAAGAACAAGTCTAGTGCAGGCTTCTCAGCAGAGGCTCTAGAAGTTTGAGGAGAAGGGGCGGTACTTCCGGGCCTGAGAAAACACGTAGGGGTGGTGGCCCCTGGGCGCTGGGAGGAGGAGAGTGCAGAGCCGGGTGCCAGGAGTAGCAGCGGGGGTGCAAGCTGGACCTCCGGGAGCGGAAGCGAGCCACAAGCCCAAGAGGGGGAAACGAGGCTCGGAAAGGTGCGCGGAGCGGAAGAAGGTAACGCGGCTCGTAAGAGGGTCGCACGAAGCGGAAGAGGGTCGCACACCGGAAGGTGTCGTACGGGGAGAGGAAAAGTATTTTGGGAAAGCGAAGGGGTAGTTGGTAAGCCCGGTAAGACCCCTAGTCTGTGGTGTGGCCGGATGGGGAGACCCTTTCCCATCTCACCTTGAGTGAAGGAGCGCTCGGCCGGGCATTGAGTCATCGTGCCGGCGCACTGCCCTCTGCCGGCGCTGGAAGGCAGTGCAGGGAACCGGCGGGTTTGCCAGGTGCTGGAGGGCGGTGGGAAAAGATGCTTAGGGACTTTTGCAGAGAACATGTAAATATAGCGGCGTTAACATTTTCAAAAAATAAGGAGGATTGATTTCATCGTACTCAGTGAATTTCTGAATACTTTCGAATTCCTGTGCAGACTTAATGATACCTGGAAATAGCTATAATAATCGTACACTTGTGTACTAGATTGTCTTGCCAATTTGAAATATTTCCAATGTATTTGTTTGGCGCAGCCAACTTTTCAACAACGAAAGAGCAACCTAACCTTGGCATGGGTTCTTCTCGATATCTCCTCCCTCCCCGGTTCCTCCACTCCGGCCCTGTTAGCTACCAACACACCAAAGAGTTACTGACTGAAAAGGCTTCCTGAGAGGTCGTTTAAGTCAGCACTTTTATCTCCCTATTTTCCACATATGATTCCATAATGTGTTACCTCCTAATAATGTGTTCCGGGTGCTCCAGGTATTGAGACCTGGGCAAGATAACAGAAAACTGCTTTGAAGAATTAGGACTTTCCTTGATAGAAGACTGGAGAGGGCATAAGATTGTGTAATCTACTGAGGGCAAAGAGCCATAGTTTTTCTTGTCTCAACACCTCATTGGTCTCTGACTTGAAAGATGATTAGCTAATGGCCAATAGGAAGGCATGGAGTGATCATCCCAGTAAGGGAAACCTACTTGTGAAAAAGCAAGTAGTTGAAAGGGGATGCATTAGAAGAATGAACTGGGTAGACTGTGAGTGTAGACGGTGAGTAGGCCAGTGAATGGATTCTTAAACTTGTGTAGGGACTTTGCTTTAAGAAAATTATTATTGAAAATTACTGTTTGGAAGCACAATCAAGTGCTCCAAATGCCTTGTTGGTAGGACAATTTGCCAAAAGTAGTTAGAATAGTGAAGGTGTTGATGAGATTATAGATGTTCGTACTGCAGATGAGATTTTATATAGCTTAGCAAGTTAGAGGAGATGACTTGGAATCACTCTGAAATAAAATAGAGAGGTCATATGTGTTGATATTTGAAAAAAAAAAAACAATGATTTGAGGAAATGAATGTTATTCATCTTGGCTGTGTGTGGGAGAAGGTTGGCATGTAATGAAACTTGAAAGGGAGCTGATGGATCTAAAATCCCGAACTGGAGAAACAGGTCTAAAACTGGTCTAAAGTCCCTTCTGGTTTTCCTTTTTCACTACCATAAGCTAACTGTTTTCTTATTCAATACAGAGTTATGTTGGATTCTGGATCTAAGAGGTTTTAATGAAACAACTATACTATAGAAATTGGAAAATGAAACGTTTGGTGTCAGGTGGCCATGGGAATATCCTTCCTTCCAGCTCGTGATCTTGCTTAGCTGAACATGTTTTGTGCTAGGACACCCAAGCAGCCTGTATGACAAATTTTAGAGGTCTTTGCCATGAAGAAAGTTATATAAAATTGGAATACTTTAGACCCTTTTTGTTGCCTTGTGTTGATGGGAACAAAGCAAGTATGGATTATTTACTTGTTTCTATGACCGCACCTAAATCTTAAGCTCTATTAATTTGTATTTCCATCTAGCACATGGTTCACTGATGTCTAATGGCTGATGTCAGCACCTAAGCCATTGTGTATTTTAGCACTTGAATTTAGAGTTAAGATGAAAGTGTGTATGATAAACTGTTATCAGTTTTTTAGGATTGTAGTCCTAATGTTTGGGTCAGTGGTCTAGCATGTTTAAACAGTATCCTTGAATTTTTCTGCTACTACTCTGGTACAGATAAATGTTTGTGTCAGCAGGACCCCAAATGAAAGGGAAACACCAGACTTGGGCACTCTGGGAAAGTTCACTTCAGGACTGGGCCCTAAAATGCAGAAGAGCAGACAGCACCAAAATGGCATCTGGCCAGGCTCTTTAAGGTTTCTAGGTGGGGGGCACGGAGTAGGCAGCAGGTAAAGAGGAAGTGAGGGCACTGATTGGTAGTTTCTTGAGGGAGTAGAAATTCTTGTGTACTCTGCGAATGCTGGCCATAAATTCCAGATTTTGGGAGGAGCAGGCCTAACAATAAAGAATGTAAGAGGGGAGAAAAGAAGGGACAGCATTAGGAGAGGCATAGAGTGAGGGAAGAATTATTCAGGTGTTGGATGGGGAGACAATGTATTTAGATAGAAAACAAAGACCCCTTACAAATAAAATAGTGATTCTGTAGCCTATAGTAACAACAATGCTAATTATTTTATAAACCTTTATTCCATATTTTTTATTTAATTTTATTTATTATGTGTATGAATGTACTGTCTGCATGCAGGTCTGTGCACCTGTGTCATGCAATGCCATGGAGGTCAGAAGAGGGCGTCGGATTCCCCTGGAACTGGAGTCAAAGATGGTTCTCAGCTGCCATGTGGGTGCTGGGAATCGAACCCAGGTCCTCTGCAAGAGCAGTCAGTGCTCTTAACTGCTAGGCCATCTCTCCAGCCCCAAACCTTTACTCCATATTTTATAGTTTAATTTGTTGGTCTTTTTCCTGAACAAAGCATTATGAAAAACAGATATTTAAATATCTATTTAAGTCCTTATCAAGCTTTCTTTTCATTTTTATTTGGAGGTATAATCTGTGTGGAGATCAAAACCTTTGGTCTAAGGTGACCTCTCTCTTTATAATTGACCATGCCCAGAGGCAAACATGCACAGAGCTCATGCAACCCATGGGAAAGCAAACCCTTGGACTTCCTGTGTTTGGCTCTAAGTCTGTACATCACCCAGTTTTGTGAGTTGAGACAATAAGTGATCTTGAAAACTTATTTTCTACAGACAAGAAAAAGATCACAGAACCCTGATATCTATTCTATATGCCTCTCGTACAGTGAGAGATTAAAGTTAGCTATAGGTTTCTTTTTCCAAAATATGAAGGATAGTGAGTGGAATAAAACTGGCCAATAGAGAGGGAAAGGGAGGACAGAATAACCAAATCAAAATAGCAGTACCAATGGAAACAGGCTCACATTGTCATCTCTTACAGAAAGCTCAAGATCACAGTCTTCTCCTGGAAAGGTGAATGAGGAGGACACAGGTCAAAACTGGTCAGTAAGAGCTGGGTGTGGTGGTGCATGCCTTTAATCCCAGCACTCAGGAGGAAGAGGCAGGCACATTGCAGCAAGCCTGCGTGGTCTACATAGCAAGTTCCAGAGCAATTGGAGATACAGGGAGACCCTCTCTCAAAGAAAAAGGAAAAAAAAAAAAAAAGAAAAAAAAAGAAAAGAAAGAGAGAGAAAAGAAAGAAAGAAAGAAAGAATAGATGGTGGTAAATTAGGTTTGCTAATAATAAGTTTGATATTTAATGGATAAATTCCCTCTCATTGTGAGAGAATGTATCAGATTAGCCCTAAGACCCACAACACCCAATACCCTTGTGAGAAGAAAGTAAAATGACTGATGGAATGGGATAATATTAATATTATATACTGGGCTAGGATAAGCAAAGGGTATGATTATATCTACTTAGGAAATTGCTTTTAGATGGAAACTTAGGAACTCTATTTTTCAAGGGAGGAAAAACATTTTAGGGAGGAAATAGCATAATATGGTAAGTTTCTGAGATTGGTTTGATGTCCTATGCAGACATGTAAAGAAGTTTTGAGAGACAGGATTCAAAATTTAAGTAGGGGTCAAATCAAAGAGAGGGTTGGACTTGGTTCTTTGGTTAGTAAATCAGTATTTAAAAATCTCAAATTCAGAATATCACAGTTGGCTTATGAAGATATCCAGGTATAAAGTCTGAATAAGAGCTGGGAGTATGAGACTTGTCTTACAGACTTCAGTAAGGAAGTAGAATGAAAGGTCTCTAACAAACTAATAAAAAAGCAATGTGTTGTGTGACTCTTTTCCTTGGGGGAGGGGCAACACAAATGTCTACTCACCCCACATAGGGAACCAATGGTAGACCAAAGTAATGGTTCCACTGAAGACCAACTGGAAGCAATGAGTTTATTGGGGTTACTTACAGGAATACAGGTGAAGAACTGTTCCTTATAGGAATAGGGATGACTCAAAGGCAGCTTTATCACTGAAAGCCCCCAACCCCAGCGTGGCGGGTCAACTTGTGACACATGAAAGCCCTCTGTACAATTTGGAAGCAGCTCAAAGATCTAAACTCTCTTCCAGGCAGCTCAGCTGGTATGAGTCTCTTTATACAGGCAGTCCTTACTACCTGTATAACTGTCAGAGAAAGGGACTTCATGAGACTTAAGAGTTGTTCATTTCCTGAGTTTTAAGGACCTCTCTTTAGAACTCCCTAGGTGTTAAGGAGCTTTCCTCCAGTATGGCATGTTTAAACTCTGAAATTCCTACATAAGAAAAAGGCAAAACATTTGAACGGGCACTTGATGAAAGATGATATGCAAGTGATTGATAAACATTAACTAATAGTGCTTAGGAGCCAGGTGTGGGGGTGCATATCTTGATCCATAGCACTTGAGAGGCTAATCCTGGAGCAAAGTGAGTTACAGGCCAGCTTGGGCTACATAACAAAACATTTGCTTCAAACAGTGGAGCTTACTTTCATTGAGATTCCCACAGTTCATGAAAAGTTTCATTTATTATAGTCCATCAAGACATGTTTATTGGAACAACTGCATATCTCTCTCTTTTCTAGAAATGGCCAAAAGTCTTTTGACTTCATCTATGTCTGCAAGGACAAAACTGTTGCAAACAGGAGTGTCACTTTATAACACTTCCCATGGTTTCCATGAGGAAGAAGTGAAAAAGGTTCTGGAGCAGTTCCCCGGCGGGTCCATCGAGCTTGAGAAGCAGCAGAATGGCATAGGCATTCTCACACTGAACAACCCCAGTAAACGGAACGCCTTTTCAGGTATAGGGACATCTCTTGTCCAGGTGAATGACACCCAATCCTAGCTCGCTATCACATTTTTTTTTCTGTTCTTGCCCTGGTGCAAGAATTTTTGAAAGGGGCTGGAGGAACGGCTCAGTGGTGAAGAGCACGGGCTGCTCTGGGGCTTCCCAGCATTTATGTGATGGCTAACAACCCTCTGTAACTCCAGTTCCAGGAGACGATGCCCTCTTCCAGCTCTGTAGGCACTGCACACAGCATGTGCATGCAGGCTAAGCATGCATACATATAAGATAAAAATTTTTTAAAAGAATTATTGAAAATCTTGGTACTTTTATAGAACATATGCACACATAGAAACATTATTTTACAATGAGAATGCAAAACAGTTTTTGCTAGTCATGAATATGTTAACTAAAATCATTAATACAAAGGTTGATAAAAGGACATAGTTACATCAATAGGTTTTTCCATTAGAATATGTTAAGCACATAAAAACTTTCTTTGTTGTCAGCAAATACCACTAAGAACCAAGGGAAAGGGGCTTTCAAAGATTTTCTGAAATTAAAGAAAATCACATTATTCAGCTCAATTATGTTTCTATAAATTTATATAACTGTCATTGTTACTGTCCTGCCCTTGCCTCAAAATATTTTAATTTTTTAAAATACACTTTTAAATTTCTCTCATATTTTTTTTTTTAGACAGGGTCTCACTGTGTAGCACTGATGGCCCTAGAACTCACTAACTCTCTATGTAGACCAGATCGGCTTCAAATGAGCACAAATCCATCTACTTCTGCCTCCTGAGTGCTAAGATTAAAGGCCTATGCCACCATGCCTGGCCTCTTTTTAAATTTTAACTAGTATAAAATAATTACTTTAATGGAATATATAAGATATATAATGATCAAATCAAAACAATTAGCATTTCTCTATGTTGAGAATCTTCAAACTCCTGCATCTAGTTAATGATAAATACACAATAGATTATTGTGAACTACAATCACGTATTCTGCTATAAAACACTAAAACTTATTCCTGTAATAAAAAAACACTCTCTACCTATTGACTCTTTTCCAACTCTTAAATTCCAGTGAATACCTTCCATTTCCTAGTCAAGACTTTTAATATAGAATTTTATATTTGTATCATTATGCTAAACAAAATAAAACACAGAAAAAGATTATGGATTCTCGATTTTTTAAAAAAGGCATGGAAGTAAAAATTGGATTATATAGGAAGAGAAGGGGGCTGTAAGAGGGGAGCTGTGGGAAGGTAGTAACCATGATGAAGTGGCATCATATACATATACGGAAATGTCATAACAAAAGCCACTGCTTTGTATAATTGATATGCACTCAGAAAAGGAGGAAAAAGAGACATGTTGAACCACGATGTGGGGTCATTTGTAATTTTTGCAGAGGTTTAAATTTGAGTCATCCCACCACAGTGTCGCGCAAGCCCTAATGAGAGGCTGTGGAGACTGCCCACCCTTTCAAGGTGATTTTGGCAGTCTCACTGTCAGACCTGTACTTCATGAGGGAAGGTAAACCATATTTTGTAATAACATTTGAAATGTTGGGATCAGAAATATCTTAGTAAATTTTATATGTTTACATACAGTTCTACCTATAGGCATAATTGAATGAACGATATAGACTTTATACAAAACTCGTATATAAGACTTTTCCTTCTATTTACAGAATTCAGAGATCCTTCTTTATATCAGTACTAGCCAGTACAAATACGATCCACGTGTAATTTTAAATATTCTAGCAGTCATCATTTCGAAAGCAAAAATAAATTGGTAAAACTAAAAATTAATTGTTCAATTTCCTTTATTTAAAATAAATGAATAACTGATATAAGATGTTACATGTGAGATATTTCCCTTTTATTTTCATATTAAATCGTTTAAATGTGGTATTACATTTAGTGCATATCTCAGACTACACACATTTCAAGTATTCAGAATTTACATGTGATTGATGCCTATTTTATCAGACAGTGTATTTTCATATCTTCAATTATGTTAGTGAATAAAATCCAGTTTTAATATTAGCTGAGGAAAAATAAAATGAGAAAGGTAAGAGTGCTCTAGAGAGTTCAGTTATGTCAGTAGTTTTGCTACTGAATAGTTATAAATAATCTTCCATTTAAGGAGGAACAATATTCATTTGATGAATAATATAGGTATTTTTATTTGAGTAATAGTGTTCTGTTAGCTTGGGTGGGGATAAGATGACTGAGTCTTCAGTGACTGTGCCTAAAAATCATCCAACCAGGGTCTGGAGAGATGGCTCATTGATTAAGAGCACTGATTGTTCTAGCAGAAGACCTGGGTTTGAATCTCAGCACCCATGTGGCAGCTACCAACTATCTATAACTCTAGTTCCAGTGGATCCACCTCTCTTTTCTGTCCTCTAAGGGCACTGTATAACATCAGTGCACTTACATCCAAGCATAAAACTCATACACATAAAATTTTTTAAAAATAATTCAACAAGATACTTTAAAGTCCTTATTGTGAAAGATAACCAATTCTTAAGGTTTAGTTTTCAAGTCAAAAGAGTGAGTTGAAAATTGACTATTAGTGGGACTGGAGAGATGGCTCAGCTCATATGAGCCCTGGCTGCTCTTGTAGAGAACATGGGTTTGATTCCTGGCACCAACAAGGTAGCTAATAATCTTCAGTAACTCCAGTTCCAGGTAATCAGGTGCCCTCTTCTAGTCCCCACAGGCATTACGTGCTTACATTCATGCAAACAAAACACTCATGCGTAAAATGAAAATATGATTAGTATAGTTTTTAAAAAAATATTCAAGGCCACTTAAATATGGTCACCCATGAGTGAAGGTCCATATTAGTAGGTTTAATTGCAGAAGGCCTCTGCTATTCACAAATATGCCTCTCATCCCCTAGAGCCAAGGTTGGAACAGCGCAGGTGACCAGAATCACTCCTGAGATGACTGTCTCCTGCAGAACATAAGTTTATTTTCCCAGCAACTCAAGTTTAGTGAGCCTATGGAGAAGCAACATTCCAAAAGAGAGTTTGAAAAAAACGAGACTTGACCTTTTTACAGTGAAGTTGGGAGAAGCTTTATACAAGGGACCTATGTGAGGCAAATATTAATTCGAAGGTCATTGACCAAGTTGTGTTAACCTTGGAACAAAGGGCTCTGGGGCCAGGTGGCCAGCTGGTCTCTGTTGATGGCAGTGTTCTGCCTGGCATGGGTTTGTGAGATAGTCTGTCATCCTCTCACCCCTTATCAGTCACAGCTCCCTTCCAGGGTCCCAAACTCCACTTTATTCCAAGTCAATTCATCCTAGTCACCAACATTTATTCTTACTATAAATGTAGATCTTTGATTTCTCCTAAACTGTAAACAGTTTTATAGCAATAATACATATTTTTCAAGCACATAGGATACTCTTGAGAATTCCCATTTTAAGTATCTCATACTTGGAAAGAATAATCATTAGTGATTTGTGAGTTTATAATATTTATTGAATATTTTTGGTAGAAGAACCGTCTGTAACTCCAATTCCAGAGAACTCCAGTTCCAGGGGAATCTGAGATCGTCTTCTGACCTCCGCGGCATTGCACAACATGGGTGCACAAACCTACATGCAGACAGTACACTCATACACATACAAAAATAAAATAAAATTAAAAAAAATTAAAAAAATGGCAAAGTAATAGTTACTGATAGTGTGGGATTTATTGTCTAAAATTAAGTGTACTTATTTTAATGGGATCCATTTAATGGATCACCTTCAGTTATGATTTTTATATTGGCTTCTAAAACATTAGAGAGAGGAAAATAAAATTAATCATGTTAGAAATCTATAACCTCGGAAGAGCACCATGGACAAGCACATATGCCAGTTACTTATGATAGCTTAGAGTGGCAGTCCCTGCTGCTTCTGATTTTAAATTTATTGTTTCTTTTATATTATTATTATTATTATTATTATTATTTGGTCTTTTTGAGACAGGGTCTCCCTTTAGTCCCAGCTGGCTTGGAGCTCACTATGTAGACCAGGTTGGCCTTGAACTCACATATATCTACCTGCCTCTGCCTCCTGAGTGCTGGGATTAAAGGGGTGCTTCACCAAGCCCAGCTCTTTAAATTTATTGTTAAATGACGCTTACATTGAATTTTGTTGTTCTAGTTTCTAAATCCTATTGTTCTAGTCTCTCTTCAGTTGCTGTGACAAAACACTCTGACTAATACCAACTTGGGGAGGAAAGGGTTTATTTGGCTTATATCTCCCAAGTCACACTTCATCACTTAGTGAGGCCAAGATAGGAACTCAGGGCAGAAACCTGGAGGCAGGGCATGGAGGAACAGTGCTTACTGGGTTGCTTTCCTGGCCCATACTCAGCCTGTTTCTTATACACTGGCCCAGTGGTGGCACCACCCACAATGGGCTGGGCCCTCCTCCCACATCACTCAACAACCAAAGAAAATACCCCCCAAGACATGGCCCAAATGGAGGCAATTCCCCAGTTGAGGCTCCTTCAACCCAGGTGCATCATGTTGACAACTAAAGCTATCCAGCACACATATCAAGGTAACATTTTAGTAGGTGAATCATAGACTGTACAACTGCTAAAGCTTTGGTATACTTCCACAGTATGCCTCAGGCATGGCAGCTTATCAATCAATCACAGAATGGAAACATATGTATTACCTCTTTCCTGAAATAACATTCTGGTGTGAACAGGGTGAGAATCATTCTTTGTTCTGTCTATTATGTATCCAGTGTATCATAATATCTTACAGCTGTGTTATAAAGCTTGTTGAGCTTGTTGACTGAGATAATTAACATATATTTCCTGTGAAGTTTTTAATTTTATCCTAAGAAGTAATTTTCCTTATCATTATATCCCATATTATACACACTGATTTTCCTACTTTTAAGACTTTTATGATGTATTTTTTTTCTATCTAAACATACATTTCTATGATTTCTTAAGATACATAAGATTGATAATGAATTTTAATCCCAGCACGTGGGAGGCAGAGGCAGGAGGGTCTCTGTGAATTCAAGGCCAGCCTGGTCTACATAGAGAGCTCCAGGCCAGCTGGGACTAAAGGGAGATTGTATCTCAAAAAGACAAGCACCCACATGGCGGCTGAAAACCGTCTTTAACTCCACTTCCAGGGAAATCCGATGCCCTCTTCTGACCTCCGTGACATTGCACGACATGGGTGCACAGACCTACATGCAAACAGTACATTCATACACATAATAAGATAAATTAATAAAAATTTTAATTAAAAAATGCCTTAAAAAAAAGACCAAAAAAAAAAATTAAGGCAGAGACTGTTCTATATACCTCATTTGTATACTTCATTGGATCATTACAATAGGGACTTGGTAGATAGTAAATATTTGTAAGATGTATGTTCTAGTAGTCTTGCTAGGCATTGTGGCAACTGGCATTTCCTGAATTACTTTTATGTTTTCAGTCTCTTCCATGTGTTGTGCTTTCATTCCCTCATGTTTGGCAGGTACCATGATGCTACAACTTTTGGAAAAAGTGATTGAATTGGAGAATTGGACAGAGGGGAAAGGTCTCATTGTCCATGGAGCAAAAAATACTTTTTGTTCAGGATCTGATCTGAGTGCTGTGAAAGCTCTCTCAACTCCAGAGGCAAGTATTGGGGTTATACACTATATATATATATATATATATATATATATATATATATATATATATATATATTCAGCCATTTGTGTATATTCCTGTGCATCCATGGACATTTATTTGCAAATTTTTAAATTTTTATTATTTTTATTTTATATGTATAAGTATGTTGCCTGCATTTATGTAAGTCCACTCATGTCATGCAATGCCTATTGAAGTCAAAATAGGGCATAGGATTCCCTGGAACAGGAGTTATAGACAGTTGTTAACCATTATGTGGTGTTGGGAACAAATCTGGGTCCTCCGCAAGAGCACCAGGTGCTCTTAACTTCTGAGCCATCTCTCCAGCCCCATGGATATTTATTTGTATGCATCACTCACTTTGGTGCTCACATTGTTTCAGGCTGGGCCCCAGCAGCACTTTCAGGCTAACTCCTCTCTACCTTTGGCATGCTATCACACTTTTGGGTTTTTAGTACTAACTTAATTTATGGTCTATAAGATAACCCAGGTTATCTTGTATTTTACTTGCTCAAGTTTTATAATAGAGGATAGTGGTAGAAACAAAGATTTGTCAGGCCTAGTGACATAAACATATGACCCGAACTACTCATACGCAGAGGCAGGAGTATAGCAAGTCCAAGATCTGTCTGAGGTATAGAGCAAGTTAATGGCCAGCCTAGACAACCTAATGAGACACTGTCTCAAAAGTAAGAAAAAAGTGATAGAGGTATAATTTAGAGGTAGAGTGTTTACCTGTGATGTGTGAGGCCCTAGGCTAATAGCCCAGTACTATTAAAAAGAAAAATGTGAAGAGTGTAGGGAGAAAGAAACAAACAAAAGTTAATTTTTTTTTTCCAAGTCCTTTGATAGAGTACATTCCTTGGTTAGGGAATCCATAACAGTAAAAAGGAAGCTATGAATCTGGTCTTGAGTTTAGCCACAGGTCTGCCACTTAACTAAATTAGAAAGTCAAAGCAAAAGTAAAATTTATCCAACAGATTTTGGAAGATTTAGTTTGCCAGTTTCTGCTATGGTGGTTTATAAGCTAGAAGACTATTGTAAAATTTTCAAACAGGTAATATAAATTGATAATATTAAGCAATTTTAGGATGACATTGAATCCAGTGTCATCACCTTTCCTCCAGAACCCATGTGAAATAATTACTCCTTCGGTGACTGACTTGTTTTGCTTTTTAAGGATTAGGGTACAATAGTATGAATGGCAGGAAAAAGAAAGATTAACAGTGACCAAAGTTTATTAAAATAAGCAACAATTTAAACTTTTATGTAGAAGCTCCTTAGCGTTCACCTGATGAACTGGCATATCATAAACTTTGGCAAATATCGGCCACTTACAATATACCTTCTGGATTGCCGTGGGAGACCAGGAATCCTAATTATCTTCCATTATCAGTTTACGAAGAAACTTGTTTTTCTTGAATTAGCCCATATCCAATATCTCATAGGTCTCATAGGTCAAAATAAAAGGGGGGGGTAAGAAAAGAAAAGAGAAATTAAAAGAAGGAAAGAAAACCAGAAAATATGGAAAGGACAAATGGAAGGAGTTTGTTGCCAGTTAGATTTATATTTGTCAAGGCTCCACATCCTAAAAGTCCCATAACCTCCCCTAAACAGCACTGCCAATTGTAAACAAAGTGTCCAAATATAGGAGCCATAGGGGGCAGTTCACATGCCAACTACCACATTATCTCTGAAATGATTCATAATTGGTAGCACCACTACCATAAATTTGTAAGAATGTTGGAATGGTTACAGCACTAATCTAAGTGAAGTAGAGATTGTCCCAAGCTTCAAATTAGCTGTGCAGAAGCTTGCAAGTCATATAAGTAGGTTGATGGATGAATGGATAGATGATAGATAAAAATTACTTTGTTCATAAAACCTACTATAAAGATAGAATCAAATAATATGTTATTGATGGCCTGATATGAGTTGGGTAGGAAAATTCAAATAAGATGAATGTTTTTATTATTTTGTTATTTTCTTCTAGTCAGAAGGTGGTATTTGTCTCTTTAGAGCATATGGCCAGGATATTTTACACACACACACACACACACACACACACACACACGTGTGTGTGTGTATAAGCTAGTATAAACATGATTTCATTTATACATATATCTATGTATTGATCCAGTATAAGTGATATAGGAGAACACTGAGAGATTTATATCTGTGCTTCAAGTACAAAACACTTTTTCTTTCCTAATGCCAACATTATCCAAATACCTTGCAGTAAATCTTTTGACTGACAGATGATAACTAAAAGTGTCCATCCTGTTACTGTATTCATCTGTCAGTCTTATCAAGGAAATGTGGAATTGTGAATCTACAAGTATGGTTAGAATCCATATTGGAATTGATATATTTTAAATAAAGCTTTACGAAATCTCCCTAGTTGTAATACAGGGAAACATGCAGCATAAAATATAGGCAATTTGAGTGGAATTTTCTTTGTGCGAATTTTATATTCATCTATGCATATATACATATACATACATATATATAATACGTGTGTGTGTGTGTTTGTGTGAACGTGTATGTTATATTGTAGCCCAGGCTGTCCTGGAACTCACCATGTAGTGCTGGCTGGCCTCAAACTCCCTGTAATCTTACTTCTTCAGCTTTCTTATGGCTGGAATTATAGGCATGAGGCACTATATTTGGCTTCTTTGTGGGTTATATCAATAACTATAAGGGGCCGGATAGATGGCTCAGTGGTTAAGAGCACTGACTGCCCTTCCAGAGGACTCAGGTTCACTTCCCAGAACCTGCATAGCAGCTAACAACTGTCAGTAACTCTAGTTCCAAGTGATCCAATACCCTCCACGGACATTACATATACATGGTCCATTTATATACATGTAGGCAAAACACTCACATGCCTAAAATAAAAATCTAAAAGGAATCATATGTATAAAGCATAGGGTGTGTTTATCACATGATGATTTGTATTTGTTTATTTATTTATTTATTTATTTATTTATTTATTTATTTATTTATTTACTTATTTATTGAGACAGGGTCTCCCTGTAGCCCCAGCTGGCCTGGAACTAGTCCTGTAGACCAGACTGGCCTTGAACTCAGAGAGATTCATCTGCTTCTGCCTCCCAAGTGCTGGGATTAAAAGCATGCACCACTACACCTGGTTTAAAGACAGTTCTTAGCCATCATGTGGGTGCTGGGAATCAAACCCGGGTCCTCTGCAAGAGCAGTCGGTGCTCTTAACTGCTGAGCCATCTCCCCAGCCCCACATGATGATTTTTAAATTAAGAAGTGGAAACAGTGTGTGCAAAATCCTGGAACCATTTTTCAGACAGAGACTATGATCTTCTGCACTTGAAAAATTAGTATGTGTAAACCTGAAGTTTAAAAAGATCTTGAAACTAGGGAAATTCACACACTGAAATGAATTGCAGCTGTGTACATAAATACATTTGTCTCTTACAGCTAAGACATTGAAACTCTTAACATGACTTCAAGCTGTAAACAGATTTCTCTCAATGAGGCTCTTCTTTATCCAGCATACTGAGTCTTTGTGTTACAGATGTGTCAGTACCAGCTGATTATTTGGTGAATTTGCCTTTTTCTGAGAATCATGAGGTTACTGAATTACATTAACCTCTAATTATAAGAAAATTCCTTAAAATGGTTATTAAATGACTTATTTTACAAGATATTAATTTTTCAGTTAAAATTTTGAAAATACAGACTGAAGCAGAGACTAATTCAGTGAAATCCACATATGCCCATAGTAACATCAACAACTTTTTTTTTTATCATTTTAAGAGCTTTTTGTGTAGTGCACTGTTTTTGTATATTTTCCCACTACTTTTTCCTTTTATGTGTAACTAGTCCCTTCAGAAGTTCATTTAATAGCTGGAGAGATGGGTCAGTGGTTAAAAGCACTGAGTGCTCTTGCAGAGAACCCGGGTGTGATTCCTAGCACCCACAAGACAGCCTACAACTGTCCTAACTCAAGTCCCAGAGGATCAGATGCCCTCCTCTGACCACAGCTGGCATTGACACCACGGGTGCACTTACCTACATGTAAGCAATACACCATACACATAAATAAAATATAAAAAAGTTCATTTCATTTGAGATCATTCGTTTAATGAGGAAAAGAACTCCAATCGTGCCTGTTACACAGCTGGTTCTTGATTGAAAAGGTGGATGGCACAAGATGGGCCAGTGTGATACAAGGATTATCCCTGAACAGGCATAGGAAGGAGAAAAAGCAAAAGAAAAGGAAAAACTTGAGCAAATGGTAAGATTGGTATTTTATGTAATAGGTACTCTGTAGATTATGAGAAGTCTTCGTAGGGGGAAGAAGTAATCAAAGTCTAATTAAAAGCTTCAGGATATAAGGAAAAACAAAACTGTTTACTTTGCAGTGAATGGGTATTAATCCCTCAAGGAAAAGCTTGGTGTTTAGAAAGCATCATACCCTTAATGTAGCTTCAAGGAAGTGTCTTCTTTTGCCTTCCACCCCCTTTGCTACTCTTCTGATTTACTATTTGGTTCTCTATAGCTTAAGTTTCTACACTGACCCCCAAATTCTTGTCTGACTGCTTTGGATTGGTTATTACTCTTACACAGTTTCATTTTACTACTAGCTGTAGTAATATGTAAACAAATTATTTAAATTTCTGTACCCCCATCAGTGTACTTTGAAGAAATTCATGAATCCATAAAACAAACACTTTTAAATGGGACACAAGTGTCGAGTTCTAGAATAAGTTAATTTTACAAGATGGAAGTTTTTGCACTTCAGATTGGTTCAGGCTGGAAAAAATATGATGTTAGTGGATCCTTTGTGTACATTGGTGAATATTGTGTACCTTATTCTTGTTGTATTGGCAAGAGCTAGGCTGATAAGTTTAGATCTCAGGTGCAGTAGATAAAAGCAGAGTCTTCAGAGCTCTCCACACCTTTATCTAGTATTTCCCAGCTGACAAAGCCCATATTGTAGCAGATCTTGCTTTTCTTTCATTCTTTATACTTTAACAGGGAGGGGTTTATTTCTTGTTGATTGCTGTTTTTCCCTTCAACTCAGGGATAGAAATAATCATTTAACTATTATTGAGTCTGTAGATTTGGGTGACAAATTGAATTAAATAGTCTTTTTTTTTTTGTTATAGGGTCTCACCATTTAGCCTTGCTATATAGGCCAGAATAGCCTCAATCTGAGAGATCTGCCTGCCTCTGCTTCCTCAGTGCTAGGATTAAAGATCTGTACCATACCCCTGGCCACAGTAAATCTTAAATCTATGTCTTTTGGCTGGTATTATTTAATTTCTATTTTATGATATATTTGTAGTTAAAATAGACTCATTACATGATTGACATTAATAATATTGGTGATACTGTCATTCCCAAGGAACTTAACCTATAGACCTAGCATTGCCTTCTCCACTTCTTTGTAAAGCCTCCCACAACTCTACACACCAACTAACGATTCTTTCTTCATTGGCATTCTTATTTCAAGCAATGTGACAGATGCTTACACAGTACCTTAATGCTCATTCCATTAACATTATTGGACTTAACTGTATATTCCTTTGCCCTCATATTGTGTAGACAGTATGTCAAATGCTGAGATGAATGCACAGTTCACAGAAGAAAGATTATAAATACTATAGCTAAAATGTTTTATTTATTTTATGTTTATGAGTGTATTGCCTGGATGTATGTAAGTGTACCACCCATGTCATGCAATGCCCATGGAGGTCAAAAGAGGGCATGAGATCTCCTGGAACTGGAGTTAAAGACAATTGTTAATCATCATGTGAGTGGTGGGAATCAAACCCAGACCCTCTGCAAGAGCAGGCAGTGCTCTTAACCGCTGAGAAAAAATCAGTTATAATACCAAAATTCTGCTGCTGATCATTGACTTTTTCTAGTAACTAAGCAGGCTTATATTCATGTAATCTACAAAAGGTATAGATTCATCTTTATCATTCCCACCATCCCTTAAATCAACAAGAATTGCTCTTTTTATTACCCATTAAGTGATAACACTAGCATTCAAACTCAGCCCTTTTATTCCCGGTAGACTTTGCCATGCTGAATTGAGGTACTGGCAGAACAGTAGGTCTTAGTGTATCACATGAAAACAGCAGTGAGACTAGGTGAGAACTCCACGGAAGAATTTGTAAAGAAAGGGGAAGGGGGGGGAAGAAGGGAGGGGGCGGGGTGAGAGAGAGAGAGAGTTGTGGAGATTTGGAGAGCACATTCACTTAGGGGATTGGCTTAACAACAAGAGCTAAGGGAGAAAACTGGAAAAGAACAATCAGAGCAAAATCAGGACTGTAGCTAGAAATAGGGAGAATCAGAGTGGGGAAATTATGTTAAAGAGAGGATGATGAGGAATGAACAAAAACCATTTAATTTGAAAATATATTAGACTTTTGGGGCTGGAGAGACGGCCTAGCGGTTAAGAGTGCCAACCGCTCTTACAGAGGACCTGGGTTCGATCCCCAGCACCCACATGGCGGCCGAGAACAGTCTGAAACTCCAATTCCAGGAGAACTCCAGTTCCAGGGGAATCTGACACCCTCTTCTGACCTCCGCGGCATTGCACAACACGGGTGCACAAACTTGCATGCAGACAGTACATTCATACACATACAGAAATAAATAAAATTAATTAAAAAAGAGAAAATATATTAGACTTTTAAAAGGGTTATATTTATTTTTATTTTACATGTATGAGTGTTTCCCTTACATGCATGTGTGCCATCTGCAGTGTGTTTTCCCTGCATGCATGTGTGCCATCTGCAGTGTGTTCAGTGCCCACGAGGCCAGAAAATGAGTCAGATTCCTTGGAACTGTAGTTAGGGATGGTTGTTAACTGGCATGTGGATGCTGGGAACTGAATCAAGATTCTCCACAAGAATATCCAGAGCTCCTAGAAACTCTGAAGCATCTCTCCAGCCACAGATTATTAAAATTTTTGAGGAAAATGTTTTGGGACAAGGCTGAAAGATTATACTAGATTTCAGAAAGTATGTGCAGGGAGAGGAGGGGTAATACCATGAATTTGAATGGCTTATGACAAAATTTGCAATTTGTGAAGAATCTAGGATGAAAGCCTTTAAATGCAAAAAGTCAGTGTGCTGGATAGCTTTAGTGTCAACTTGACACACCTGGGTTGAGGGAGCCTCAATTGGGGAATTTGGTCCACTGGATTGGCCTGTGGCCACATCTGTGGTGTATTGTCTTGATTGTTGAGCAGTGACAGTATAAGAAGGCAGGCTGGGCATGAGCGAGAGTAAGCCAGTAGAAAGCAAGCCGGTGAACATGGCCTGTGCTTCAGCTCCTGCCTCCAGGTTCCTGCCCTGAGTTCCTGTCTTGGGCTCCCTAAGTAATGAACTGTGACCCAGGAGATGTAAGCTGAATAAACCCTTTCCTCCCCAAGTTGGTGTCAGAGTGTTTTGTCACAGCAATGGGAAGACAAACTAGAACAGTCAGTTTATTAGAATATCTTTCTAATAGAATTACAAGTATTTTCTTAGCAATAGTCAGTGGGAGTGTCTTTTCTTTCACATTACCCTGAGTAAGTGCCATACTATTCTAGGGATATAAAATGGTTAATCTCGAATGTCAGCCTGGTGGGATTTAGAGTCACCATGGAAATAAACCTCTGAGAAATTATGTAGATGAGATGGGAAGACCACCCTAAATGTGGGTGGAACTGTTCAATGGGATAGGGTCCTGGACTGAATTAAAAGGAAAGCGCATTGGAGAGCTCCCAAAACCACGTGAAGCACAGATAGGTAGGAGCTGGGTGCTTCAGCAAGGCGGATTGTTGTTTGATTTAATTTAGTTGTCTTTGGCTTGATTGGCTCTTGTGGCTGTGGGGGCACAGTTATCCTCCCAGTTATTATAAAAGGTGGGTTTGTGTGAGTCTCGAGATTGGAGACCTCCCACGACCACCTGAAGCACGGGTACCGGGGCGAGGGCTAAAGAGCACCCCCCCCCAACTGAGGTTACCAAAGGAAGGAGTGTCCAAGTGGATTCTTTCAAGAACCTTCAGAACAGAAAGGGACGAGTGAGTTGGACCTCCAATAGAAAGCCTAAAGCTTAGAGAAATCAACACTCCATAAGCAAGAAGTAAAGGAAAAACAAACAAACAATGAAGGCATCTGAAGGAGGCAAACAAAGCAAGTCTTCAACACAGTGAAGAGGCATTTTGGGACCCACATTGGAATACAGGCAAGGAGAAGACCTGTGGAAGATTCCTACAGTGGGATCCCCCTGGGGATGGCCCAGGACACAGATATCAGAAATACAATTGGGAACGTACTTAAAGAAGTACAAGATTATAGAGAGCAAATCACAGAATTAAGAAAAGAGAATGAAGAACTCAAGAAGGACCTAGAGAGATAGAATGACAAACTCCAGAAGGAAGTGGAAATACTGAAAAGATCTCATGCTGAAAAAGATAAGGCAACCAACCAGCGAAGCAAAGAGCTACAGGAAGAGATTGAGAAGCTCCAAAAGGAAGTAGAAATACTAAAGAAATCAGAAGAA